>CM028132.1:1474042500-1474495000 GCA_016271365.2 Neoceratodus forsteri | reverse complement strand
ACACTCCATTTGACTTATTTAGATTTTGTTGACCAAGAAAGGACTATATATTTAGATCTATAGTTGTATCTGTATATGTACTTATGTGTATGTAGGTGTGTGTGTGTGTGTGTGTGTATACACCTATACACATACACACACAATTTGTACACACAGTAGTGCCTTTTTTCGTCTAAAGATGCAAACCAACGGACATTGAGCAAGATAACCTGAAGGTTATACATTTAGTGAAAGGGGAAATTTGGCCAGGACACCAGGGGAAATTCTGCAGCTCTTCTTGAGAAGTGCCATGGGAGTCTGAATAATCTCTAGAAGAGGCCAGCGGGTCCTTGGTAAAAGGCTTTCTTTGAAGGACAACACAAGCCAGCAGTACCACATCCCCTAGCACTGCAGTCAGCTGCCAGCATTTATGCTGCAGGCCCAAAACCAGTGCAGGACTAGAACCCATGACCTTTTGGCCCATAGGCAGATGTGCTACCAACTGACCCATGTGGACAAATAGCACAGAAAAATTTGCAGCTGTGTTGGCCCTTGTATAAACAGAAAGCCAGTAGATGTTTTGATACCATTCCTTGGACCAGCGAGTCATTTTCAGGACACAGACCTACCCAGGGCTCTTCCTTATGTAAATACATGTACTTTGAGGCCTGAAAGCTGCTCCTTGGTCAGACCGCAGGAAGTATGAGTGATACCTCCTTCACAGAAAATGCTAGGGCTGCTCCTTGGCTGTACAGCGGGGGTGTATGAGAGGGTTCCTTTCACAGTCTATTACAGTACTGCTTCTTGGTCAGAGAGCAGGGAGTGTGACAGTGTTCGCCTCCAAAGTCAATACCAGTACTTCTCCTTGGTTAAACAGCCGGGGGGTATAAGAGAGGCTTCCATCACAGCTGATGCTAGGGCTGCTACATGAACAGACAGCAGGGGTTATGAAAGTGTCCGCCTTCACAGCTGATGCTGGGGCTGATACATGGACAGTCGGCAGGGTGTATGAGTGGCCGCCTTCACAGGCAATGCTAGGGCTGCTACATAGCTGTATGGCAGGGGGTATGAAAGTGGCACCTTCACAGGCAATAGGGCTGCTCCATGGACAGCTAGCAGGGGGTATAAGAGAGGCCGCCTTCATAGCTAATGCTAGGGTTGGTCACAAAGTAGGGGGTATGAAAATGGCCACCTTCACAGTTGGTGGCAGTGCTGTGTCTTGGTCACACAGCATGGGGTACGAGAGTGGCTGACTGCAGTCAGTGCAAGTGCTGCTCCTTGGCCAGATGGCAGGGGGTATAAGAGAGGACACTGTCACAAACACACTCCACAGGTCAGGCTGTCTGCTTCCACAGTGCCATCCTCAGAGTGCAATAATGTGAGCAGGTAACAGACAGAGTAACCCTCCTGTCTGCTTTGGGTCCAAATCACCTTTAGCCTCTAGTTCTGGAGGGATTCAAACTGTGAACCTTATGGTAACATACCCAATGTACAGGCTCATATATGTACCCTCTTCGGGACTGCAGTACAGTCTTTCGCCAGGGGCACCCAACCAGGTATCCAGAATGAACCCTTAAAACTCCATAAGAGACCTTAGGTATATTCTTACCTTATTATGCAAGCTCAGTACACAATCGAGCTTTTTAACAGCTGTCAAACTTAACCACCTGTACATCACATGCAAAAAGAAACAGAGAAGACACCCAGGGCAGTATTTGAAAGAAATGGTTGCTTACTAAAAATATGATAAAAAGGTAAAAGTAAACACAGAACAATATATCATACAGTGTACATATATAGTTATAGACAAAACACTTCTACCACAAAGACTTAATTTCTTTCTAAGCATTACCTTTCTAAGTGCATTTAAGTTAGAGAAAATTCTGTCTCAGAGCCCAAGACAGGACTTTAAATAATTGATTAGCAGTTTTTTTTCTAGGGACGATACTAACTGTACAGAAGGTATTTATATAGATTTTCTCGAAGTGCTGTGTTTGTTAAACACAGTGAGGCAAGAGCTATTAATTTTCACAAAGTTTTAGCACTTTTATGAGCAAAACGCTAATCAATTTTTAGAGTTAAATAAAACCCTGCAAGATGATACGACACCTATTCCCCAGATACAGGGTTCATTTCACTCTATCTCCCCACCCCCTTATGGTGAGTCAGCTAGCTCCTCCTTTTAGATTAATTCTAACATCATTTCTACCAGGAGGTATTTTTAATTAATGGTAACATCAGAAAAAAAACATTTCCTAAATATGACATCCTTTAATCAAACATTTCTCTTTGAACTTAACAATCCTACCATTTGTCACTATTTCTTAGTGCATGTTAAATTTCGAGAGGAACCTGTCAAATTACTCTCCATCCTGTTACGTCATAAACTTTGTTTGGGTTCAACTTTAAAAGCCTGGGCAGGTCATAAAAAGGTAATAAAATGCCCTTCTGTAAGGAAGTCAGTTAATTAAAGCAGGAGTACTACGGAAACAAAAAATTGTGCTTTTTTGACAGTTTATTCCCTGTGCCCTGCTAATCATACACCTGGTACTCTTTCTCACTGGCACTGTACTATCGCCGAGTAATTTGCTTAGTTATTCTCTGCTTTTGTTTACATTTCTGCCACTAAGCATGTTGCACTGGAACCCCCTCTGCTGCCAACTGCACATGTGTATGACTTGCAGGGACATCGGGAATGGTCAACAGAGAGTCCCTCTGCTGTTGTCAAAAGATGTGATGCGACCTGAAGAAAAAGTGCAGCTGAAAATCAGTCAGCTGCCATATTTGTTGTAGCGCTGCAACACATCAAATAAATTGCAAATATCTAAAAAACTAAAGACGACTGGAAAAAAACATTTACAGGTATGGAAACTGGAACTTTGGCCGCCTGCTTACAGCCACAGTACAGAATTTTGATAGATCACTTCCTGATTTCGTAGTACTGCTGCTTTAACTAGTTCCCCTGGTCAGTTTAATTACATCCTGTAGTTCCAGCTACTGACCTTTAAAGTTACAGGTCAAGTCTGCTAACTTGTGTGAGACAATTTCATACACAGACCAGTTATTTATAGTATAAATATCATACAGGTAACCAGAAACTGGGCAGAGCGTCACAGACACCATCGCGGCTGACACCAGTACTCTCCTTCATCAGACAGCAGAGGGTATGAGAGCGGTCCCCGGCCCCGCCAGCACCAGTAATGCTCCTTGGTCAGACAGTAGGGGGTATGAGAGTGTTTCCCCCACACACACACAGCCAGCACCAGTACTGCTCCTTGGTTGGACAGCAGGGGATATGAGAGCGGTCCCCGCTCCCGCCAGCATCAGTAATGCTCCTTGGTCAGACAGCAGGGGATATGAGAGCGGTCCCCGCCAGCACCAGTAATGCTCTTTGGTCAGACAGTAGGGGGTATATGAGTGTCTCCCCACACACACACACACACACACACACACAGCCAGCACCAGTACTGCTCCTTGGTTGGACAGCAGGGGGCATGAGCATGGTTCCCCCCCCCAGCCAGCACCAGTAATACTTCTTGGTTGGACAGCAGGGGGTATGATAATGGCCCCCCACAGCCAACACCAGTAATGCTCCTTGGTCAGACAGCAGGGGATATGAGAGCGGTCCCCGCTCCCGCCAGCACCAGTAATGCTCCTTGGTCAGACAGTAGGGGGGTATGAGTGTCTCCCCCACACACACACACACACACACACACACACACACACAGCCAGCACCAGTAATGCTCCTCTTGGTCAGACAGTAGGGGTATGAAGTGTCTCCCCACACATACACACACACACAGCCAGCACCAGTACTGCTCCTTGGTTGGACAGCAGGGGGCATGAGCACCCCCCCCCAGCCAGCACCAGTAATACTTCTTGGTTGGACAGCAGGGGGCATGATAGTGGCCCCCCACAACCAGCACTGCTCCTTGATCAGACAGCAGAGGGTATGAGACTGACTGCCTTCACAGTTGATGCTAGGGCTGCTTCTTGGTCAGACAGCAGGGGGTATGAGCGTCGCGCACCCCCCTCCCCCACACACACAGCCAGCACCAGTACTGCGCCTTGATCAGACAGCAGGGGATATGAGAGTAGTCTCCTTCACAGCCAGCACCAGTACTGCTCCTTGGTCAGACAGCAGAGGGTATATGAGTGGTCTCCTTCACAGCCAGCACCAGTACTGCTCCTTGGTCAGACAGCAGAGGGTATGAGAGTGGCCGCTTCCACAGCCAGTACCAGTACTGCTCCTTAGACAGTATTGGGTATGAGAGTCCCCCCCCCCCACCAGCCAGCACCAGTAATGCTTCTTGGTCGGACAGCAGGGAGTATGAGAGTGGCCCCCAGAGCCAGCACCACTACTCCTCCTTGATCAGACAGCAGGGGGTATGAGAGTAACTGCCTTCACAGTTGATGCTCGGGCTGCTGCTTGGTCAGACAGCAGGGGGTATGAGAGTAACTGCCTTCACCGTTGATGCTAGGGCTGCTTCTTGTTGAGATGGACAGCAAGGGGCCATGAGAGTGGTCGCTCCCACAGTTGATGGCAGTGCTGTTCCTTGGTCACACAGCATGGGGCATGAGTGGCCATCTTCACAACTGATGCTAGGGCTGCTACATGGCCAGACAGCAGGGGTTATGAGAGTGGCGCCTTCACTGATAATGGTAGGGCTGCAGCATGACTGTACAGCAGGGGGTACGAGAGTGGCGCCTTCGCTGCTAATGGTAGGGCTGCAGCATGACTGTACATCAGGGGGTATGAGAGTGGCCGCCATCGCTGCTAATGGTAGAGCTGCGGCATGACTGTACAGCAGGGGGTATGAGAGTGGCCGCCTCCAAAGCCAGCACCAGTTCTGCTCCTTGGTAAGACAGCAGGGGGTATGAGATTGGTTCCCTTCACAGCCAATGCAAGTGCTGCTGCTTGATCAGACAGCAGAGTATATGAGAGTGGCTGCCTTCACAGCCAATGCAAGTACTGCTCCTTGATCGTACAACATGGGGTATGAGAGTGACTGCATTCACAGTTGAAGCTCGGGCTGCTGCTTGGTCAGACAGCAGAGGGTATGAGAGTGGCCCCCTTCACAGCCAGTGCAAGTGCTGCTCCTTGATCAGACAGCAGAGGGTATGAGAGTGACTGCCTTCACAGTTGATGCTAGGGCTGCTTCTTGGTCAGACTGCAGAGTATATGAGAGTGGCCCCCTTCACAGCCAATGCGAGTGCTGCTCCATTGTTCAGATGACAGCAAGGGACTATGAGAGTGGCTGCTTCCACAGCCAATGCAAGTACTGCTCCTTGATCATACAACATGGGGTATGAGAGTAACTGCCTTCACAGTTGATGCTCGGGCTGCTGCTTGGTCAGACAGCAGGGGGTATGAGAGTGGTCTCCTTCACAGCCAGTGCAAGTGCTGCTCCTTGTTGAGATGGACAGCATGGGGTATGAGAGTGGCCGCTTCCACAGTTGATGGCATTGCTGTTCATTGGTCACACAGCATGGGGCATGAGTGGCCATCTTCACAGCTGATGCTAGGGCTGCTTCATGGCCAGACAACAAGGGGTATGAGAGTGGCCGCCATCGCTGCTAATGGTAGGGCTGCAGCATGACTGTACAGCAGGGGGTATGAGCGTGGCGCCTTTGCTGCTAATGGTGGGGCTGCGGCATGACTGTACAGCAGGGGGTACGAGAGTGGCGCCTTTGCTGCTGATGGTAGGTCTGCGGCATGACTGACCACGCAGGGAAGTGCGGCGTGGGCGCCTTTGCTGCTGATGGTAGGTCTGCGGCATGACTGTACAGCAGGGGGTACGGGCGTGGCGCCTTTGCTGCTGAAGGTGGGGCTGCGGCATGACTGTACAGCAGGGGGTACGAGCGTGGCGCCTTTGCTGCTGATGGTAGGGCTGCGGCATGACTGTACAGCAGGGGGTACGAGAGTGGCTGCCATCGCTGCTGATGGTGGGGCTGCGGCATGACTGTACAGCAGGGTGTATGAGAGTGGCCGCCATCGCTGCTGATGGTGGGGCTGCGGCATGACTGTACAGCAGGGGGTACGAAGGTGGCCGCCATCGTTGCTGATGGTGGGGCTGCGGCATGACTGTACAGCAGGGGGTACGAGAGTGGCCGCCATCGTTGCTGATGGTGGGGCTGCGGCATGACTGTACAGCAGAAGTGCGAGTGGCGCCATGCGTTGCTGATGGTGGGGCTGCGGCATGACTGTACAGCAGGGGGTGCGAGTGGCGCCTTCGCTGCTGATGGTGGGGCTGCGGCATGACTGTACAGCAGGGGGTACGAGCGTGGCGCCTTCGCTGCTGATGGTGGGGCTGCGGCATGACTGTACAGCAGGGGGTACGAGCGTGGCGCCTTCGCTGCTGATGGTGGGGCTGCGGCATGACTGTACAGCAGAATGCAGGCGTGGCGCCCGCCGCTGCTGATGGTGGGGCTGCGGCATGACTGTACAGCAGGGGCACGGCGTGGCGCGCGCCGCTGCTGATGGTGGGGCTGCGGCATGGCTGTACAGCAGCAGTACGGCATGCTGGCGGCGCAGCGGTAGGGCTGGCATGACTGTACAGCAGGGGGTACGAGAGTGGCGCCTTTGCTGCTAATGCCAGTGCTGTTCCTTGGTCAGACAGCAGGGGATATGAGAAGGCTGCCTTTACAGACCTGCCCCAGCTTCCTTAGGAACGCCTATAAACAAACAGCTTGGCTGTTAAAGGGACATGCCCAAAATAGGTGTCAGCAGATGTTACTCTGTACAGAAGATATCAGATGGTGGTAACAGATATACTTTTCTACCTCTTAGTGCAATGCCTTTACTTTCAGCATCCATGATGTTTTGTCACATTAAAACAACTTGCTATACTAATTCTGTGTCTCTGTTGCTATTATTAAACAGAGAATAATGCCTGAGTAATAGTGGTTAACCACCACAGTGTAATCACCTCAAGCAGTTGCCAGGACAATCAAGTATACCTCAAGTGCGCAGCTTGAGGTTTACAGTTGTCATGGCAACTGCGAGAGGTGATTACGTCCATGGTTGACCACCGTTACTCAGGCATTGTATTATATAGTGTATGAAAAAAAAAAAAACTAGCCACTGTGGGGGAAAATGTTTTTTTTTTTTTTCCAATGTGCGTTTGTGCTTCTGCTCCGCTATGTATGCCTCCTGGTTTGAATGTTGAGCATCTGAAGTGCTGAAATTATCCAGTGTGATCTATACTGCAGTGGGTCTGTAACTGTCTGAATGGAATGCTTGAGTTTTGAATGAATGTGCAAGCAGCAGATCACCTTTCCTTTCCCAAGAATTTTGACAGGTGGTGACATTCTATCCTGTAATCCCATCATTATGACATAGTTAAGCAAGGTTTACAGCATGTTGATGTCATAACGATGGGATTATCTGGTTATAAATTGATTGAAAACAGGAGTTAATAGACACTGTCCATACATTATAATGAAAATGATATCTATCATGTTACGGCTTATGGTACATATAACTGCAAGAACTGATACGGACAGCCAGGTTGTATAACTAACGCATTGTTCTATTACATTCCTCACTTTGAGCTGTTGCTACATCAGTCTCTTTCAAGTGTAGTGGTAAGTATGGCAGTTCTCTCCTCTGTTCATTTCCCTCTTTTAAATATTATGTTCAGATATAACCACTATTATGGTGCCTTTAACACAGTTTTGGCTTTATTCTGTTTACAAACTGAGTGAAAATACAGTGGAATGTAAGAGAGGCTGCATTCACAGCTGATGCGAGTACAGTTCCTTAGCCATATGGCAAGGGGTATGAGAATGGCCACCTTCATAGTCTGTGCCAGGGCTGCTACATGGCCACACAGGAGGGGTATAAGAGTGGCTGTCTTCACAGTTGATGCTTGGGCTGCTCGTTGTCCAGATGGCAGAGGCTATAAGAGACGTTGTTTTCATAGCCCATGCTAGGGCAGCTATATGGCTAGATTGCAGGGGGGTATGAGATGTGCCTTTGCAGTCCATGTGAGTGGTGCTCCTTGGCCATACGGTGGGGGGTATGAGAGATGTGCCTTCACAGTCCATGTGAGTGGTGCTCCTTGGCCATATGGCGGGGATATGAGAGATGTACCTTCACAGTCCATGTGAGTGGTGCTAAGTGGCCATATGGCAGGGGTATGAGAGATGTGCCTTCACAGTCCATGTGAGTGGTGCTCCTTGGCCGTATGGTGGGGATATGAGAGATGTACCTTTACAGTCCATGTGAGTGGTGTTCCTTGCCCGTATAGTGGGGATATGAGAGATGTGCCTTCACAGTCCACGCGAGTGGTGCTCCTTGGCCATATGGCGGGGATATGAGAGATGTGCCTTCAGTCAATGTGAGTGGTGCTTCTTAGCCATACGGCGGGGTGTGAGTGCAAGGTGTCCTGCACCTTCTTTTCATGGCAGCCCAGTGCCTCACCTGCTGCGATGTGCTTGGTCCCCTTTCGACTCCAGGGTGGAATTTGCCTTTATGTACTGTCCAGTTATCCTTTTTCTCTGTAACTGTGTTTTATATATGTGTTTCTATGTATACTTTTTCAGGATGTACCTGAAAGCAAGCTGTTCATAGTTCAGGATGTCTTTCCTTATCTAATATTGTGAATGTGTGTTACACGGATTGCCATGTATGCTTTTTCCAGGATCCAGGCCTTTCGTGTTTGGGTATTGTAACTGTGTTCTATATGTATGGCATTTCCTTGTCTGTTTCCCCATGATGTACCTGCGGACAAGCTGTTTGTAGTTTAGTGCGCCTTTCCCAGTCGAATATTGTAACTGTGTGTTGTCATCATACGTCCCAATCACCCCCCTTCTACCCGAACAAGTGACCATCCACAGTGTCTCAGAGGAAATGGCTGCAGCCATGTGTTTATTGAAAATGTTTATAAAATACATCCGCGCAGCCCCTAAGTCTCAGTAAGTCTTTGGATGGTCATTACCTTTCACCAGTCCCTCCATACAAGCAGATCCCAATCCAAAAGGGTATGGCATCTGAAGGGACACTGTTCTCCGAGGATTTGGGGGGGGGCCTGGGACGTGTGACTTTTGCGCGTGCCCCCCCGCCCCCACCATCGCATGGCACTTAACATGTGGACGAGCCTGAAGAGTGTATCATGTCTCAAGCCTCTCCTAATGCTAGCCTGGGGGAACCTTTATGAAATGGAAGTGGATTCCTCTTCTGCCCCTGAGCATCCTGCCTAGGCCCCCCTCCCCATTATCTAGCTCACTAATCTGACAGCTTGGGTATCCAGGGAGTGTCAACAGATGAATCTTTGCGTGCTGCGGTTACTTTGCAGCCATCTACTGTCATTGCAGGCCATATTAATCCCTTGTGCCCGAAGAAATGACCATATACAACATCTTGCAGCAAATGGCCACAGCTATGTGTTTATTAAGCAATAGGGCATAACCAAGAGTTACAGTAACAGTCTGTTAATCACCCACTAGGGGTATAATGTGGCACGAGGTGCAGCCAAATGCCATATTGCCCCTAGGAGGTGGTTAACTGACTGTTAATCTAACTCCTGGGAGAGCCTTATTGCTATTATAACAATTATTCTAAAAGAAAAGTGTTAAGTGTACTTTTTGAATGTTTTCCTCATTAAAAGGGCAGTTTTTAATAAAACAGTTCTTCCACCAACATTTTAAGAATGCTGGTTCGGAATCAGAATGCAGCATTCCAGTCAGTGATAGAGGATGGAATGCTAGCAGGAAGAATTAATGTGCTATGGTGAGCAGGCTGTACATGACCGTGTAACAGGGATTAATGTAAGGCTGTCAGACTCCTGACAGCCAGTCAGATTGCAGCATTTCTGAGACCCTTTTTATAATTGAAAATATGTAAATGATGCATTCTGCAGTGTGATATGTGCATCCCAGAAGTCTCAGCAGGTCTTTGGACAGTCAGCATCCTACACTGGTCCCTTCCTTCTCCAAATGGACCCCATTCCAAATGGGTATTGCCTCCAGAGGGACGCTGGCCATCAAGGCATGTAGGGGCCCCTGGGCCATGTGACTTGTGCCCCTCTCCTCTCAGATGGCGCTTTCACATGCAGAATGAGCCCAAAGAGGTTATCCCCTGATGGCCCAAGCCGAACCAGCTTGTTTTGCCTTAGTGGCAGGTCTTCCCCTTACGGTAAAACCGATGTGGATATTCCATTTTTCACTGGGCAGCCAGAAGAGCCAAGCAGTACCCTGGGAGACGAGAACCTCTTCCTTGACTCCTAGCGGGTCCCTTGGATTGGCTGAGGGGGATGAGATTACTGCCCTGGTCCAGTGCTGAGGTTTGGCAGTGAGGTCCCCCTGAGGTACTGGTTATACATCTGGGTCAGTGAGGTCTTCCAGCTGTGTAGGATGAAAGCTGACCATTGTTCCATCTGGGAAACTTGGCTGGGGGCTGTACTTATTTGATCCCAAATTATCCAGGGGCAGTGCTGGTGCCATGGATAGGATTCCAGGGCAAACAAGAAGGCCTGGCAGAAGGATCGACTTAGAGATGTGTCTCCAGTTGGTGGGACTGTGGTACAGCACAATAACGTAGTCACGATGTTACCCCAATAGCACATGAAAGATGGCTTCCATCTAGTTGATGCTGGTTGTGACATGTTCTTAGTGTCCCCATACAGGAGGTCTTTGAGAAGTGGTAGTGTGATGTGCCTGGGGGATGCACTCCGTCTCTCCTGTGACAGCACGGTAGTCTTGCAAGGAGTAGTACACAGGGGAAATGGGGGAATCCTCTTCCATTCTGGGTAAGTCTCCTCCGCCAGGCTGGCATGAAGTGAAGTCCAGATGGATTACATAGAAGGCATTGTAGGCACTGTTTGCCACATAAATAATCCCAGGATTTACTGTTACAATTAATGAACTTACTGATGAATTATGTTTTACTACCAGCCAATCAACCATACAGTCACCCCAGTCGTTCCTAGCAGATTTGGTACTCTAATGACAGTAGAATGATTATGGTGGTTGATTTTTTTGTACTGCTGTTGACGTCTCTTATTTGTTCGTGATGTCACAGTGAAGTATTTGGAAATGGCTATAAAAGTATGTTATAGTGCATTGTAGCACACAAGATCAGCTGTGAATGAGAGTCCAGTAGTAGTATATTGTTTTTAAGTACTTATATATGCCGTCGGTGGTGGTTTTCACTATTATATTTCTTGTATATTTCATAGATACTGTCACTTTAAGAGCCATCACAGTTTTTGTGTAAAAGGGGTTTATGCCACCAGGGGGCTTATGCGTTTACAAAGCACCCGGTATAGACGTGAAACATTAGTTTTTTGTCTCCCTGAGCGTTATACCTTTTGCACTTGCTTTAAAGGGGCACTGTCGACCCACATAGGCCTCAAATTATCCCCAGTTTAACAAAAAAAAATGTTATTGTTATGTTTGTGATTTTAGTTCACATTCTGTAAAGACTGTTGATGTAGCTGGAAGTTTGATTCTGATGTAGCTGGAAGTTTGATTCTGATTCCTTTTGTCTTTAAAAATTGGAAAACAGACTGCCCACCATACTGGTATTACCACATGAAAACATGTTGACATTCCTTGATCAGCTCCCACTGCATCTTTCCTGGACTTGCATGGAGAGACACTGACCGCATTGCTAAAATTGTTCACAAAGCAGGAGAAAACATTGATGTCCTAGTACACATAGGGACTAATGATCTCGCCAGCCGGTCAGTTGTGGAGACCAAGGAACACCTGACTAAGCTGGGTGACAAACTATCATCTATTTCGTCCGGCATCTCCTTCTCTGAGATCCTGCCAGTCTGGGCGAAGGGAGCAGATGGACGGAAGGTCAGAGAAGGGGAGATAGGGGAGCTAAACACGTGGCTCAAGGACTGGTGCCAGGAAAAGGACACAGATTTGTAGGGAACTGGCAACAGTTCTGGGAGCGAAAGTTCTTTAAATTTGATGGACTGCATCTGACTAAAGAAGAGTCAGTGCATTGGGGCAGAAGTTTGCGTCTTTGCAGAATATTTAAACTAGCAATGGGGAGAGGTGCAGCACCCCATCGTCGAATGGGAAGAACACCTCCCCTCAGCTAGTGGTCAAACAGGAATTCAGCGTGTTTGCTCGCTCATTTGCATCACCAGGTAAGAAAAAGGTTTGTCTCCCACACGATGCACAGGGTAATGCCAAACTTCACCCAACAACTAACACACCAAAATCTGGCCAATGGAAAATCATGTACACAAATGCTCTACAGCCTGAAATAAGATCCCAGACCTGCAGGCAATAATGTCAGAGGCTAAACTGGACATAGTAGCAATTGGTGAGGCGTGGTTTACCAGTAACCACACTTAGGGAGACTTCAGTACCTGGCTATGTATTGTTCAGAAGAGACGAGGTACAAAAGGGGGGGAGAGGGCCCTGTATGTTAATGAAAATATCAAAGCTACAGAAATTCAGAATACACATAAGGAGCCAGAAGAACTGTGGGTCACCCTGGAAACAGGAAATGGGACAGCCATAAGAACTGGGGTTGTCTACAGGCCCCCAGACCAGAGGGAGGACATAGACACATTACTGTTAGAAGATATACAAAACATGACAGCTAAAGGGGAGGTTCTGATAATGGGAGACTTCAACATGCCAGATACAGATTGGTCAATACCAGCAGGAACATCTGCCAGAACTAGACTCATAGTGGATTCCCTGCATGGGGAGGGCCTCAAACAACTGGTACAGCAACCCACAAGAGACAGGGCTATCCTAGATCTAGTACTGACTAACAAAGAAGGGATCCAGATCTCCAGGTAGAAGGTCACCTGGGGCCAGTGACCATCACATGGTATGGTTCAATTTGGCCACTACATCTAAATCATCCCATTCCAAGGCAAAATATGGGACTTCAGAGGAGCTGACTTTGATAAGATGGCCAACAGAGTTAAGCTAGCCCTGGCAAAAAGAAACACAGGTGAGGGGGTACAGGCAAAGTGGGCAAGCATTAAGGATGCAATACTTGAAGCAACATCCCATTGTGTTAGACAGAAAAGGAAGTGCAAAAGAAGAAGGAAACCACTTTGGTTCTCAAATACAGTAGCAGAAAAGGTCAGAGCCAAAAGGCTGGCCTTCAGGAAATATAAGGGAACACATCGGGATGAAGATAGGGAGGCATACCAAACTGCCCTAAGGGAAGCAGGTAAGGCAGTAAGGCAGGCAAGTCCCAAACTGAGGAAACACTAGCACAACAGTAAAAGAAGGTGACAAGACTTTCTATAGATACATTAGTGAAAGGAGAAAGTCAGAGGGGGTATTGCTAAGCAATGGAGAAAAAGGGAGCATGTGGAGGAGGAGGACCCTGTAAAGGCATCTATCCTAAATAGATACTTTTGCTCAGTATTTACTGAAGAGAAGGTAGGGCAGGGCCCACAGCTCAGCATCATGGACACAGGGAGGGAGGTGAGCACTACTCCTTCACAAAAGAAAGGGTCCTACAAGAGCTTGCTAAGCTCAGGGTGGATAAGGCAATGGGACCTGATGGCATACATCCCAGGGTACTTAAGGAGCTAAAGGAGGAACTAGCAGAGCCATTAGCAGAATTGTTTAATGAGTCTCTGAGCACAGGAGAGGTCCCAGAAGACTGGAGAGGGCTCATGTGATCCCGGCTCCACAAGAGTGGTAGCAGGGAGGAGGCGGGGAACTACAGACCAGTCAGTCTTCCTCAGTAGTGGGCAAGATTATGGAGGCACTCCTTAAGGAAAGGATAGTGCAACACCTGGAATCCATAGGGCACAGGATCCAAGACAGCATGGGTTTACAAAGGAAGGTCCTGTCAAACTAATCTCATAGATTTCTTTGACTGGGTAACCAGAGTGGTGGACCAAGGGGAGCAGTTGATGTCGCCTACCTTGACTTCAGCAAAGCTTTTGACACTGTTCCACATAGAAGATTGATAAATAAGCTAGGTAGGCTCGGGTGGGTCAGAAGTTGGTCAACTGGGTGGCAAACTGGTTGACTGGCAGAAAACAGAGAGTGGTGGTAAATGGTATACAGTCAGAAGAGATGCAAGTCACAAGTGGGTACCTCAGGATCAGTCCTGGGGCCAGTCCTATTCAACATCTTCATTAGTGACCTCGCAGATGGACTAGAGGGTAAGGCTTGTCTGTTTGCAGATGACACCAAGATCTGCAACAGAGTAGATGATCCAGATGGGTGGGCAGAATGAGAAGAGATCTGGATAAACTAGCAAAATGGTCAGAAGAGTGGCAACTGGGATTTAATGCAAAGAAGTGCAAAATCATGCACATAGGGAAGAGAAACCCTGAAGCCACTTATAGGCTGGGAGGGGAGTTGCTAGCAGTCACAAAGGAAGCAAGAGACTTGGGCATCATCATCACTGATGACCTAAAATCATCCAAGCAGACCTCTAAAGCAGTAGGTAAGGCTAGGGGGGTGTTAGGGTGTATTAGTAGGGGTATCACAAGTCGTAAGAGGGAGGTAATAATTCCTCTGTGCAAGACATTGGTTAGCCCCATCTGGAGTACTGCGTGCAGTATTGGAGGCCACACCTTCACAAGGACATTAACCAAATTGAGGCAGTCCAGAGAAGGGCAACCAAAATGGTGCAGGGACTGCATCAGAAGACATATGAGGACAGATTAACGAGCTCAAGTGTATACCCTTGAGCAAAAGGAGGGAGAGGTGATATGATCAGACATTTAAACACCTTAAGTGGCATAAACAAGGTGAAAGAGTCTAACATGTTTAAATATAAGAAAAATAGCAGGACAAGAGGACACAGCATGAGATTAGAGGGAGGCCGATTAAGGGGAATGTGGAGGAAATTCTTTTTCACAGAAAGGGTGGTAGATGCATGGAATAGCTTACCAGAAGAAGTGGTGGCTATGAATACAGTGCAGGGCTTCAAACAGGCATGGGATAGGCATAAGGGAGCAATACAAATGACTATGAATAGATAGGTCACTCAGAGCAAAGGCCGATGGCACATTTATAAGGTAGAAAAAGAAATGGGCAGACTGGATGGGCCTTGCGGTCCTTATCTGACGTCAACTTCTATGTTTCTATGTTTCTATGACTTGTGAATGCCTCTGTCAGAGTCTAGCCACTCATTATGCAGTAGGAGGAGAGGAAACGGTCCATCATTAGTGTCCGCACTGTTTGGGGGTGTTCCTAATGTTCAGGAAGTGCAGTAAGAGTAGAGCAAGGATTTAAAACACAAGGTTGGGTGCAGCCATACTATTTGCAAGCATTTCAGTTCTACTAAGAAAGAAGGCAGATATAACAGCCAGCAATCTCAATGAATTTTAGAAAAGGTAAGCAGACATAAAATGTGGGTTCGTACTTAGAAATAATATGATGCAAAGAGGGATGACAGTGTCCCATTTAAAATCAAAATGAAGATTTTGCTTGCACTTTATACCAGCTCCTGTCTCCCCCAACCACTGCCATTCTTGGAGATGCTCCTTTTATGCAGTACCTAATGGAGTTTTATATCTGATTGCATGTTTGTTTTCCCAGGATACACCTGAAAGAAATCAATTTGTAGTTCAGGGATGTTTTGCTGGTTAGTTATTGTACATGAATATTGAACACTTTTATGATCTCCAGTCTTCCTGCTGGTACATATATGTTGGTAAACCTTCATTGTTTTATAGAATGGTAGAAAAGATTGGGGTGTGCTTTGACAGCCCTCACACACACAAAAAAAAAAAAAAAAAAAGAAAAACAGGTAACATATTCTTTTGTAAGGTAGATGTGATATTGTTTATTAGCCAGACTGTAAAAGTTTAGGAAACAAGCTTCTGAGGCCTTGGTGCCTCTTCCTTTGACACGCCTAACAAACAAGGCTCTATGGTATCCTAGAAACATAGACTTTGAAGGCAGATAAGGACCGCTTGGCCCACCTAGTCTGCCCATTTCCCTACCTATAGGACAAGCTGCAGATCCTAGTTAACCAACAGCCTATTTCTTCCTACCCCCCACAAGAATTGCCTTATCTGTCCCATGCATTCTTGAATTTTCCCACAGTTTTAGACCCCATAACCTCCTCAGGAAGGCTGTTCCATGCATCCACCACCCTCTCTGTGAAAAAATACTTCCTCACATTGCCCCTGAGCCGCCCCCCCTCTATCTTCAAATCGTGTCCCCTTGTTCTTGCACATCTTTTTTTCTGAAAGATGCTACCCTCTTAGACTTTGTTGATTCCACTGTGGTGCTTAAAAGTTTGTATCATGTCCCCCCTCTCTCCCTCCTTTCCTCAAGGGTACACATTTTAACTCCTTTAGGCTCTCCTCGTATGGCTTCTCTTACAGATCCTGCACCATTTTAGTTGCCCTCCTCTGGACTGCCTCCATTCTGTCTATGTCCTTGTGGAGATGGGGTCTCCAGAACTGGACGAAGTACTCCAGATGGGGTCTCACCAACTGTCTGTACAGAGGGATAACAACTTCCTTCTTTTCTGCTGGTGATGCCTCTCCCTATACATCTCAGAATCCCCCCAGCCCTCCCTACTGCCTTCTCACATTGCTTGCTAACCTTAAGGTAATCTGATATGATTCCCCCCAGGTCCCTTTCCATTTTTGTTGTTGTTACTACCCCCCCCCAATTGTGTAATCTTCCCCATGGTGGTTGTTTCCCAGGTGCATTATTTTGCACTTCTTTGCATTGAATCCAAGCTGCCATACGTCTGACCATTCCTTCAACCTTGCCAAGTCCCTTGTCATCCTTTCCACGCCTCCTTGTGTATCAACCCTGTTGCATATCTTTGTGTCATCTGGAAAGAGGCACACTTTTCCTTCCAGTCCCCCTGCAATGTCACTTATAAAGACATTAAAAAGGACTGGACCCAGTACTGAACCCTGTGGTACCCCACTAGTAACCCCTCTTTCTTCAGAGTGGACTCCATTTACAGTTACCTTCTGTGTCCTGTTGTCCAGCCAGTGTTTTACCCAGGCCACCACCCTGGGACCCACTCCCAGGCTGGTTAATTTGGTTATTAATCTTTTGTGTGGGACTGTGTCAAATGCCTTGCTAAAGTCTAGGTAGGCCATGTCCACAGCCCCTCCCTGATCTACTAATTTGGTCACCCAGTCAAATAAATCAATTAGATTTGTCTGACATGACCTTCCCCCTGTGAACTCATGCTGTCTTGGGTCGTGTTCCCCACTGGCCTCTAGGTACTCAACAGTTCTTCCCTTCAGAAGTGATTCCATCATTTTCCCTACCACAGAGGTCAAACTGACAGGTCTGTAGTTTCTTGCCTCTGTCTTGCTCCGACTTTTGTGAAGGGGAATCACATATGCCTTCCTCCAGTCCTCCGGTACCACACCATCCTCCCATGATTTGTTAAAAAGGGTAGTCAATGGTGACACTAGTTCTCCCCTTAATTCTTTTAGAATTCTGGGGTGAATTCATTCAGGCCCCATTGCTTTGTCCACCTTCAGTTTTAAGAGTTCTTTCAGAACCCTTTCTTCTGTGAAAGGACTGGGATCAACCCCCCTATCCAGAGTGCTTCTATTAATTGGATTAGGCACCTCCCCCTCCTCTTTTGTGAATACTGAGCAGAAGTTTTTGTTCAGCATCTCTGCTTTTTCACTGTCCCTTTCTGCCCACCCACCGTCCTTTCTATTCAGCCTCACTATCTCTCCCTTTGTCTTTCTGCGCTCCCTGATGTACCTATAAAAGGTTTTATCCCCCTTCTTAACCGAGTTGGCTGTCTTTTCCTCAGTTTGGGCCTTTGCTATTCTGACTTCCCTCCCTGCTTCCTTCTGCCTTAACTGGTACAGTTCTCTGTCCTGCGCCTTCTGTGTTTCCTTATACTTCCTAAATGCTATCTCTTTCTGCCTAACCTTCCCCGACACCTCTTTTGAGAACCATAATGGCTTTTTCTTTCGTTTTGATGTGTTTATTTGCTTCACACAAAGGTTGGTTGCCTCTGTGATGGCAGTTTTGATGTTTTCCCATTGTTGCTCCACCCCTCCTTCTAGCCTGTTTGCTAGTGCTTTTCTAAGGCACTCTCCCATCTTGCCAAAGTCAGCCCTCCTGAAGTCCAGTACCTTCATTTTTGTATGACTTGACTCTGTAGCTCAGTTTATCGGGAACCACACTGTTTTGTGGTCGCTTGTTCTCAGATGGCTACCCACTTCTAGATCTGAGATCCTTTCACTGTCCCCATTTGAGAGTATGAGGTCTAAGATTGCTCCCTCATGAGTGGGTTCCAAAACTAGCTGTCTGAGGCATGCCACCTGTCGGGCATCGAGAATGGCCCTGCTTTTGGATGTGGCTGCAGCAAAGGTGCTCCAGTTAACATCTGGCATATTCAGGTCCCCCATCAATAGTATCTCCCCTTTCTCTGCCATCTTAAGGATGCCTTCAATCATATACTTCTCCCTGACATGGGGGTCTGTATACAACCCCTGTGCGGATTGTGGTGCCATTTCCAGTCTCTAAGGTGACCCACAGTGTCTCCTTTCCTCCCTGTTTACTCTCTTGTTCCGTTGCTTTTATCCCTTCCCTTATATAGAGAGCTACTTCTCTCCCTCTTCTACTTGTATTTTAGTCAGCCTAATTAAGGTATATTTTAACAAATTA
The DNA here is from genome assembly GCA_016271365.2 of Neoceratodus forsteri. Classification (NCBI taxonomy): domain Eukaryota; kingdom Metazoa; phylum Chordata; order Ceratodontiformes; family Ceratodontidae; genus Neoceratodus; species Neoceratodus forsteri. Next base: position 1,474,476,454 of record CM028132.1, on the reverse strand, counting down.
TGTTTTTGTTTTTCTAGTAACCGCAAGAATGGAACTCTTAAATTTAAAACTAAATGTTAGGGGTTTGCGAATGCAGCCCTGAAGTATTCGCCGAATACATCAGGAGGTATTTGGTATTCGGGAGTTGGCACTGTAAACTTAACAGCTATTTAACACTAGGCTACTACATAATATATTTGGGATGTCATTGGCTATGACGTAAAGCATCCTAAAATGATGATCGCAAGACTTCTGTGCAGATATCCACTTTAAAAGATTCATTCCAGCTCTCTCATACACTAAAAAAATAAAAATAAAACAAAATAAATGATACAAAAAAGAAAGCGGTGAATCTCTTAAAGGCTTTCAGAAAAGCAATAATTGTTGTTTCAGTGCGTTCCAAAAAATAATTTGCCCAATGATTAGTAAAATTAATTGTAAAAAAAATCACTGCCTTTGCACTGTTTCATTTACAAACTGAAATATTGAGAGCGAGATAAAAAATGCAAGGCAATATGAAACGCAGAATGGTGTCTGTGCAACTTAGACACGTTCAGCTGCTGGAACAGGGAAGGATGCAGTTGTGATTCCAGAAATCAATAGAAAGAGAAAGGGTGCTGTGGATCTTGTGAGCCATGACTAATACAGTCCCTGTCTGGTGGTGGTGGCCATGAAATAAGGGGTTCTGAATTTTGAGTTGTGTATCCTCAAAAGTTAAATGCGCCAAAACGTGCAAAGCACTTGACTCCAGCTTTGAGCAAAGTGAGCCACAGAACGCACCCCACCCACCCTGTGCGCCCACTGCCACGGATTGGATTCTGTTAGGAGTGAAGACTAGACCCAAATGAAGTATGTGTGAGGAGCCAAGCTGTCAGGTGCTGTGCAGGGCTGGAGATAAATGAACTTACACACCCTTCTGCCAAGCAATTTAGCCTCTCAATTCCACCTCCTTCCAACCCTAACTCTCCCCCACAGTCGCAGAAACGTTTTTGAGATTGTTAATCAGTGCATACTCCATTTATTATTGCAGGCCCCCCACCACCACAATTACCATACTGTACTGGATCTGTAGAACAGGAGTTGATATTCTGAGTGGGTTGATGTAAAGAAGCGACTACAAAAAGACATTTCTGAGACTGTGTGAGGAGGACGTGGTCTTTTGGAAGGCTAAGTGGATGGTGGAAAAGGATGTTATTGTCATTTTCTGCTTTCACTTGTGGAGAAGGGTAGTGGTACATAAGGTTGTGTCAGCAGGCAACGTGGGTGGGAGGAAATGTAACCTTTTTATGTAGCAGTAGCACACGAAGGGGTTGGATATGGTCATGCTGTGATAAATGCACGTCTAGGGGCAGAAGTGTTTATCACAGAATAAATAACACCCCATTGGGTGTAATGGCACTTATAAAATACTTTTTTCATGATTTGTTTTTAAATTAATTAAAAAAATGTTGAAATATTGTCAGTTTGATGTAAAAATAGTCCCTCCACTGATGGGTTGCTGCTAAGGGTGCTAGTAATGTGTCCCATCTGCCTGGATTGGTGGTTGTTCAGGTGGATGTTAAAGATCCCCTGGCACTTATCGAAAAGAGTAGGGGAAGTTCCCCGGTGTCCTGGCCAAATTTCCTTCATTCACTGAAAGTACCACCAACGGCTTAATCTGGTTCAAGGTCAGTTGGCATTCATCTGTATCCCCCTTCCCCGGCTTGTGCCTGAAAATAGGCAGGATTTATCTAGTGCACTTACCTGGTCAACAAAAGCTAAATAAATAAATGTGCCCACAAAGTGCTGCTTATTCACCCAGTCTAGCTTGTTTTTTTATTTATTTTTTGTTTTGTTTTCAATCTTATTTTAATTTCTCTTAACTTTTTTTTTTTTTTTTTTTTTATTGTAACCCCCCACTTTGAGGCTTACCTTCATTTCTTCTTATCTTCCAGTTGCCTCATGTCGTCCCCCGATCCCTTCTGGTGCACCCAGTCCTCCCTGAACTGCCCTGTATTGGCTGCCTAGGAGGACTATATTGCAGTGACAGGAAAAGTACCATAAATAGATGTTTAAGAGTGGCCTCATTTGAGAGAGCACTGTTGGGGCTACAGTACTGTGGGACCGACTGTAATTAAAATGATTTCGCTTGGCTGCACTAGAACTTTATTTCTGGACAACATGAGGACTGTTTTGTGACTGAATGGGAGCTGCCATGTTTCTGATACTTTGACCCTCTAAAGCAGCCAGTAGGGTAACTGGGCACCCAGAGACTGTAAGAAAGGACTCTTGGGGAGAAGATAACTTTTTCAGGCACCAAGAGCCACAGCCAATCAGAGGGTTCAAAAGACCATTAATTTGATTGATACCAAAGGGCAGCAAATCAGAGGGCAGAACTGTGGGGAGAAGTCCCAAGGAATTTGGGGCATTAAGTCAGTCTTGGCCAGGCTCCTATCGAGTCAGGAGGGATCTGAGTTGGAGAGATGTGAACTGTCTGAGGCCTTTCACAGGACTTGAGTGGAGAACTGAAGCTGAGAGAGGAGTAACTCCGGTCTGAAAAAGACTGTGCTTGTGTGAGAACACTCAAGGTATTTTAGACTGTACTAATTCTTTGGGACAGATTTTCTGCCGAAGAAATCCAGCACTGTAGCTGGGCCTTGGAGGAGCCGATTTAAGAGCTGAATATGTCTGGGACTAGGGCAAGCCAGTGTGTGTGTGTGTGTGTGTGTGTGTGTCTGTGAAAGCTGTTCTAAGGACTGGAGAAATTACTGAGAGTGTTGCGCCAGCTAGAGCTACTTCAGAGGCTGGTTTGAAATTGAGAGACTGTGTGAGCAAAAGGAGAGCAGGGGGTTTTCATGTCTCCGAATCCCTTCTATTGCTGTGCATCCCAGTGTGAAGTGAAACTGTTGGGTAAAGCTTGTGTAACCCCCACGCCACTTTTGGCTAGTTGGCACCCCCCATAAAACAGAACTAGTACCCATGTATGGCATATCATTTACTTTTCGCAGAAATCTTCAGAATGGTACCACCCCTAGCTGTAGAGTGTATACCAGGCTCATTATCTAAAGGAAGGGGGTGGGGCTACAGTTACCAAAAAGAACCTTTGTAACTACAACCAGGTCCAGGGGAGAGGATGCTAGGCGTATGCTAGACCTAACTGCTGAGGGGGCCCCAGTAACTCCACACAGAAGCAATGATCAGATTGTCCAGTGCAGCAGCTGGGATTGTGCAGTATGGCTTTATTCACAGATGCTACTAAAGCACAAAGTGGACCCCCAATGGTTGGTCAAGGCAAATAAGTACATTCCTTTTCCAAACACCCTTTGATAGGCAGTACAATTTTCTACAGAAACAATTCCTTTCTCTTTCCAATGGTGTATGCACGTGGATTGAACCACACACCTGAACATCCTCCTGCGGCAATGTCCTTTGCCCAGGGAAACCTGGCGCCCTTCAACGAACCAGTTAGCCCTGCCTTGCAGATTCCAGATTGCTTTCCTCCCACCCTTTGCCCCAACCGACAGTCTCTGCCATTCCTTCAGTGTTACACCACAGAAGCCTTCAGTCCCCAATGAATTGCTAAAGACTCCAAACTTTACTTCAGATTAACACACTTAGGTGAACACGAGTCCTGGCCGGTCTGATCTAGCCTTATTTTAGGCACACACACACACACCAGACAAGCTCCTAAATTGAGAATTTGTCTCCCATTCTGTACTGACAGATTAGCTGCCCCTTCTATTAGGCATGGAAACAACCCAGAAAGCACCCTTTTCCATGGAGGCTTGTCACAAATTCTCACACAGTCCTTGAGCAGGACTTTGTGTGAGAATTTCTGACAAGCTACCATGGAAAAGGGTGCTTTCTGGGTTGTTTCCATGCCTAAAGGAAGGAGCAGCTCATCTGAGAGTACAGAATTGGAGACAAGTTCTCAATTTAGGAGGTTGTCTGGAGTGTGTCCCCAAGATAGGCGGCTATACACACACTAGTTCCTTCAGTGGATTGCCCTTGGATCCACTGAACTAGCAGCCCCTCTCACTTCTCCTGGAGTGAAAATCAAGGGATCCTGCTGAAGAAAGTTCTCCACCACTTCACTGGGAGCTGGAGATGTAATCCAAACTAGGGTGAGAAACACAGGGCTCTCAGGGACAGAGCCCCAGCTGGCAGACCTCCTGCCACTTTGACTTCCAAAGTCAGACTGACTGAACATTCTAAACTTCCCCAGAGCAGCTGACCCAGAAATGGTTATGCTGCTGCGAGAGTTCTAAATGACATAATCATTCCCTCTCAGACTAGCTGAGTAAACAATGATGTCATTATATAAGAAGCCCCTAACTGAGCTCCTTACTAGCTGCCTTTTCTACCTGCCTCACAGTGGCGGCTCTACACCAGGGCCCGCCAGGGCATGTGCCCCGGTAGAAAAATGCTGTGCCCGATATGCTGCAGAGCTTTCCCCATTGTAACAATATATCAGTGCCCTGGCTGCAGTCTGTTGTGCCCCAGCTGTGCCCTGGTAACCATTTGTGGCTAGAGCCGCTGCTGCTGCCTCATAGTAGTACTAATGGGATTCTAGTAACCCCAACAGACTGAGAGGGTACACTCACAGCAACCAGACCACTGGCTGTCTGCAGCCAGATTACGGCCCAGTAAGAGGCCATCCTACTTTTGTGTTCCCTACGGAAAGGGTTGATCAGGTCCATCCCTACCATGTGCCAGGCACAGGCAGGTAAGACTAAAGGATAGAGCCCCACTGAAGAAACTTCAGCTCTTACCCTACTACTGTACTATCTATGGATTCTCAGTGGCTCCAAGAAACTGCCTGAAACATATCCTAACAGACGGCATTAGTGACCCCTCTCCGGACTCAGGACCACCAACCTACCTTCCCCCTAGCCCACTAGGGCAAGCTGTCTAACCTATTCTACCTACCAGATGCCCATACCCAAAAAAATTTTTACCCCAAAAGAACTGTTACCCACTTTAGAAACATGCATTTGCCAGTACATTTCCTAAATCTAAGAACTACAAAAACTTTACACCTGCAAAACAGAAAAATGGTTAGACATTGTACTACACAGTTGCACAAAGCCTAGAAACTTTACAAAGAAAAGGACTCTGAGTCCCAAAAAATCCTCCTCTTGTCTTCTGTCAGGAACACCTGCAAAATAAAACATTGCAAAAACACATTTTGCAAACAAACACAACCTGTAAACCACACAGTGACCAAACATTCCACTGCTGATACTACACAATCCAAAAAAAGGTATTTTAAAGAGGTTTTTCTATAAAAGTACTAACATAAAAAAATAGAAGCATTTATAAAAACATTGTGGGGGAGGGAAGCCCTACAAGTGAAGTGTACTAAAGAGAAAGTCCAGAGTGCTGAGGCACTATACATAGTCTCTTCTAGGTTGTAACCTGCTGAAAGTTTTTTTTTGTTTGTTTGGTATCGTTTATTTATCTCTTACCTGACTCGGACTCTCTCTGGAGGGGGCTTTCGGTGGGTCTCTGCTGCGTGCCTGAAGCTCCTCGACTCGCTTCCTGGTTCTGGGGTATGCCCTCCTCCGATGATTGCACGTCCCCCCCGCCCGGCTCTGAGTCCCTCAGGGTGGGACAGCCAACTCCTCTGGTGTGTCGTCTGGCAATCTAGTGGAGCAACTGGAGGGAGGAGAGCAACCAGAGGCGTGACCGGCTATGCCCGTCACTGGACAGAGAGACTCCATCCCTTGTCCCCACCATCGCCTACCAAGCTGGTAGGGGTATTTCTTTCTTTTTCCCCATGGGACACGGCGTGCAATGGTGTCCTGCGTGATGCCTCCGTTGCTGGAGCCTGCCATCGTCCCACTCCCATTGGTTCCAGCCCAATGCCTGTGATGTACCCCTCCGTCTCCCCTAGAGGCTGCTTCTGCATTGGGCGCCCCCAGACACCCACCCTGGGAGAGGAGAGCAGCCCTCTGGGCGCTCAATCCTCTCCCTCCATTGCTGACCCCCGACGACCCAGGCTCGTTCCCAAACCCGGGTCGCCGGCGCGGTGTGAGGTATGGCGTCCAGCACCTCAACCCTCAGCACCACTGGGCCAGCTGAAACACAGTTCTTGGGCAGGCACGAGGTTTGCTAGCACTGCAGTCTGGTTCAAGAGTGTCTGTAGGTGAATCAGAGTTCCTGGGACATCCTCAATTGTAGGCAAAACAGTCAAATTAAAATGTACAAGGCATCTTGCCACATTAATCTAGATGACGTGTAACCCCTAGGTGGCGCTATCTCCAGGGCTACTACCCCTGCCTGTATGGCTAGCGACAGGTTAAGGGGCCTAGGTCCAGTGACGGGTGCCTCCACCCAGAGGTCAGGGTCGGTAATAATTAAGCTAGCTTGGTCACAGCACTGTGGGACACTGTGACCCCCTCTTTGTTCCCACTAGTGGCCCACACAGTACACGGGAGTTACCGTCCCAATACCCCACATATGCACACTGTATACATGTATAGATAACACTTACCCTCGAGAGTGATTCTGCGGCACGTCTCTGAGGACCCCCTGTAAAACAAGGTTAATCAAATTGCACAATCCAATACAATGCTGGTTCTATATGCACTGACACCTCAGACAGTATAAAGTTCAATAACAACAAATCTGGTTTATTCAGGGAACTGGAACACAGAAGGGAAATCAGATTGATTGGCAATATTCAGTTCTGATACTATTGCATACATATAGGGTCCAAAGTCACCCTCTGGGTACCCAGGATGGGGGCTAGCTGAGGTCCGTTGCCTGGGGTTGGCCGCTGATGCAGCTGGATGGGGCCCTGTGGGAGAAAAATATATGCACAACACACAGTTGTAATCCGGAGCTGGATGGCTCAGTCCACAGAAGGAAATCGCAAAGAAATCCGTTGACACACTTTGATTACATGATTGGTGCAGGGAGCTACCCGATTTGTACTCACAATACCCCAAGCAGAGGACCTGATGGAAGTGGTTGTTCTGGATTGCCAGAAGAGCAGGGCATGGAAATGAGACCCTTGTGGCAGGTCACAGCAGTTTTGAATAGCAGGCGGTTTCAGTCCGATTAAATTGAGTTTGGCTTCCAGCTTCAGCTCACAACTCTCAGTAATAGGGGAATTGGAATAGCGATCCCCTACAAACACTATGCACATTTATATGTAAAGGAAATTGCTATACCAGACTGCTGCTTCTCGATCGCAAATGCTACAAAATACCGGGGAGCACACACAGCTTCAGCAGTCCCCGACAGGCCGATCGCACTTCTGCAAATCTTTGGTCTTCTTCTACGGGCCAGCTGGGTTCTGAACACTTCCTCCTTCTCTCCACAACTTGGATTCAGTCCGATGAGCACTCGCTAATGGCTACAGGCTGACTTCAGGACCTTACGCGCGCTTCCCGTGCGAACTGCACGCCGCAGCAGAACAGAGCTCTTACTCCTTTCACAGTCCACTCGCATCTGGCTCTCCAGCAACAGTTCAGGGCATTTCCCTTAGGCTCCACACAGGTTCTGTTGGTGGATTCAACTGTCAATCACTGCAGGGCTCCCTCTGTTGATGCAAAAAGGCACCAAGGTCCAAACTACAGCTCCCAGAAGCACCTGCCATACATTCCCCCTTTTAAGCAGGCTCCAGGTGAGAGTCCAAGTTTTGGTTGGCTCAGGCAGTCTCCATTTTAGGGCTCCCCTAACCCAATTGGCCCAGATTAGCAGTTCAGGTCCTGAATGGAGGGGCAACACACACAGAGTCCCAGCTGCAATAAAGGCAGGTTAGACAAACTGCAATTTTACTAATGCTCTAAATGATTTCAGGAAAACAGTTACATCTTTCAGATGGGCTCCCTCTGCGCTCTTAGTGACTGCAGAAATGGAGCTATCAGACAGCGCTCAGGGCGGGACTTGAACATTAACTATACAGTCCCCCATTTAAGCTAATTTAGCCTGTGAGCAGGCAGCTCTTAAAGAGACAGTCCCAGAGGCTCTAAAAGCACTCATAGATAAATGGCTTAAACTCTGAACACCATTCAGGCTGTGGGAGCACTTAGCCAGCTCCTAGAAGACTTTTGGGAACTCCCATTTGCGGGGGTTACAGATGGATGTCAGCATCACCTCTCTGGACCTGTGGCCTGATGATCTGCTACTGGACAGACAAAATCTTCAGTTCAGATTCTTCCACGACCTGCTACTGGACCCAGATGGGAAATCTTCTCTTCCTGCTGGGCTAACGAGCCTGGGACACCAGATAAAAGGCACCTCCTCCTCAGCTGCTTCTGCTTAGGTGGCAGATTGCTGCTCTGTCCTTGATGCATTCAACTGGGCATGCGGGCACATTTACTGATTAGTGGTCTCATTCATGGGTAGTACTACTCTGGGTGTGGGGCATAGACTGCTTCTCCATCAGGACAAACCACATAAACATTGTAAAATGTCTCTTGGCCAGCCTTGTCCACAGTTCGCACTGAATCAATTAGCAAAGTTCCGCCACGCTTCCAAAACTGATGTCACTTATTCCACACTTTTATTCTTACAGATTTGTTCACATTTGGGTGCAGGTTGGCACTAGCTTCCTCCCACAACCAGGCACGCCTGTTCTCTCTTTCTTCCCAAATTTTTCGAGAGAAGAAAGGGTATGTCTGTCCATATTCAGCCATAGCCTGTCTTCTAATTATCTGTTCTTCCTTGCTGCTTTTGACTAGGTCCAAACCAGAGGCATGGCTTGGGGGGTGGCCATTCCTGGTTGAGCCAGCTTTGAACACACAGTGCAGAGTAAAAGCAGTCCACCACTGCACTCGATGGCATGTTTCCAGAGCCCTCCTCCATTTCTGTGTCAGGAGGCTCCACTGAAGCCAGTGCTAATGGCGACTCATAGGGTTCCGCCATAGCCATTGCAACTTCTTCTTGTTCTACAAGGTCTGCCCAGGAGCTGACAGGTGCACCAGCTCCTTACATTGTCCATTCCTTACTGCACATAGAGGCATTGGCCTCCCAACGCAAAGCCTCTTCTACCTCAGACTCGCCCACGAGGCTTGGGCCTTCAACCCATGGATCCACAGAACCTGCATCTGCAGCATCCAAATCCACCCTCTGCGGCGTGGAAAACTCAATTTCTTCCTGCCCTTGCAAAGTATTCTCACAAACATTCTCCAAGAACTCCCTGACAAACTCCGTGGGGTCCCTCTGACTGCAGCCAGCCTGCTGCTGCTCTGATCCGGCAGGGTCCCCTGCCAGTGTCCATGTTGGGGCTAAGCAGATGTTTTTGGCTTTTGCTACTACTGTGCCACCTGCTTCACACATCCCGAATTGCTTGCAGCAATCTGTGCAATGGGGGACTAACAGAACATCCCTCCTTACCTTCAAACAAACAGTGCATACATTGATTGAAAAGCTCGGCAAAGCCACATCAGGTGGTACTGATTCACTTTGTACAGTTGTTCAAAATGAGCTCTTTTTTTTGTTGTGCAACCCACACCCTGGCATGGAGTGGGTAGTGGGGTGCTGATGTGCCATTTTCTGTAAATAAACAAATCAATCAATCGTTTTATTTATAGAAAGCGCAATTCCCAAAAGATCAAAGCGCTTGTACAATTAAATAATCCTAAAAAACAAAAATATAAATACAGAATTACAGTAAAAACCTAGAATTATTAAAAAGGAACAATTAATCAAAATTGGGGAATGCCATACCAAACGATTGAGTTTTAAGAGCAGATTTAAAGCTCTCGACAGCCGAGCACTCGCGTACTTGACGTAGAGCATTCCACAGGTTGGGGGCCATAAAAGCAAAAGATCAGGCCCCTGAGGACTTTAATCGAACCCTGGGAACCTCTAGCAATCCCTCATCAGAGGAGCGGAGGGGGCAATAAGGACATAGAAGATCTTGCAGATACTGAGGTCCCCGTCCATGTAGGGCATTGTAGGTCAGTGATCCGCCACTGTATCGGCAGCCAGTGCAGTCCCAAATTACTACTTTGCAGTCAAATTGAGATTTGGCTCTAAACACACTGCAACAGTTCTTTAACAGGCTGCCTGACTTTTGCATTTTGTTCCACAACTTTCGCACAACCACCTAAAACTTTTCTGCATTTGAGACACTAGTCGAAGATGGCTCTGCTTTGTTTACATTTGCTGACTACACCTCAAGATAGCGGCGGTAACTTTTTCTCCATTACACACACAGTTTGAAAATTGCTAAAACAGTAGTCCGATCTTGCATTTAACTGTTTTACTTAAGGCACAACTTATATTTTAATTTTAGCACAATTCAGCACATTCTTACTGTGTTGGCGCACTCCTGGAGAGGGCCACTACCCCTGCCTGCTACCTAGGATACAGGGCGCGGGGCTTGGGTTCCCAAAGCTGATCTACGGGGGTCCTTTCCCAAAAAGAATAAATAAAATGGCGGTACCTCCACCCAGAGTACATTTTCAGTGGGTCTGATTACCAGCAGTACAACCCCCTGGGATGTTGTACCAACCCACTTCCCCAACAGTTACCCCCAAATGAACTTATCAAGTTCGAATCTCCCCGCATTCAGTTAAACCTTTTACCTTTTCCATTTCAGACAGTGAACAGGGTCACTAAAATTAGGCTCTGGAATCATCTCTGCTGCAAAACAATAACTTTGTGGTTTATTTACAAGGAGAGGGTTTAGGAATGGGAAAACTGGAATACAGTTCAAGTAAGCATTTCAATTTACATTTCCCAAATCACATTTCCATTTTTCAGTTCAAATCCCATGTTCAGTCAGTGCAGTCATCATCTCTGTCTAACTAGCTAACTGCTGCAGGTGCTCAAACCCAGACCCACAGGTCCCAGTCCATTTTCCTAAAGTCCAGTACCTGGGTACCCAGTTTTAAAGTTGCAGGCCTGAGGTGCAGCTGGTAGCCGGTGTTGGCGCGCTTACTTGAATTAAGTAACTTTAACTTTTTACACTTCTTTCTTTTGGTTAGAGCTAACCCTTTAACTTTTCCTTCCAGTTCTTAGCTCTACCTCCTGCCCTAGTGGGCCAACATATTTACAGTTCCCAGGTGCAGGGCAATTCCTGCAGTTTACTCACGGTTCTGCAGAATCAGTCGTTGGATGGCACAGTTCACTGAAGTCCTGGGGATGGATGGCAACACAGCAGAACTGGGCACAGTGCTTGAACAGGGGGGCACAGACACTGCAGCTTGCTCTCTCTCTCTCGCAGATCTTGCAGCTTGTCCCCTTCAGCCCATTGCAGGCCCAGTTGCAGAGCATGTGTGCTAAGCCTGCCAACCACAGAGGACCCAGACTGGTGAGTGGCCCCACAGCCCATCTCCCTCCGATCAGAGCGCTCTAACACTCTGGTACAAGACCCCGTGACCCCCTGCAGCAGCAGACCCCACTTGATGGGGGTTAGCAAGTTACCCAGCTGGCCCTGGGTATCAGCAAAAACACAACCGGCACATTCTCTTCTACTTCTTCTCTTTATCTTCCTGGTATGGTGTGTAGCCACAGCAATCCATTTCTCTCTTTGCTATATCTCAGGAGCAGACAACAGGTACTCTGAGCAGAAAGTACCTGTCCATCCTTCCACTTTCACAGTCTCTCAACTGTAACACAGCCAAGTTTTTCGCTCTGGCTCACACAGATATCACCTGCACACTCACAGTCCAGATTCTCACCATGCAGGTACTTAGCATTTCTCTGGCTCGAAGAGGCTTACTCTTCCTTTTCTCTTTCTTCATCACATTTATACTCCTCATCCTCTGTAGCTCATCTTTTTTCAGGCTTAGACACAACTGTCATTCTTTTTTCTCCAGGCTTAGACCCAACCTTTGTCCTTTTATTCAGGCTCAGGACACAACCTTTCCTCTCTGTTTCTTTACCTCACCGCTGTGGTGCAACTTCAGAACAATGTAGACAATTCAGCAACCTGCAGCTTTCTTTTTTCTCTTCCAAGCTGCTTCTTTCTTTTCCCAATGGGGCAGGCAGTCTCTGCCCTGGGGACAAATTGCTGGCAGCCCCCAGGCAAGCCCATCTCACAGCCTCAGTCTTCCCAAGGGCAGGAGCCCCCTCCCTCTGGAGGAGCTCTCCCCGAACTGACTCCAAATCCAACTGTCCCACCTTTATTGGGAGCCCCTTCCTCACTCCTCATTGGCTGGATCCACTTTCCTTAGGCAAAATTTAATATGTATGAGGCTCCCTTGTTGCCTCATTGGTGCAGAAAAAGGCGCCTAGATCCCCCCTCCCCCCAGAGAGTCCTTTCAGTCAGTCCCAGAGTCCCTTTCAAGAATCCTGGCTCGGTGATTGGCTGGCTGGTGTCACATGGCTGCCCAACATGGTGGCTAGAGTCAGTAGTGTCCCACATTTACACAGTGTCCCAAGTTCCAAAAGTTCTTGCAGCTAAACCCTTTGCTTTTATTTATATCTGTCCCCAGCATTTAGTAGCCATCCCTGTGCCCTTCAAAGCGACTGCACTTTTTTACATTTCAGTTTAACCTATTCCCAGTCGCTGCTGCCATTTCACATAGCCCCTAGGCAGCTAATACACAGTCCCACTCCTTGGCTGCAGTCCGTGTACTTATTTTAATTATTTCCTCCTCGGACTGGCAGCCTTCCCTTTCACTTGCACACATTTCTTTATTCATTTACACACTTATTTCTTCACCTGTCCTAGCGCTATCTCTCTTTCTCCAGCTCTAGACAGGACTCCATTCACTTGCTATTCGAGCCGCCTCATTAATTTTCATGAGGCGGCTCCCTGTAGCTTGAGTGCGATTGGCGCTCACAGAAAATACATTTTCTTGCTCCCAGTTGCCTCTCCCTCTAAACCAGGGTTCCTGGTCCCTCTCTTGCCTTTCCCTGGGACCGGGACCACCAGAGAGGCAACCCCAAAAGCCGACGAAATGGCCGCTTAAAAAATTCGCATTTGCACATGTGCAGAGCATGCCGACACCGCAGTGCCATTTCAAAAGCCAGCAGGTCCACAAACGCACTCCTCCGGCCCCGCTGTCTCGGCAAAACAATGTGGGGGCTGGCAGGAGAAACCCAGGACAAACCAGGAAAACCAGGACCTGGGCAAGAAAGGATGAAGGGGAATGGCCCAAAACCCCTGGGGAAACTAGCCTTTTTCGGGCGCTTACAGTTAAGCCCCTGACACAGGGGGTTACATTACTGTCTCTACATTTCTTTGACCCTGTTGGATCAGTATGGCCCTGGAGCTCTCTTGAAGCAGTCACTACACACACAGTACACTTGTATAAGTTCACAAACTCTCTCTCTGTTACCTTACTGCATTGCTCTGCAGTTCTCCGACTTTTCTGCACCGCAGTTCGTTGTACTCTGCGCTGGGTACTTACTCAGGCAGTAGCTGGTTCCCTAAGCTGGTGGTAAACAGCCTGCTGCCGGGTTTGAAGGCCTTTCCAATCGGGCTGGCAGACCCGCGGATCGGTCGCAAACTCGCTGTGATCGCTGGTACTTGCAGTCGGAAAACGGTTGAGCCCGGTTTTACTGTGAAGGTTCAAAAACATGCTGTTTTGAGAACACTTCTCTCTCACAGCGGTTCCTCCTGCTGCTGCTCGAACTAGCACGCTGCTTGCTGCTGCTCCTCAAATGCTCCACAGCTCTGAGACTCAGGCAGAGGGCGGGGCTTAAGTTCGCTGGACCAAATTACACAACGCCATGCAAATGAGCTCTGTCTCTCTCTCTCTTAGCTGCACTCCTGCAAGACAATAAGCAAACTGTCACTTTTTTCCTCGACTGGCAATTTCCGTAGGGCGAAGCACTTTTAAGGTATTTTGACACAGTTCTTGGTGCATTTTCCTTAGCGGCGACTCCAGTTTTTACACTACACACATGAAACTTTCTGGGCACTTAAAAATGACTTATCAAAGTCCACCAATACTTTGTCTTGTAAATTTGCAACTTTTAACAGTTTTTCAAACGCTTAAAACAGCAAGGCAAGCAAGGGCAATCATTGCTCAATTCAGCAGTTCATTTTTCCACTTTAAACACACAAGCAGCACATTTTTTCCACTTTCTTTCACAGAACCACAGACAGCAAAATGTTCTCAGATGGCGTTTTCCTTGGCACAGATTTTGCTTTTCTTGCAACGATCTTCTGTTTGGGTGCACAGCCACCAGACAAGATCCTAGACATATACTCAGCATCTACCTCTCACCCAAAAACATATCCCTTAGACAAGTCCCCACAATTTTTGTAACCCCACGCCACTTTTTGGCTAGTTGGCACCCCCCCAATAAAAGAAACTAGTACCTACATATGGCATACCATTTACCTTTAGCAGAAATCCTCCGATTGGTACCACCCCTAGCTGTAGAGTGTATACCATGCTCATTATCTAAAGGAATGAGCCTTTGTAAAAACAACCAGGTCCAGGGGAGAGAATGCTAGGCATCTGCTGGACCTAACTGCTGAGGGGGCCCCATTAACTCCACACAGAAGCAATTATCAGATTGTCCAGTGCAGCAGCTGGGATTGTGCAGTATGGTTTTATTCACAGGTGTTACTAAAGCACAGAATGGACTCCCCAGTGGTTGGTCAAGGCAATCATGTACATTCCTTTTTCAGACACTCTTTGCTAGGCAGTACAATTTTCCACAGAAACCATTCCTTTCTCTTTCCCATGGTGTATGCATGTGGATTGAACCACCCACCCAAACATTTCCATTTTCCAAGAGTGTGTGCTTTTGTGAATTGAACCACACACTCTCCAGAGCCAGGGAGGGAACTAGCTAACCCCTCTCAAGTGGGGCCTGCTAGCCTCAAGGGGTCACCGGTGCTTACTGGGGTACTGGGGCATCTGCGACCCGTGGTGGGAGCTGGGCTGTGGAGCCACTCCCGGGTCTGGGCCTTCTGGGGTCTGGTGGTGCCTGCATGTGTGCTCTGCAGTGGGCCAGAGGAGGCTGAAGTTGACAAGCAGCCAGATCTCCAATCAAGGGGACAAGCTGCTAGACCTTCAAGTAAGATCAAGGCTTAAGACGCCTTGCTGCTGCCCAACTTTGTGCTCTCTGAGCTTTGAGCCCAACACTCCCAGATTGGTGGAGCCCATTAAGTCAGAGACTCCTAAGAATCTTTAGACCGTGAGTACCTAGGGTTTTCCCTGGAACCAAAGGGGAGTGTTCATTTTCAAATTAAAGGACACATAAGCAGGTCCTTGAAATATGCCCTGGAAAAAAACACAGCATCACAAGTGAGGGGCTTATCTACATAATGTTGGGTTCCCTTGTCCTGGAAAATTGTTTAATCTGTAGTCACTAAGGCATAAATGTTGCGTCGAAATGTAAATAAATCCCTGGCTCCCATTTTAAAATTAGTTCTGTAACATGGCGGCTATGTCCCTACGTGATTACATCATCTGAGCAACAGCGCTCCGGAGCGGTATCGCGGGTTGAATGGGGACTTATGAATAAAGTATGAAATTACCTTTATGAAGCGCTTCCCCTCCAGATGCTTTACCTGGAAGTGCCTGTGTCCCAGTATGGTGAATTTTACGAGTGTGTTTTCTAATAAACCTGTAGAATATTTATATGGCAACTGTGAATCAGCAGCAGTTGGTGGAGGCAAGGCACCGAACTGTATGGTGCACAGGGCCAAGTTGGTAAGACTCTTTAAAGGACTCATAAACAGGTCAGTGAAATCAGTGGCCACGCTTGCAGGGTAGATGCAGCATCCCAGGTGGCTGCATCAGGCAGTCACCTGACCCACTAGCTACTTACTCCGGGTGGAGGCACTGCACTATTTACTATAACTTGGGATAGAACCCCCGACCATCACCGTAGCAGGACCCAGGCCCCTTTACCTGTTAGAGGGTCAACAGGTAGGCAGAGTAGCCCACTAGCACATGGTGCCTGGGCTGCATTATTACTTCTTGCGGGCTGATGGTGTGATCATAGTTAGAGACCTGTGTCAGCCGAGAGGGAGAGCAAGACAGTGCGGTTGGGCTGACGCAGCTTTGCAGCCTGGAGGGAGAGTGAGGCAGTGAGGTTTGGCCAACTGCGCTTTGTGGCGGGGATGGAGAGGGAGACAGCACTGCTGGCCTGAATGAGCTTTGTGGCTGTAATGAACAGCATGACAGTGCAGTCCGGCAAAGGGAGCTTTGCAGCTGGGAGGGAGAGGAGACAGTCTGGTCAGCCAGACTCTGCTTTGCAGCTTGGAGGGACATTGATAATGTGGTGGGAAGTTTATATAAAAAAAAAAAAAAAAGTGATGTTTGTACTGCCGTTTACTGACAAACTGTCTGAAACTTTTCTGGCAGACAGCGGCCAGTATTTTTGTTTGTATAGAAAATTGACAGAAGTAACAGAGGCATCTCGCTTTGATTGCTTCTGCAACACACCAAGGCGTGGTAGGTTTATTTTAACAGATAGGAGCTGCTGAACATGATCTGGGTGTAGTCTAGATCGGTGTGGTTCAACACTATTACTAGCTGTGCTGATTAGACATTCTGAAGGCAATGGGGGAAGCATGAGAAGTACTTGCAGGCCAGCTCCGATCATGCTGTTGATGTTTTATACTTGGGACACCAGTACATCATTGGGTCAACTGAAAACTGCTCTATAGGCTCTGAAAATTATGCCATCAAAATATGCTTTGCACAGACTGGTTGTGAATCATTAGGCTCACGTTGTTCTGCAGTGCTTGACATGCTTAGATCTGACCAGTCGTCCATCACAGTTTGAGTCTCCTGTTTATATGCACTGTCACTTCTGCTATTGCTACCTGTGCCTTATGGTGGATCTTCAGTATCCTGTGCCTCATGTTCAGTCTCCTTTTCGGCCAAGGTCATGTCTCTTGTAAGCTACTGCTTACACGGATGGCTCTGCATTGCAAGGTGTAAAACTGCATATTTCAACCTAGGGTCAAGCATGATGGCAGAAATGTTGTCTGGCCTATCAAAAGCTGTCGCAAACTGTGAACTCAACTCTGACCTCAGTTTTCTAGTAAGTTCCTGGAGGTCATCTGTATACAGATTAGTATCACGATTCTGTTGTTCAAACTTGTCCAGAGATGTCCTGAGGAGGGGGACTGCAGGAATCCTGTGACTGAGAGAAGAGGATTCAGAGCGGAGGTCACGGGTGCTCTTCTCAAATGGTGCATGCACCTGCACTGTACCCTCAACAACCAGTCCTCATGTGGTAAGACTCCCCCAATGTTATGTCTTAAAGGTAGGTCAAGGAGAGCTTGCTTTTGCTAGAGTATGTGATGCCGCATGTAGTATGTGTGCTGTGCCACCCAGTGGTAACCTCCTGAATCAACAGGTGCTTTGCCATTCCAAGCTGTTCTTGTACATTTTGAAGCATGTTTGGTGACTTGAATGAGCAGTGAAAGTATCCGCAGCTGGAACATGCAATGGCAGGAACATCAAAAACAGATTTGCTTTTATCAGGGCACCAGTGACCGCCAGATTTAGGTTGTATGCAAAGCAGCAGATACCATGGTAGTTGCCATTACTAAATGCTTTTAGAACATGGGCAAGGATGTTTCTGTGATTTGACTGGCAGAGATTGATCATGTGACTGTTGATTAAGTAAGCAATAATACCCGACATGGGATTATTGGAAAACACTGACCGCCTAGGGGCGTGATGAGGCCCGGATGTCGCAGGCGGAGGGCCTTATAGCCCCTGGAAGGTCTGGTATTTCCCAATAATGCCCACCCTGGAGGGTATTATTGCGCTTATAAAATGGTTCTCTTATTAAGCTTTAATGGAGAGGAAATGAGTATAAAAAAATGAATAGTATTAGCAGAAACAAAAGTATTTAAAAAAAAAAAAGTCCATGTTTCTTTAAGGCTGTTCCAGGTTGTGTTGCTCCTCCCTACAGCTATCAACCCCTCCCCCCCGCTTCTCGACAGAGACACATCCACCTGAAGAATTGGTAAATATGCAGAAGCAGTCTGTGGGCATTGTTGTCATGTTTGTTTAACATTTTTTTTTCTTTTAATTGGGCTGCAGTTGTACGTTGAGTCTGTTAAGCCGCTGGACCTGTGGTGAGAAGTATGCGCTATTAACAGGTCCGAGGTAAAATTATGTATTTAATTTATTGCTAGTAGATGGAATAAGTGTGGAGCATTGTAGTTTGAGGCAGTTCTGCATTTGTGAGTAGAATATGATTTTGAAAAAGGTTCGGAGCAATGGATTGTTTCACTTCCGGTTTAGTGCAGTGCTGCGATAGTGCAGTCGGGAGAGTGCAGCTGTGAGGAACAAAAAGATTTGGGCACTCTTCCCGACTGCAGAATATGTGGAGTGTCTTTTTTCTTTTTTTGAACAGGAGCGACGTTATAGCGAAGGAGCGACTGTGCGTGTGTGTGTGTGGGGGGGTCCGTTTAGTCTCGCTAGTGAAGAGAAAAACCTTTTAAATGTTAGCTGGTGGTTTCAGCCAATGAGTAAGCAGGGTGAGCTCCCCTGCACACGTGTATGTGGTAAGGTGGCACTCAGGCTGGTACTAATTTCTTGCTGGGCATTTATTGAAAAATAAATGCCCAGCTTGGAGGTGGTATTAGCCAGTCAGCAGTGAGAATCCATTCTTGCCATTTTATAATCTCTGTTAATCAGTCAAGTTGTTTGCTTGTGGTGATCAGTCTCCTCTGTTGAAATCATACACCATACCCGATCTTGTTACTTGGTTTACTTGGTTTCAAAGGACAAAAGCAGGCTACTGCCCATCGAGATTGTCCCCCACCACACTGGTGGGATAATTGTACCTTGAAGTTGTTAGACTCGAGCCAACAATCCAGCCCCTTTTTGAAGACTATATTAGAGCTACTGTTCACTAAGTATTGTGGGAGGAGATTCCACAGTTTGGGGGTTCTTACTGTAAAGTAGTTTAACCTTTTTGTTGTTTTAGCTTTAGATACAAATATCTGGTTGTTATGATACCGTGGGGAAGTCCAGCTGGAAGAGAAATGTAAGCCACAGTGGTGCATTAACTCCTGAGAATTCTGGATTTTGTACATGAGAAGGTCACCTCTAGTATGTCTTGTAGTGAGTGAGTGTAACCCTGTAACTCTTAATCTTTCCTCGTAGTCAAGTTTGGATAAATAAGGGACCATTTTTGTGGCTCTTCTCTGCACCCTCTCAGTTCTGTCAATGTCCTGCCCCAAGTAGGGACTCCAGCAGGGGGATCCATAGTCCAGATGGGGCCCGACATAAGCTCTGTACAAGGGGATTATGCATTCCTGTGTCCTAGACACAAACGAACGTTGAATCCGAGTGAGCAATGCATTAGATTTCCTGGCTATCATCTTGCAGTGATCACTAGATGATAATTTATAGTTAATGATTGCCCCGAGATCTCATTCTAATGGTGAAACATGAAGGGCCACACTGTTCAGAAAATGTCTGCCTAGGGTTGTTCTTACCAAAGTGTACAACATGACACTTGTCTGAGTTGAGTGTCATTTTGTTTAAAACTGCCCATTCTTCGATCGATTTTAAGTTATTCCTCATAGATTCTCTGTTTATTGATGTAAGAACAGAGCTACACAGCTTGGTGTCATCAGCAAATTTTTAGAGAACATTCTCGGGGCTAGCCTGCAGATCACTAATAAAGATGTTAAACAGGGTGGGTCCCAACACGGACCCCTGCGGGACCCCGCTGGTCACACTCAGCGAGTGAGAAAGTGTGCCATTAATTCTGACTTACTGATATCTTCCATTCAATCAACCTGACACCCAGTTAATTATGTAGTAAGAGAATCCCATATCATTCATTTTGTCAAGTAGGATGTCATGAGGGACTTTGTCGAATGCTCTACTGTAGTCGAGAAGTATCACATCCACAGAGATGCCATTATCCAATGCCGTACTGACATGATTATAGAAGGAAACCAAGTTAGTAGTACAGGAGTATCCCTGTCAAAGCCATGTTGTGTAGTGTCAGTCAGTTACCCCAATAGATTCGTACTCTAGTAGATTCTTAATAACTTTCTCCATGATCTTGCTTATAACAGAAGTCAGACTTATCAGACGGTAATTTTCTGGTCTGGAATGGTTACCCTTCTTAAAGATTGGGACTACAGCAGCCATTGTCCAGTCCTGAGGGATAATTCCCTCATATAAGGATTTGTTGAATATAATTAAGTGGTTTAGCAATAGCAGCAGCTGTCTCTATTAGAAATCGGGGGCTGATGTTATCAGGGCCTGGACTGGAATTAGGTTTTAGGGATAAAATTGCTTTTAGTGTATCATCCTCGTTGATGATGTAAGAGGGGGTTAATTGTTTGCATGTCTGAAGCGCTTAGGAACCTCTTTATTGGTAAATACTGAGCAGAATTGCTTGTTAAATGTGTCTGCCATATCTCTGTCTGTAGATATAATTGAGTCATGTATACATAAGGGCCCCATGTGTCTATTATTTATTTTTTTTATTATTAAGGTAGGAAAATAGTGATTTATAGTTGTCTTTGGTATGGGCCAGACGAAACTCAAGTTTTTTTTTTTAGATTGCAGAATGGCTTGTTTTAGTGATTTTAGAGTTTCCCTGTATTGAGTGAACAATAATTTTCTGGTGTCTCCCTTGTTGTTTTTAACTTGTGTAAATAGCCTCTGCTTGTTCTTAATTAGGGCTTTGATAGCGTTGTTAAACCACAGGGGTATTTTCCCCTTTTTATTATATTTTTTTTGTTATAGGAACATATAATTTTTCTGAGTTATAAATGGTAGTTTTGGAAAAGTTCCAGGATTCTTCCATGGAAAGAGAGGATAGTGCTGTATCTCAAGAAATTGAGTTTAATTGGTTATTAATAGGATTGAAATTAGCTTTTTTTTTATAATTTTTCAATTCAGTACAGTTAGTGATATGATGACGGAATGACAGTGTAAGGGAAATGGTGTAGTGATCACTTGATCCTAGTGGGGCACCAATTATAACTTTGGATATTAAGTTCCCTATTTTAGTAATAACCAAGTCCAGTATATGGTCACCTCGTGTTGGTTCTGTAACGATTTGTTCAAGGCCCATATCAACCATGAGTGTGATTAAGTCTTTCTCGGCCTGCGTACTTCCAGTTAAAGAATACCAATTTATAGTAGGCAGGTTAAAGTCACCCAGTATAAGGATTTTTCCTTTAGAGGCCATATCTAAGATTTCATTATTTAAGCAAGTAGAATATTCTTAATTAGATGTCGGGGGCCTGTAGCATGTCCTTACCATCAGCTGTGGGTAACCCTTGAACTGGATGTTAACCCAGATTGATTCAATATCACTCGTTGAGGGGATTTGAAATGAGGATATGTCATCTCTAACATAGATACATACCCCCCCCCCCATTTGTCCCTGGCGGTCCTTATGATATAGTTTATACCCTGGGATGTACTGGATCCAAAAAGTATCAGGATCCCACCAAGTTTCTGTAATAGAGATGAGTCCGTATTTATTCAGTTGACACATAGCTTCTAGTTCAGCCATTTTAACCTGGTTTAAAGATCTGGCATTTAAACTGAGTACCTCACACTCAGAAATGTCCATAGTAGGTCTCTTTAGAGAACAGGATCTTTTGTCACTGATCTCTCCCCTGGGTTTTAGTTTAAAAGTTTATTAATGGCTGTTGTAAAGCTTTTACCCAGGAGCGAGCTACCCCTACGACTGAGGTGGAGTCCATCCCAGCAGTACAGTGAGTCTGTTAGATAGAAGGTTTCCCAATGTGTTAGACAGAGAATGTTCTGTCGGAGACACCATCATCTGAGCCAGTCATTAAAGGCCTTAATCTTTGAGAGAAACATTTTTCTAAAGGTAGCCATGTTGCTATCATTTTTTCTTCAGTCTACAGCTGTTCAGAGAGTTCCTACCCAACCGGTGGACACAGTAGTATCTGGCAATTTGTTTTGTAATGGGACCCACCGTCCTGGGTCATAATTGTAATTGCCTGTTGTGTAAAGCAAACAATTCCTTCTACTAACTCGTGTTGCAGCAAACATTAACCCCCCCTCGCTGCATTACAGGGATCCGCATAGGCCCTGCTGTTTAGAAGCAATCTGAGATAGTACACGCTCTTCCCACCCACCTGCCCAGCAGAAGTCCATGATTCCCAGCGAACGTAGTGTCAGGGCAGAGGCACCCTCAACAGCAGTCCTGTCAGGCAGTGATCTGTTCCTGTGTGTGTGCCTCCAAGAGCTCCAGTGCTGCAAGCTGCGTTCTTGGCTCCCCTTCCTCCGGTCACTGCATCTGTATCTCACAGACAGTGAATAGGTGGCACAGCACAGCAAGAGCGTGGCATATAAGTGCAAGGTGCTGCAATGTTTCGTGTGTCTTTACAGTTGTTGTATTGCTAAGTGAGAAGTGAAAGCGATGGAGTGTGTGTCTCACCCTATTTTCATTGCTCCCCTTTGCCCCAGTGTGCTGTAGAAGTGCTTCTTTTTGAAGTGCAAGGTGTCTCGCACACAGAGATGCACAGAAGAGCATACATTAATTAAGCGCAGTAAGGAGACACACAGACAGCTGAACAGACCATGAACTGTAATTTGTTTTTCCTTCTGTTACGGTGCACACAAGGGTATCTGCTGAAATGTGTCATTAACAATGTACAGTCTTACTGTCTGTGTCTGTCTCTGTGTATGAATTTGAAAGCAGCACACAGAGATGAGTAACTTCAGGGAGAGATGAAGTTTGGGCTGCTCCTTGATCATGTTTTTTAGGCCTGTTTACCACAAACTTCAGTGTGTTGAACTATTTTTGCTGTGGCAGAATACAGAAAAGTGTGGTACTGCAACCATAAATGGTGGAAGAACACAAAATAGTTCCCACATTTTCGACCTGTTATTCCACTGGTTTTTGTCCATTTCTCTTCACATTTGACCCATGTTATAAGTGTTATAACCCACTCCAGGGTGTGCGGTTATTGGGGATTAATCAACACCCCATGTGCTGTGAGGACACTCAGCCTGTGGCCTTGTGCCTCACAGTGCACCCAGGGTGTTGATTTAATCCCCAGTAACCGCACACCCCGTCGTGGGTTATTGCTTACTAACCATATTTGATCCATTGTCAGTGGCAATGAAGCCAGCATGCAGATTTGTCCCATCTGTCCAGGAATCCAGCATTTTTTGGAGACATTTCAGAATGTTAACACTGTTGTGGTCAGCATTCATCGGATTAACATTGAGCAAGACCAAACACTCAGTAAGAGGGAGCAGTGTGACACAGCACTGAGCCACCAAGTCAGGGGTTTGCAGCAGCAATAATGTTGGAGAGCACCAGTGAGCTGTCAGTGAGAGGCGATACGCATTTGTAGAACTGGTGCTTGTCCATATATCTGAGGTGCAGTGGAATACACCTCCCATGGCTTTTCTCAGTTCCATCAACAAACAGTAAGAAACATCGACATACAAATCAGGCACCACAGTACATGAAAAGATAGTCCGGGATGGAATTTAGTTGTACCTTGGTTGCAGAAACTGCCAAAGCCTTCGGAATCCAGGATCCTCCACAATGCTATATGGTTGAAGGTCCAGTGCCATCATCTCACCAATAAGTTGAGTAATGTGCTCTGCAGCTGGTTAAGTGGTGAGAAACGTTACTCGAGACTGGAATGTCTGTACAATCGTTGGCTGTGTTGTTGTGAATAATGTACCCTTTGACCTACCAAATGGGGAGGTCAACACAGGAGGAGTCTGATCTTGGGCAGAGTCTGAGGGGCTGGTCACTGTCCTGGTTACTGGAATTTCCACAGGGTGTGGGTTTGGCCGAGAGGAAGAATGACAGTGTTGGGTAAGTTACTTTTTCTATTACTTTATATTTCATTTAGAAACTTGACCAGGAAGCTCCGTGCAGTCACTAGCAAGGATGGAGACGTACTAGAAAAAGTAATACACCTGACAGTTAATTATTTCTTTTTATACAAAAACAATGCAAAAATAATAAAAACTGTAACAGATGACATTTATTTTAAAGTAATGGGTTAGTTACTAGTTACTTTCAAATAAATGAGGTCAGTTACAGTGACGTATTACTTTTGTATAAAAAGACACGAGTAATTGTAACTGTCAGGTGTATTACTTTTTCCAGTACTTCTCCATCCTTGCTACTGACTGCTCAGAGCTTCCTGGAACAAGTTTTCAAAAGTAATAGAAAGTACTAGAAAAAGCAACTTACCCAACACTGAAGAATGAGGACTATCCACATCAGCACTGTGTGGAGTCTAACTGTTAAAACCACCACCACCACCACCAGTCTGTAAGTTGAACATTATTTCTTAGGCGCCCAATCCCAGAGGCTCTGGGCACTGTACAAGAAGGCAAAGGTGAAATAAATAACGAGCAACAATGAAAACAAATGTTAGTGATGGATCACGAGCAGCAATGCTTTAAAATAAAATCTCAATAAAATAGTTCTGTAGTTAGCCAGTTCCTAGAACTCATAACTGGTTCTCAAATGCTTCTCTAAACAGATGTGCCGAGTGCAGAATCCATAGTCAACCGTGGATGTCAAATCATAAGGTGGTTCCAGAGAGATGTGGTTGTCAGCATAGATACAGTCCATACATCTCAACCTTTTGTCACTGAAATGAGGGACACTGACATTTCAAGACACTCGCAATGAGGGACCCATCCTCAAACATGGAGATACAGGCTCAGAAACACTGTGAAAGCCATAGTTTTTACTTGTGCAAAGTTAATGTTTGATTTAATATTTTAGAATGTTAAGAATTTGTGCTTTAAAGTCTGAATTTACAGCACATTCTCTGTGTGGGCAGCATGTGTTCCATGAGGGACAGAGCCATTTTAAGGGGTTAAATGATGGACGTCCCTTGTAATGAGGGACACTTGAGAGGTATGATAATGTCTTACCATGACTCCTGCTGGCACCACAGTATGCGTATATGGAATGCCCTTTGTCCTGTTCTAACTCCACAGAATGAGCCCCGACGTTGCTACTTGTAGTGTAGCGGCTACAGCGCTCTTATTTTTTTGCGCAGAACCTGACTAGTGCTCCCATCCCCAAGGCCATTCTGTCCTACTCTTGTGCTACTTTCATCAGAGGGTTGATGTTCAGCATCTCCAGGTGGCATATAAGGGGGTGGGGTTACACAGTGACCGCTGTTACATTAGTCTCGTACATGTGGAAGTGTGAATTGCTTAGTTTTCTTTGCTGCAGCATGGAGAGGCGAATCAGCAGTATTAGCTGCTTTGCATTTTTCACTGTGAGCATCCTTTGCAGTCGAGAGACACCTCTTCATCCTCTTCTGAATCAGTAATATGCCCCATCTTAATTTTTTTTCTGGGGGCACATATTCAGTCCCAGATGATTCATACCGATCATCATCACTGTCTTCAGATAAAAATGGAGATAACGACCTTTGATATTGTCTGCATCTCCCTTAACTAAAATTCTTAACCTCTCTTTTAGCAGCAGTACTGTACATTCCCGGAAATATGTAAAACCGCCACTGTGACCCTGATCCACAAAAGTGGTGACAAGACCAGTCACTCACAAACTATCGCCTGATCTCCATATTACCACCACTATCCAAGGCCCTTGAGCGTATTGTCGCGGATCAGCTCACCGACTACTTGGACAAATACAATATTCTGTGCACACAACAACTCTGTTTTTTTAGAAAAGGGCACAGTACCACCACTGCCCTGCTTGAATTTACTGGAGCAGTGCATAGTTCCCTAGACAAGGGCCTCCTTACTGGGGCAGTCTTCATCGACCTGTCAGAAGCATTCGACACAGTCCACCATCGGCTGCTGTTTGACCAACTACTCGACAGTGGCCTCACACCAGACTCTGCCCGCTGATTCAGAAGTTACCTTGACAACTGCTCACAGAGAGTAAAAATTGCCAGTGCCCTCTCTGACACCTTGCCTGTCTGCTCTGGTGTCCCTCAGGGGTCCATACTGGGCCCACTCCTTTTCAGCCTTTTTCTAACCTCCCTACCAAAATCCTGCTCGGAACAAATCCTCCTCTATGCAGATGATGCAGTTGTCTTTTCCATGCACAAGGACCCTACACCACTACAACTCCACCTCCAACTCGGCTTCAGTGCCATTGAAACATGGTTTTCCAATCATAAACTTGTCCTGAATCACAAGAAAACCAAGTCTTTGCTTTTCTGCAGCTCACACAGCCGGCACAAGCAACACCCCCTTGCCATCTCCTCCAAGCAGGGGTCCACCCTTGAACAAGTCTACTCATTCAAATATCTAGGTATTCTGCTTGACCCCAGTCTCTCCTATGGTGCCCATGTTGACAGTGTGGCTAAAACTGCTAACAGACGTCTTGGATTACTCTACAAACATAGGCAACGTCTCACCTCCTGAGGCTCTGAAGATTGCCGTCCAGAGCTCTGTGGTTTCAGTTATTGACTATGGCCTCATTATCTGTGGCTCTGCCACGATGTCAACCCTCAGACATATATCAACTGCCCTAAACAAAGCCTGCTGACTTAGAATTGGAGCCCACCACCTCACCCATACCTGTGACCTTTATGCACAATCCGGATGGCTCCAATTCTCCAATCATATAAAGTATTTCACTTGTACTATGGCAGAGAAAATCAACCTTGGCCTCATACCCCTTGGTGTCACTGCCTTGTTACATCAAAACACCAAATGACGGAACACCAGGAGTTCAACAACCCAGAATCTGCAAGTTCCTCGTTGTTGCACTACACAGGGCCAACGCTCCTTCGCCTATAGGGCTCCTGTATGGCTAAATGGTCTCAGTGACACCATCTTCTCAGCCTTAACACTAGGAAGGTTCAAAACCAGGCTCCGTCTCCATCTCATTGCCTCCTGCGAATGCCTCACCTAGCCCTTGATCTCCACCGCCATAGTCCCAACTCATGTTATGCTTAATTTCCTGGCTCCTTTCTAGTTGCCCTCAGCTCCTGTGGTGCCACTACATATCTCAGGTATACATACCACCACTGTACCCTCTCCATGCTCCTGAAGCACTGATCACTCCCCCCCCCCATTTCCCATCTCCCCCACTTCCTATCTGCCCTATCCCCTACCTCACCCCAACCCATTTTTCTCTTCACATCTTTTTCTCCCACCCCTCACCCTTCCCCTCACATCCCTTCCTCCAACTTTTTCTCATCATTGTCTCACAACTGCCGCTGACTGCATCCACATCCTCCCCTCCTCTTCTCCTCCCTATCTCTATGCAACCCCTTCGCATTTGACCCAACCCTTTGAGGGCACATGCCCCCTAAATGTGTTCTCTCTCTCTCTCTCTTTCATCCTAGCTGCTCCATTTTGCTACCTGCATTTTTCCTCTTCCACTGAACCTTTCTTTTTCCATACTTGTCCTTTATCACTAGCACTGTTGATACTTTAATTGTTTTTGCTGTTTCATCTACTGTATTGTATGTAGTATGTTCTTAACTGACGTGGAACCTTTGTAAAAGAGCCTTGGCTCAAAAGTATTTGTAATCGTAGACGTAATAAATAAAAATAAATGTGTCCTGAACACGGGTGACAGGGAGCAGCAGGGAACTAGTGATGAGAATACTAGAGACAACAGTTTTAACTGTGGTAGCGGTGACGCAAACACTAATGGTGGTGTTGCAGACAGTGGTCACAGAAGATGCTTCAGGCAAGCTGATAGTGACAGTTGTAGGTATACAACTTGCAGTACTGACAAAAGTACTGTCGGATGTAGCAGTAGTTGGACTCAGGACAGCAGTGGTACTGGTACTGGCACTGGCAGCAGGAAGCAGAGATGGATCTGCAAAAGCCTGGCAATGGATGGGGCCCTGGGCCATATTACTGCTAGTGTTACCTGAAGAGGATACAATATTAGTTATTCTAACAGTAGGAGGTAGTTAACCGACTTATATGGAGTAAAGGGTTCCCGTGGGCGGCGAACACGCCCAGAATATCACTGTCTTCCCTATTCAGATCTGTCTTGCTGGAAGGCAGAGGACTTGACAACAACTGCTGTCTAGTTTCAGATATTTTTTTCTGCACTTCAAGCTGCAGTGCACCGTAAAAAATAAACTGCACTTTTGCAACAGTTTATTCCCTGTGCTCTGAGCATTTCCCCAGTAATCTTTCATCCTGTAATTTGCTCAGTTTCCCCTTGTTGTTGTTTTACATTTCTACCACCCACCATGTTGACAGCAGCTGTAAAAGATAGGCAGCCGCCATCTTTTCTGTAGCACTAAAACGACTGGAAACCGATCTCTTCCTATTAGGTAGTACTGCTGCTTTAAACCTCAGCCAGGAGATGGACACACGAGAAATTGGTCTGGGAACAGCAGACTCCAGAGATATACCTCTAAACAGTCAGAAAATGAATTTAGATGATTTTTAGTGATATAAGTGGTGAAGTACAAAAATGGAAGAAAATCTGCACTGTGTACACTCTCTTACGTCCTACCCAGCCCGAGAGACAGACACTATACAAATTTATTTCACAGCAGAGCCCAGAGATATACCCCTAAACAGTCAGAAAATGTAATGAAGAAAATCTGTGCTGTGCGCGCTTATGTCCAACATTTGAAATTGTTCGGTTTGTGCTCCGGTACTTTTACTTCACAGATTGTTGAGTGATTCCAAAGAAAAATAGTTTCAGAAGGTTTTTATTACGGATTAAAAAGCAGCTTAACAGCCAGCTCAACATGATGACGTGTGTATGTCTGTGTGCATCTGTCTGTGACAGGACTGAATCCTGGAAACCCTGTCCCAGTGGTTATGCAGAACGAGTGTCAAAAGCAATATCTTTTCTGTCTTTCGTATGTCTAATTGCGCAATCAAATTTCATGAGAAATCTAGGACTTGATCACTCCGACAGTTTCACATTCCCACCCTGCTATCTCCCTGCCTTTACATTTCTCTGTTATACTTGCTAAAACTGAGCCCAAAGCCTTTGAACTGCTCATGCTCCCACTGTCTCTCCCCCCCCCACTCCCTATTTATGTTGCTGGTGTATACTGCTGCCCCGAAACCCTGGCCGTAACTGTCACCGACCTTCTAAGCCACCTAGCCTCCCTAGCCCCGTCTGGTGAATTTTATATGTAACCCCTGGACCCCTGCCTTTTTGCAAAACGACAGGTGGCATGCTGTTGAAGCTGACAGCAGTACCTGGTGGGGACTGGGTTCAGGAGGATTAGGTTACTCGGCACAGGGGGCCTAGGTTTGGCTACTCTGCACAGGGGCACCCAAGTAAATCCGAACACAGGAAGCAATAACTGTAATGTCCAAAACCAGGAATGGGATTCTACAGTGTGGCTTTTATTCACATCCAGACTGAACAAACAAAGCATAGACGGACCCCCACAGGGCTACATTCCTGGGTAATGCAGATTAGAGACAACAGAACACTTCTTCACATTTCCAGCCCTCAGGCTCTGAACCCACCAGGCACACAGCCCGGACTTGCATGCAGCTTTGGGTACACAGCCCGACTTGTACACTAATTGGGTTTTCCCCATGGGTCCGGCTCCCCCGCCGGCCACTTGATCCGTGGTCCATTTTGGGAAATGAACCAGTTTTCCAATTGGTGGCTCCCCAAACCACCTTAGAGCCTTCGACTCCTAGAGGGAATTTTCCTTCCAATCCCATGTGTGGGTACTTCCCTCATCACTGGCCAAGTGCATGAGGCAAAGTAGAAATCCACAGAGCAAATCCGTAGAGGTGGACCTGGTCACTAAAGATGGGGGGGGGGCTCCCACTTCCAGCTCCCACAATCCATACCCAGCCATTTCTCTGGAAACTAAACAACTCTTTTCTGAAAGCTTGGCAATGTAGATTACTGGGTAGACGTATGTCACATCTCTTCTACATGTCTTGACTTTCCCTATGTGCTGGACTTGAACATACTTTTACTTTTGGCTAAGCCTATTACTCTAGGCCTCCCATTACTTCAGTAGTCCAGTCCCCATTATCGCATAAGTCCCAGGGTGAAAACATGGGCCCTTTAGAAAGAGCAGAAACTCACCCTCCGGTTGCAGGTGCCCCACAGGCGATTCACGAAATATTCTTGTTTCCCAAACTCTTGGACCAAATAAGGCAGCTTCTCCACTAGGCAGTAGCCAGGGGGTTGGCCCTGGAATATGCAGGCTAAACTTTCCTGCCCCATCCTCTGAGGGATGGGGCACTGAGACCCAATTCAGCGGTCTCCACCACTTTAAACTAGCTTATGTGTCTCTCTTTAGGTGGAAACACACACCTTTTTCCTAAATGTAGCCCTATGTCAGGGCTGAGGCTCCAAGAGTCTACACAGAGCTGCTGTGCTTCTCTCTCAGCAAGCTCCAAACTTCAAGTGACCTACAGACTACTGTTCAAACCTCCCAACATTCTGTTCCAACTCCCTGCTGTAGATTCCATTGTGGCTCATGCAGCTGCGAGAGTTCTATGGTGATGTCATCCCTCAGTCTCAGCTGAGACTGAGAACAGAGTGAGACAGTGTGAAATTCATTTAACTGGAGTTTCACAAGCTGCCTTCCCTGCCTACCACTAGATCTTACTGGGATTGTAGTAACCCCGGGTAACAAGGGGGTTACATATATTATGAGAGATTTAATCACAACTGGCCATCTCCCTCTTTTAACAAAGCTCGGTCAGAGATAACAGCCCCCAGTCTTACCCAGGTTATCTCAGAACCAACACGTACTAACCACAAGACTGGCAATCACTCCTTAATTGACTGGGCTCTCACCTCCCACTCCATCATCAAATCCGGCCTACTTCCAGACTCTATAATTGACTATCATATCACCTACTTAGTCCGCAAAATCCATTGCCTTAAATCTGTCCCCTCCCAAATTTCTAGTGCAATGGTTATATAAATCACTAAACCTTACCCCCCTTCTAGAAGAACTAGCTCACGCAAACTGGGGTCATCACCTTAGTAATTATTTTTTCCAGTTGTTTAACCAGGAGAGAGACACTAAGCTGAAAGCTGGAAGCACAGGGAAGTTAAGTGACTTGCTCACGGTCACACAGTATGCAAGTGGGGTCTGTGGGATTTAAACCCAGGTCCCCAGAGTTGCAGCTCGGAGCCTTAAACCACTGCGCTATACTGCCTCCGCCAGTTATAACATGGATGATGCCCTTATGCATTTCCGGAACACCTTCCTCAGCATCTAGGATAATCATGCCCCCATGCAAAGCATCAGGGTCCGGGGACGCACCTTCCCTTGATTTCCCCTGAACTAATAGCATGCCAAAATGAACGGGACAAGGCGTGGAGAACTTACAAGACTACACTCCTCCCAGGTGACATCACCTACCGCATGCTCCGTAACAGGTGCCCCAAGGCCACCCAACTAGCCAAAGCCGAATACTTTAAGTATACCTTCAACGCCAATCTATGTAGGTCATCAAAACTTAGGAAAGTTATCGACTCCCCCCCACCCCCACTGTTCTCACATGGGACTTTTCTCTGACCCTCTCGTGGTTGCCTCAGAGTTCAACTCCTGCTTCACCAAATGTGCTTCCGGCTGTAACCCCACCCACACACAGTGCTGAAGCTCCCAAACCTCCAGGACTGACACCTTCTACTATGGGGAATATCTGTCCTATGGAAGTTCTAGATGCCCTACTCGCCTTTAACCCCTCCAAGGGAAAGTGCCCTGACGGGATGGACACCAAACTCCTTTACCTATCTGCCCTGGCTATTGCATCGCCCCAGCCGCCCTTCTAAACCTATCGTTTGCCACCGAATCAGTTCCTACGGAGTGGAAGCATGCCACAGTCCTACCACTTCCAAAAGGAGGGGATCCCACCACCGTGGCAAATTACAGCCCCATCTCCTTCCTCCTCACCCTCGCAAAAACTTCAGGAGCACCTCATGCTCACAACTCTCCAACTTGCTCTCGGAATCCAACTTCTTCACACCTTTCCGGTCTGGATTTAGGAAAAAAACACTGTACTGCCACTTCCCTACTAAGACTGTCGGACTCTATCCTCTCGGGATGGACAAAGGTTTAATTACATCAGCCATCTTTGTCGAGTTAGCCAAAGCTTTTGACACCGTCTCCCACCCCCTGTTGTTATCCTGCCTGTCTGAAGCTGGGTTATCCGCGACTGCCACCAGCTGGTTCAGAGCCTACCTGCAAGGCAGAACTCATTCTGTAAGAATTGCTGATTCCACCTCACCTCCACTCCCAATCGACACTGGTGTTCCCCAGGGCTCAGTACTCTGCCCCATTCTCTTTTCCATCCTCTAAATGACCGGCCACACACCTGCTCATCTACCTCTATTCACAAGAGTGCAGATGACCTCGGCTGATTTCAGCAAAGTTCAGCTCTGGTTTAGCTCCCACCAACTCTCCCTCACTGTCAAGAAGACAGTCTCCATGACCTTCGGTACTAGGCAGAGACTATCCAGGCTTGCCACCCTCCCCGAACTTCCACACCCTTGATGGGACAGTCCTCGAGGACGTGACAGCTTTTAGGTACCTAGGTGAATGGCTTGACCGACACCTATCCTTCTCTGCCCATGTGGACGCTGTCCTGAAAAAACTGCGCCCTAAGCTCGGCCTTCTCTATAGGAACCACAGTAGCCTCCCGCTACCTGTGAGACACGAAATTGTGCAGAATATATTACCTACTTTTGATTACTGTGATGTAGTACACAGTGCTGTTCCCAAGTCTACCCTATCCAGACTGGACCCTCTCTTCAGTGCATTCTTTCATCTTTGCCCTCGATGCCCCCCCCCACTACTTCGAGCTTTACCATTCGCTGACCTTCCCCTCCCTTGACAGCCGGCGCCTACTCCACAGAGCTAAATTTGCTTCTGACCTCTGCCTCGGGTCCCTTCCACCCTACCACGCCGCCTCTCTATCATCTCCTCCAATCCCCTCTCATGCCCTTGGGTCTACTGACTCCCGACTGTTGGTAATCCCTCACCGTCGGACCGTTACAGGCCAGTCAGCCTTCTCCTACCATCTCCCGAAGTTCTGGAATGAACTGCCGGTCCAAATCCGACTCTCCTCCTCCTCTAAGCATTCCCTGTCCTCTGCCCTGACAAACTTCTCCAAGGTAAATTGTTCATGTACCTGACCTCCTCTCCCTCCTTTGCCCAATCCCCCCCCCTCTTACTTCCTACCCCCCCCCATTGCTCACCCCTAGATCCCATGCGGCCTGACAAGTGGCTTTAGCAATTGGCTATAAATGCTGGCATATATCCACCAACCTCTGCACTTACCCCCTACTGCACTTCTAGCCTTGGCTCTCTGTCTAACGTGTTACCCGTAGATAGTGGCTGTCACCTATGTATTGTGTAAACATAATCCAGGTCTTAACCTAATTCCATGTTCTTCCATGGCTGACAACATAGTATTGTTTAAACCTAACCCATGTTGTATCACTTTTTGATATAGCCCCCCCCCGGCATGTCAGGTTGTTGTAAATCCCTGTACACTGTTACTGTTACTCATTGTACCAATGTGTAACTCAAATTCCAAGTGGCAATGTATGCAGTGTTTCTCTTATTTCATGATTACAAGGTATAAATCAGTGCTATGTATCATGTACTCATCTGCGCTCCTCTGTAAAAAAAAAAAAAAAAAAACCCGGTCGCACCATGAGACAAGCATCTTGCTGCTCGGTGTGCCTTTCCTGGTCAAACATTTCAATAAATAAAAATTATTTCTGTCTCTATCTTGCTTAAGTAGAGTTATAAAAACACACGTGAATCTTTATGTGATGCTGGGTTCCCCGGTTTGCAAATATGCATAGTTGCTATTTTTGAAAATGAATACAAAAAGATTTTGGGGGTTCTCGAAGGGAATGGCAAGTTGGAACACAGTTCGACCTTTTGACCTCCGGTTTTTGCAAACTGTCAGCAGGAGGCCAGCTTGGTTCACAATGTACTTTTTTGCAGGAAGGAAACTAACAAATTCTGTACAAGCAAAGGGATACCTTGTCCCCAACAGGAGGTAGCAGTTAAAGCAGCAGTACTACCAAATCAGAAAGTGATCTATCAGAATTCTGCTTTTCGGCTGTAAGCATGCAGCCAAAGTTCCAGTTTCTATACCTGAAAATATATATTTTTTTTGCAGTCTTTAGTTTTTTAGATATTTGCAATTTATTTGAATTGTTGTGGCGCTACAATAAATATGGCTGCAGATATTTTTCAGCTGTGCTTTTCCTTCAGGTCGCATCACGTCTTTTGACTACAGCAGTGGGACCCTCTGCTGACCTTTTCCGATGTCCCTGCAAGTCATACACGTGTAAATGGCAGCAGAGGGGGTTCCAGTGCAACATGCTTGGTGGCAGAAATGTAAACAAAAGCTGAGAAAAACTGAGCAAATTACTCGGTGATTGTACAATGCC
The DNA here is from genome assembly GCA_016271365.2 of Neoceratodus forsteri. Classification (NCBI taxonomy): domain Eukaryota; kingdom Metazoa; phylum Chordata; order Ceratodontiformes; family Ceratodontidae; genus Neoceratodus; species Neoceratodus forsteri. The sequence continues at coordinate 1,474,442,284 of CM028132.1, read as the reverse complement.
GGCAGGAAAGACTACCGGGTATATGATCAGAGCACAGGGAATAAAACTGTCAAAGCGCAAATTTTTTTTCCTAGTACTGCTGCTTTAACCTGCTGAAAATAGACCTTATAAAAGGAGAGCGAGAGATGGGTCATTTTTTTAATTTTTAATTTAGGGTTTTGTTTTGAGCTCAGAAAGTGGACTTGTGTTTGGATTTCCTGTGTTTGAAACCATTCTGTACATTTTTCATTTTTCTTGATTGTAATAAAACACTGCTTGCGAATTTTACAACTTCTCCTGGTCTGCATGTTTCCTGACCTGAGCTTCGACGACGGATGGTGTAGGAGTGGGATTGTTTTGCTCTTTGGTTGGAGCCATTTAATAAGAACTCTGAGTCTGGTGAAGGCTTCTTGAGGATTGTGAATGGAGTGGTACTTCAGAAACCAGAATCTTTGCCTGTAGGTCTCTCCTGAGATGTCATACCTTTTTAGGATTTCTCTTTTTCTCCAGGTCATAGTTTTCTGATTATGTAGTTGTCCATATTACTGCTGGCAACGTGGGCTTTACCTGTCAGGTAAGATACCAGCCTGTTTGCTTTTTGGCCACTGGCAGGCTGAGGCAACCCATTCAAAATTGTCTGGTATGCTTTGATATCATCCAAGGGACACATCTTTCTAAGTTGTGTTTTTTTTTTTGTGTAATATTTTTATTTGCTTTTTCCAACAAAGTTCTACAAACAAAAGGATGTATGACTTATTCTGCTACTGTCTACATACAATATATAAATCATCCTTTCCATTACACCCCAAAATTTGCACTATGCAAATTAAAACATTTTAAACAGGGTTAAATACACAGCACCCCAGTAGCATAGTCCATATTCCCACTCCCATATAAAAAAAAAATAAAAATTTCCCCCATATCCTCCCCCAAACAGATACAAATTTGAACATGAAAATTATTAACAAACTATTTACAGATATCCACATCCACTCAATTGTTCATACAGAGACGGTTAATTATAGTCACATCTAGATCACTCATACGTTGTAGGTTGTAGGCACCATTTACTCTCTCCTTACACGATACCCCCTTCTTCAACAGGTCTAATCTCTCCACCATTCACATAGTGTTCCAATTATTCTACTTAGGGCTGGGATTCAAGATACGAACACTTATTGCACTATCCCCTTCATCCAAAGTGGCCTAGCTCAGGGCCACTAGATCCTCCTCCGGTAGAGACAAGAGGAGTGGGCCCCATATGATACCGAACATCTCTGCTCTCTCCTGAAGCAGATAGACCCTTCTCTCCATCACCAGAGCAGAGACTATCATAGCTTTCCAATGGTCAAGAGAGGGGTTTCTTGCTGAAATCCAAGTATTCAGGATACATTGCCTGGCAATTGCCAAGGCCACCCTCAGCCACTCCTATCCAACCCCATTCCTCTTCCTCCTCCCATTCAATTCCAAATAGGAGCTCTATCGGTTGAAGAGCCAGCCCTCTGTCTTCCGTTTAGGAACTCCGATATCCCTCAGAAGCTCTGTATCCGGGAACACTTCCAAAAACAGTGTATGTATGTACCCACCTCATTTTTACATTGGGGGCATGTTTCTGGTATCTCTGGGCGGCTTTTATGGACCACTACCGGGGGGTATAAAAGTCTATGTACAAATTTATAGGCCGACTCCTTATATCTGTTAAATAATAGTAGGCCCATGTGTGTTCCCAACATCAACTCCCAGTTTGGCTCTGAGATCGAAATCCCAAGGTCCCTCTCCCATAATGCTGTCCTACCCAAGCTTTCTTCTAACAGGGTCTCTCTAAGGATTTGCACCGCCCTGCCAATCACCCCCTTGGGATTATGCCGGGCTCTACAAATTGTCAGTTCCAAACTTTGTTGAGGCATAGTCTGCGAGCCTGGTCCTCCCAGACTGCGGGCAAAATCTCTAGCCTGTAGGAATCTAAACATGTGGTTACCCGGAATTCCCCTCCTCTCCCCTAACTCCTTTAGGGAGGAGATATGCGGACCATCGTACAAATCCTTCACACACTGTACACCTCTCTCATCCCATACCTTGAATCCCTGGTCCTCTAAACCGGGGAGAAAGAGAGGGTTACCGCTCAGGGGGAGGAGCAGCGTCTCCGCCTAACCATCACTTACCCTTGCTCTGATCTGATCTGATCCCATCCCTCCAGGGTCCATAACACCAACGGGCTGGGGTTCAAATGGTGCTGATATGCTCTTCTACCTCCCTTCCTCAGATGTGCTGAAAGCCTTCCCTGCGCCCCCTCCCCTTCCAAGTCTAGCCAGCTAGCTGCCTCTGGGCGCGCCACCCAGTCTTTAATTACCCTCACCTGCGAGGCTAAAAAATAACTTTTAACATCTGGGAAGCTTAATCCCCCTCTCCTCGCCCCCAATTTTAATCTTTGTAGGCTAATTCTGGGCTTCTTCCCTTGCCAAAGAAAATCAGAGAACCCCCTTTCCAATCTCTTCGTATCCTTTTTAGTGAGGCCCATTGGGAGGATCTGTAGAAGGTATAAAATTCTGGGTAGTATATTCATTCTTATGATATTCATTCGACCTAGCCACGACACAGGGTATGCCCTCCACCTTTTCATATCTCCCAGCACGCCTTCAATCATTGGCGTATAGTTTATCCTGTATAAGTCAGCCAGTGATCTTCCAACACCCACCCCCAGATAATGCAAAGACTTCTCCGCCTCCCTTAGGCCCCATTTCTGTAGGTCTACTAACTTCCCCCCTCCTAAACACATTGCCTCCGATTTAGCTAGATTTATTTTATAGCCAGAGAACAGTGAGAAACCATCAATCAGGTCCAGAACAGCAGGGAGGGAATCTTCTATCTGACTCAAATATAAAATCATATCGTCAGCATATAAGGATAATTTATGCTCCCCCCCTCCCATCACTCCTTTCACCCTCTCACACTGTCTGATAGCTGTAGCTAGGGGTTCCAGGGCAAGATCAAACAGAAGAGGAGAAAAGGGGCAGCCCTGCCTTGTCCCTCTGTAAAGCTCGAAGACCTGTGATAGGCCTCCATTAACCTGCACTGCAGCCTTTGGAGACCGATATAGGGCCCCCACCATGTTGATAAACCCCTGTCCAATCCCGTATCGCCCCAAGGCCTCCATCATATATTCCCATTCAATACGGTCAAAAGCCTTCTCGGCGTCCAGTGCCAGTACAAGAGTAGCTCTTGGACGCCGAGAAGAAACGTGTATCACGTTCAGCAATCTCCGTACATTGTGATAGGAGTGCCTTCCTTTTATAAATCCAGTTTGATCCGGACTTATGAGATTAGGCATTAAAATCTCAAGCCTGCCAGCCAGTATTTTCGCATAGATCTTCGCGTCCACATTAAGCAGTGAGATAGGGCGATAGGCAGCACAGTCCCTGGGATCTTTACCCTGCTTGGGGATCACACAAATGGTCGCCATTTCCATTGAAGGTGGAAGGCGTCCTCCCTAGTACCTCTATAGACTTCCCACAATAAGTCTACCACCTGATGCCCTGCTGCTTTATAGAATTCAATAGGGAATCCATCTGGTCCGACTGCCTTGCCAGCCCTAAGTCCCCCAATGGCCTTCCTTATTTCATCCTTGGTGATGCTGGTCTCTAAAGCTGCCCTTTGCTGCTCACTTAGCTCCTTCAACCTAATCCCGTCCAGAAACTGCCTCATCCTATCCTGGGTCCCCCCAGCTTCCTTCTGGTATAGTGCACTATAAAATTCCCTAAATCTCTCCCTAATAGCTTGAGGGTCTTTCGTTGTAGCCCCCCTGTCTGTCTATTCTTAATTTCTAGCACCCTCGCTTTCCCTCTTCTACCTCTAATCAAGTTGACTAGTAGGGGGCCGGGCTTATTACCCCATTCATAAAACCTCTGCTTCACCATCCACAATTGCCCCCTTGCTTGATCCTCCAGCATGCTATTTAGCGCACTTCTAGTTGCAGCCAGCAGCGGACCACTAGCTGTGTCCCCTCTGAGCACTTGCCCCTCCAGCCTTTTGACCCTTTGGAGTAGATTCTCATATTCCTTGTTTTTTTCTTTTTTTATACCCCGACACGTACCCAATAATGGCCCCCCTGAGATAAGCCTTCCCTGCATCCCATAATATCGGAGGACGGAGCCGTTTCCTTATTTGTTTCTACATATCTCTGCATCTGCTCATCCAGAAACGCCCTAAAATTGTCATTCCCCATCAAGTATGAAGGGAAGCGCCACACCCTGAGCCCCTTCCTCTCTCCGTCCACCTCTACCTTCAAGGTTACCATCGCATGGTCGGATATATGGATAGGCTCATGCTGCGTCCCCACCACCCTTTGATACCAACCTCCTTCAATATAGATGTGATCTATCCTCGACCAGCTCTTATGAGGGTTAGAGAAAAAAGTATATTCCCTAAGATTCGGGTTCGCCGTCCTCCACGCATCAATTGGGTCCAAGTCTAATAGCCCTTCCCTCCATTCCTTCAGATATCTACCTCCCTTCCCTCTCCCCTCAGAATGGTCCATCACCGTGTCTGGAGTGCAATTGAAATCTCCACCCAATATCAATCCCTTGAACTGTTCCTTCATCATTACTTCTATTATGTGTCTATAAAACTGGGGTTCGGGGACTGCAGGGGTGTACACACATCCGAATGTGATCGGGGTCTCCCATAGTACGCCTTCTACAAACACAAATCTACCCTCCTTCTTGTCTAGCACTATTCTGGTTGCCTGGAATGGAGATTCTTATGAATAAGAACTACGACCCCCTCTTATGCGAGGAGAAGGAAGATGCATGCACCTCTCCTACCCAGTTCCTAATCAATTTCCGGTTCTCAGCTGGGGTCAAATGGGTCTCCTACAAGAGGGCGACCTGCGCACCGACCCTCCTTAGGGCAGTAAGTATCGAGGTTCTCTTTATTGGAGATGACACCCCACTAACGTTCCATGACACCACTTTCAGCCTTTCTTTTAGCGCCATCTACCTTTTAAACTCCTTCTTCTTACTCCTCCTTCCTTTGCTCAACTCTTTCCATAACCCATTGTGCCTAACAGCCTGGTGACTTTTCTCTTTGAATGTGGATCCATAGTAATAACCTTTAACGTAGCAAACACCCCAACAGTCAACTATCCCCCCCAATTTATGTACAAAATACCCCATAACATTCTCATACAAGGAGTACATACTCATACACCGGTATGTTCCCTCCCCAGTAAAGTAAAGCAGGGTTTGAACCATAGATACGTCCTCGTTCCACCCCAGGCAGGTCAAAGGCTTCTTACCGCCATCACTAGCCACTTCCATATTTAATCACGTAGTCCTCTGAGTACCCCCCTCCCTCTTGTGGAGCAAGAGAGCCTGGCGCGTACCATTGAAACCCCCCTTCCAGGTAAAGGGTCTAGGCAAAATGACTTCCCTGAGTATCCCCCAGCACACACCATATTATATTTTGTTCCCTCCTGTAAACATTGCTCCACAAATACCCCGCCACCTTTTACATTTTAGAATGGGAGTTCCACAAGTCCTCTATATTCCCACATGTCCACAAGAACCCCCGAGTATTTTCAGCGCCAAACTTCAAAGTTAATCAGCGATCGGGTGCCATCCCACTGGCCCATCCAGGTTAGGCCGCGCAGCTTAACATTCACGCGCCAGCCCCCCCATCCATCATACATCCACATGTTAACAGAACCCAAAGTCACCAAAACAAAAACCTTGCGGGTGAATGCTGAGAACTGCCTTGATCCTCCGGTCTGCAGACTTGGACCCACAGTTTCCAGTTTCAATCCATTGATGTGGGGTAGGACAGAGGATCAGACCACAAATGCAGCACTGGCTGTCCCGTCTGTACTTATTGCGACAGAAATCCAGAAAGAAGAAGAAAAAAAAAAAAAAACCAACAAGGGCCAATTAATCTTCTGTGTCAGACTACACAGTAACCCCGACTCAGTGTCACCTCGAGCACTTCAGCAGCATAGATAGCCTCCTTCATCAGCCACCCAATTTTCTTCTACAGCTCCGTAACGAAACTCTGCGCTTTCTCCACCTCCCACAAACTATATGTTGCTCCTTCATGTTTAATCTTTAATATGGCCGGAAAGACTATGAACCACTCCACTCCCAGCTTCTGGCAGGTCGCTATGACCTCATTGAACTCTCTTCTTTTTTTCCTGATCCGAGAAGAATAATCCTGAGATAGAAATGGTCGGACCCCCTCGTACTTAAGCTCTGAGAGAGATTTGTAGGCCCTCCACATCTCCTGCCTGTCTTGGTAGTTGTGAAACCGAAAGATGATTTGCCTGGGCGGCTGACCACTCTGCGGTTTAGGCTGGACTGCCCGGTGTGCTCTTTCCAGTTTCAGCTTCCCGCCCTTCAGCTGCATCCCGAGGAGCGTAGGTAATGTTTTTGCACAAAAACCAAGGATGTCAGATCCTTCTCTCCCCTCCGGTAAACCTCTCAGCCTCAAGTTATTTCTTCTCAAATAATTCTCCTGATAGTCTATCACCTCTCTCATATCCGCCATTTGCCTCTCTAGTTCAGCTACTCGCCTGCCAAGGGGGTTTATCGTGTCTTCCATGGTTGAAATTCGACCCTCTAACTCTTCCACCCTTTCATTCTGCCTCTCAGTTTGTGCCTCCATTAGAGCAAGTCTTCCCTCGATCTTATTTTCCAAGCTCTCCAGCTTCGGTGCGAGAGCCGCCATGAGCTAATCTTTTAGCTCTCGTCCCAATGCCGACATCTCGGCTGCTGAGAAGGAGATGGGGCCTGTACAATTCATCCTTGGTGCACGGAGCCTTTTTGCTGCTTTTGGCCGACGTTCTTTGCGATTTGTTCACCGCTGTGACCACGTACTCGTCCTTTATGGCCTCTTGAACACACCAATAGCACAGTTCGGGTATTCTATTCAACTTTAAGGCGGATTTTACTTAATAATACAAGCCTGAGGGAAGGAGCACTGAAAGGCACGTCTCTACTCCATCACGTCACGTGACCGCATATGATCTTTCTAAGTTTAATGTTTTTTAAAGCAGCAGTACTACTTGAGCAGGAAGTGATCATTAGTTTCCAATTTTGTAGCACCACAGTAAATATTGCAGCTGCTATCTATACTGCTGCTTTCAACATGGTGGGTGGCAGAAATGTAAACAAAAACAAAGGAAAAATTAGCACATTACGGGTGATAGTACAGTGCCGTCGAGAAAGATTACCAGGTACATGCTCAACAGAGTACAGAGAATAAACTGTTGAAAAAGCGCAGATATTTTTTTTTATCTTGCACTGCTGCTTTAAATTGTTTTGTTACTCTGCTGGACCTGTGCCAGATCCTCCAGCTTCGATAACTTGCAAGGCATCCATCCATCGCTGCTTCGCTTCTTTTCTCTGTGCCTCTGCATAGAATGTGTCGGCAGATTGGGACCTGTGATCCATCTAGTCTGCCCGTGTTGTTGGACTACCCCCCCCCCCCAAGATCTCCCTGTCTTTGTTTTTCACAATTCCTTTGTGCCTAACCCACGCGTTCTTCAATTCCCTGTCTTGGCTCCACCAGCACCTCAGGCAGCCCATTCCATGGCGCCACCACTCTCGTGAAGAATTGCACTTGTTGCTTTTGTACTCTTCCCCCAACCTCAGGCCATGACCTCTTGTCTTTGTGGATGTATTTGTCTGGACTCTATTCAACCTTTGAGGGTGCTTGAAGGTCTCTATTATATCCCCCATCCTTCCGCTGCTCCAGCGAGTACATGTTGAGCTCCCCCAGTCTGTCCTCATAGCTCATTTCCTGTAGTCCACTTATCATTTTAGTTGCCCTCCTCTGGACTGTCTCCACACTGTCAATATCCTTCCTCAGGTACGGTCTCCAGAACTGAACACTTCTCAATGTGGGGCCTCGCCAATGACCTGTACAGAGGCAGGACCACCTCCCTCCTTCAGCTAGTGATGCCCCTACCTATGCATCCCAGCATACAGTTTGCTTTTAGCATTACCTTCTCACACTGTCTGCCAACCTTTAGCATTTCTGAAATGATGATCCCTAAAGCATGCTGTTGGCTTGAGGTGGTCAGTTTTTCCCCTCCCAAGTAGTATTCAGCTCTGTTGTTGCCCTTTCGAGGTGCATGACCTTACACTTCTTGGTGTTAAATTTCAGTTGCCATGCGGAATACCATTTTCTAGTTTGTGGAGGTCATCCTTCATTTGATTTACCTTCTCTACTGTGTTGACCTTGTTGCAGAGCGTAATGTCATTGCAAATAGCACACCTCCCCCCCAGCTCCTCTGTGATGTCGCTAATGAATATATTAAATAGTACAGGCCCCAGGACCGACCTCTGGGGCACCCCACTTGTCACTTTTCTCTTACTAGATATGGCTCCATTTACCAGTACCTTCTGGGTTCTGCCCTCCAACCAATTTTTTACCCATGCTGCTGTCTCCGCCCCCCCCCACCCATTCCCACCTGCCTTAGCTTCTTTAGCAGCCTTCTGTGGGGTGCAGAGTTGAAGGCCTTACTGAAGTCCAGGTAGACTACGTCTACTACTCCTCCATGATCCACTGTCCTAGTGACTCAGTCAAAAAACTGGATCAGGGTGGTCTGGCAGGATCTGCCTGTCGTGAATCCATGCTGCCTGGCGTCCTGTTGCCCGCTGGCCTCCGGGAGCTCCACTGTCCTCTCCTTGAGCAGGGACTCCATCAGTTTTCCCACCACAGAGGTCAAACTGGTCTATAGTTTCCTGACTCTTCCTTGTTTCCCCCCTTGTGAATAGGGATCACCATAGCCCTCCTCCAGTTCTCCGGAACTACCCCTTCTTGCAGAGACTTATTAAAGAGAGCCGTCAGAGGTGCTACTAGCACCTCTCTTAGTATCCTTGGATGAATCCCATCTGAAGCCATGGCCTTGTCTGTTTTTAGCTTTGCCAATTCCTTTTTTTTTTTTTCGTCTCTCCACTGTAAATGGGCTTAGGTCCACACCCTCATCCTGTCTGGTTCCAGAGTGGGTCCATCTCCCTCCGCTTTATTTGTTTAGTGCCTCTGCTTTTTCAGTGTCCCTCCCGTCTGCCATCTCCCCTCCCTCTGATTTGAGTCTGACTATTCCCCTTTGTTCTTTTTTCTATCACTAATATATCTGAAGAAATTTTTTGTACCTCCTGAGATGTCTCTCGTGATATTTTCTTCTGCCTGCGCCTTGGCCACCCAGATTTTTCTACTTGCTTCCCCTCAGTTTGGTTCTATAGAGATCCATGTCCTCATTCTTTTTTTGAAGCTCTGTACCTTTTAAATGCTTAATTTCTTTTCCCTTACTGCACCTTGCACTTCCTTTGTAAACCAAATCGGGTTTCTTCTCCTTTTCGTTTTGCTGACCATTTTCTTTTTTTTTTTTTTCCAATTTACATTTTTTTTATCTCCCCTTAGCCTGTCTGCTGCCAGATGTCCTTCCGCCTGGTCTCGAACCACCAGCTTCTGCTCCCCACATTGGCCTCGGACCCTCCGATGCCCCGTGGCTTCCCCCCCACGGCGGGGCTGCGACCTCCTCATGCTGCAGGCGGGCGCAGCAGTCGGGCCAGCCTGGGAGCACATCAAAGCCGTGGTGGGCTTCATTAGCGGCGGCTAAGACGGCTAGTTCTTTTTCCATTTTCTGGAGGGAGGTGGGGTCATGCAATGATGCAGAGCGTCCTGCCCCGCCTCCAGTGCGTGCCTGTGCCGGCAGCTGCGCGACCCCTGGCCTCCACCAGGAGTCATCCGCACTCCGGACACGTCCCAACCCTCCCCCCTGGAGAGGAGAGCAGTCCCAAGGATGCCCGATCCTTCTCCCCCGGCTGGCCCTCCAGCGACCCGAGTCCGTTCTCGAACCCGGTGCAGGCAGCACATGCAGAAATCCAACCGCTGTGCCGACGGGCCGGCCTAGTTGCTGACCATTTTTCCTGCCGCTTGGATTAGTGTCTCCTTAAGGTGGTTCCATCTCTCTTCTACTCCCCCAGGTGGTTTTTCTTCCAGCGCCTTACTGAGGCACCTACTCATCTCTGTGAAGTTCGCTTTCCTGAAACTGTAGACCTTAGTTCTCGAATGACTAAGGTCCTCCTTTGTACTGATGTCTAGCCAAACTGTTTTATGGTCGCTTGACCCCAGATGACTCCCAGCTTCAACCCCTATAACCTTCTTACAGTGTATTAGGACTAAGTCCAGGATGGAGGCCCCCCCTTGTGGGGTCAGCAACAAGTTGCTCAAGTCCAGCTCCTCTCGGGGCTCAGGTGATGTCCCTACCCCTGGATGAAGTGGCCGTGAAGGATTTCCAATTTACGTCTGGTAAATTAAACTCCCCCACCAGGATCACTTCTCCCTTGTAGGTCATATTTGTTGTTTTCTAGCAGGTTTTTGTCTGCCTCCGCATTGTTTGCTGGAGCCCTATAGGCTACTCCTACCTGCATGACTGAGCCTTTGCCCTCTTCAATCGTGATCCATAGAATCCCTGGCCCCATTTGTGCTCCCTGAACTTCTGTCGCCTTTAGGCTCTCCCTTACATACAGTGCTACCCCTTCTCACTTTTTTCCCTTCCTGTCTCTTCTAAAGAGATTAAAGCCTGGAATGGCTACGTCCTAGTCATGGTTCTTGTTGAACCATGTTTCAGTTACCGCTGTCCAGTCAAGCTTTGCCTCTGCAGCGAACGTATCACCCTTGTTGTAGAGCACCTGGCGGTAAAAACACAGAAAAAGACCATTCGGCAACATTCGCGGTAATGGTCCTTTTTCTGTGTTTCACCTTCCCGGACCAACCCTACCTGGAGTTGGAATCCTAGAGTCTGGGGTTCGGGTTGCAGCCCCCACAGAAAACATCCATTGAAGAGGCGGTACAATACCTGCCGGCAGTATTGTGCCGTAGCTGTGGGGGAGGTAGGCATTCTCGCCAACGAGATAACTTGGTGCTTCCGCAGTGAAGGCTATTAGCTCTGTCATTCTACTTGGTAGACTAAATGCATTTACTACCATTGCTTTCCATGTCTGCCTGACTGGTTTCGACGCAGTTTTGTTTGTCTTGCTTTTATTCTTTGTAGCCTTGTATTTTGTTTTCACAAAGCATTTTTTATCTGTAATGCAGGGAGAGGTGACCTGGACACAATCCTGCATGTCTGGTTTAGCCACTGTCTCCCCATCTTCTAGTTTAAACTCCTCACAAAAACATTGAGTTTCTGACCGAGTGCTCTTGCCCCTTCCCTGGTGAAGTGGAGACTATCTTACCTAAAGAGCCTCCTTTCCCAAAAATCATTCCAGTCCCCGATATGGTGGTGCCCCTTATCTAGGCACCAAGCTCGTAGCCATGAGTTTAGTTCGTTAATATCCTTTTCCCTGATTTTTTATTTTTTAATTTTTTGGTAAGCTGTACCCTTTCTCCCATACAAGTAACATAGAAACATAGACTTTGACAGCAGATAAGGACCGCTTGGCCCACCCAGTCTGCTTATTTCCCTACCTAATGGATAAGCTGCAGATCCTAGTTAACCAGCAGCCTACTTCTTCCTACCCCCAACCCCTAGAATTGCCTTACGACTGTCCCATTCATGCTTGAATTCCACCACTGTTTTTAACTCCACAACCACCTCTGGAAGGCCGTTCCATGCAACCACAATCCTCTCTGTGAAAAAATACTTCCTTACATTTCCTCTCAGCCGCACCCCCTCTATCTTCAAATTGTGTCCCCTTGTTCTTGCACACCTCTTTTTTTGAAAGATGCAACCCCTCTTGGACTTTGTTGATTCCCTTGAGGTACTTGAAAGTTTCTATCATGTCCCCTCTCTCCCTCCTTTCCTCGAGGCTATACATATTAAGCTCCTTAAGTTTCTCTTCATGTGTCTTCCGGTGCAGACCCTGCACCATTTTAGTTGCCCTCCTCTGGACAGTTTCCATCCTGTCTGTCTTTGCGGAGATTGGATCTCCAGAACTGCACGCAGTACTCTACATGGGGTCTCACCAGCTGTCTGTACAGAGGGATAACAACTTCCTGTTTTCTACTGCTGATGCCTCTCCCTATGCATCCCAGTATCCCCCCAGCCCTCCTTGCTGCCCTCTCACATTGCTTGCCCACCTTTAGGTCATCTGATATGACTACCCTCAGGTCCCTTTCCATTTTGTTGTTGTTAGTATCTCACCCTCCATTGTGTACTCTTCCCTGGTTTTGTTTTCCCAGGTGCATTATCTTACTTCTTAGCATTGAATCTAAGCTGCCATACGTTTGACCATTCCTCTAACCTTGCCAAGTCCCTTCTCATCCTTTCCACCACACCTTGTGCATCAACTCTGTTGCAGATCTTTGTGTCATCTGCAAAGAGACCTACTTTTCCTTCCAGTTCCTCTGCAATGTCGCTTATAAAGACGTTGAAGAGGACCGGTTCTAATACTGAACCCTGCGGTACCCCACTAGTAACCCCCTTTCTTCAGCGTGTACTCCATTTACTATTACTCTCTGTGTCCTATTCTCCAGCCAATTCTTTACAGGCTGTCATCTTGGGACCCACTCCCAGGCTGGCTAACTTGTATTAATCTTTTGTGGGACTGTGTCAAATGCCTTGCTAAAGTCTAGGTAGGCCATGTCCACAGCCCTCCTGATCTACTACTTTGGTCACCCAGTCAAAGAAATCTATTAGATTCATCTGGCATGACCTTCCTGCTGTGAATCCATGCTGCCTTGGGTTCTGTGCCCTCTGGCCTCTAGATACTCAACAGTTCTTTCCTTCAGAGTGATTCCATCATTTTCCCTATCACTGAGGTTAAACTAACAGGTCTGTAGTTTCCTGCTTCTGCCCTGCTCCCACTTTTGTGAAGGGGAATCACATCTGCCCTCCTCCAGTCCTCGGGTACCACCCCATCCTCCCATGATTTGTTAAAGAGGGCAGTCAGTGGTGTCACTAGTTCTACCCTTAGTTCTTTTAGAATTCTGGGATGAATCCCATCAGGCCCCATTGCTTTGTCCACCTTCAGTTTTAAGAGTTCTTTCAGAACCCTTTCTTCTGTAAATGGGCTGGTACCAACTTCTGTATCCAGAGTGCTTCTGTTGTTTGTTTTAGGTACCTCCTTTTCTTCATTTGTAAATACTGAGCAAAAATATTTGTTTAGTATCTCTGCCTTTTCACAGTCACCCTCTGCCCACCTCCCCTTCCCTTTATTAAGCCTCACTATCCCTCCCTTGGTCGTCCTTCGCTCCCTGATGTACCTATAAAAGGTTTTATCCCCCTTCTTAACTGAGTTGGCTGTCTTTTCCTTGGTTTGGGCCTTTGCTGTTCTGACTGCCTTCCCAGCTTCCTTTTGCTTTAACCGATGCAATTCTTTGTCCTGCTCCTTCTGTGATTCCTTGTACTTCCTGAATGCTTTCTTTTTCTCTTGAACCTTCACTGCCACTTTCTTTGAGAACCATAGTGGTTTCTTACATCGTTTTATTTTATTTGCTTCACACAAAGGCTTGTTACCTCTGTGATGGCAGTTTTTATTTTTCGCCATTGTTCTTCCACCCCTCCTTCCTGCCCATTTGCTAGTGCATTCCTTAGGCACTCACCCATTTTGGCAAAGTCAGCCCTCCTAAAGTCCAGTACTTTTGTCTTTGTATGGCTTGACTCTATTGCTGTGTTTATTGTGAACCATACTGTTCGATGGTCGCTAGTTCCCAGATGGCTACCCACTTCTACATCTGTGATCCTCTCTCCATCTCGATTTGAGAGAAGCAGGTCTAAGATTGCTCCCTCTCAAGTGGGTTCCAATACTAGTTGTCTAAGGCATACCCCCTGTAGGGCATGTAGAATAACCCCACTCTTAAAAGTGGCTGCTGCAACTGCACTCCAGTTAACATATGGCATATTCAGATCACCCATCAGCAATATCTTCCTCTTTTTCTGCCATTCTAAGTATACTTTCTATCATTTCCTTGTCCATTTCCTCCCCCGAGAGGGGGGTCTGTATAAACCCCTGTGCGGATTGTGGTGCCTTTGCCTGTCTCCAAATTGACCCACAGTGCTGCTTCTCCTCCCTGTTTACCCTTTTGTTCTGTTGCTTTGATTCCTTCCCTTATGTAAAGAGCTACTCCTCCTCCTCTTTTACCCTCCCTGTCCCTCCTGTAGATAGTGTATCCTGGTATGTTTATGTCCCAGTCATGGTTTTGTGTGTACCATGTTTCTGTGACTGCCACAATATCCAGATGTTCCTCCTCCATCAAGGCCACTAATGCAGGAAGCTTGTTTCCCAGACTTGGGCATTGGTACTCATTGTTCTCCACTTTTTCATGGCTTTACCTTCTGTGGCAGCATCCCCCACTGACCTTTCTACCTCGGTCTTTTTCTCATTTAGTACCCTGTTTTGTAGGGAGAGTCTGGGATTTTCCTGCTGCTTATCAGTGCCTCCCCCCTTGACTAGTTTAAAAGCTTGCCAATGAAGCATTTAAACTGATTGCTCAAAAGACTTGTTCCTTCCTGGACAGATGCAGACCACCCTGCCAGTATAGGCTGGTGTCCTCCAGGTGGAACCCCATTCCCCAATGAAGCCAAACCCTGTTCCACACACCATTATTTCAGCCATTCATTAAACTGCATGGTGCAAAGTACCCTCGCCTCACCCATGCCATTGGCAGGCAGCACCTCTGAGAAGGATACTGTGTGCTACTTGTCTTAGGCCCTCCCAACTCTACAAAGTCCTCCTGCACTGCTCTAATCTCATGATGAGCCAAGTCATTTGTTCCTAGGTGGATAATGACGTCCAGCTCAGACTCCCGTGCAGCTGTTCTCGTGATCCTGAGGATGCGCTTCCTGTCCCTCCAAGCCATGGCACCAGGCAGGCACCTTACTTCAGTTTTCCCTGCTACCCCCAGTTCTATCCCCCTAATAATTTAGTCCCCCGCCAGGAGCTGCTTCCTTTCCCTGTGGTGTCCTGTGCCTCCTTCCTGTGGGCCTCCCTTGTGACAGTTGTCCTCAACCTCCTTAGTCTCCTTTGCAGGTGCATCCATAGGGGAACTATGCTTCCCCAGAATGGTTTATGGATTGTGGAGTGGAACAACTGACTGGGTGTGTCTCTGTTCCACCATCCTCACCCTCTCTGAGCCCACTGTGGTCCAACTGCTGTGCTTTCTTCGCAACCTCTGAGGTAGTGGTGGTGGCTCTGGTGCTCCCTGGATGGGGGCGGTTCCCTTACTACTGTCCAGTGTGGCCTGAAGACGGGCAACTTCCTCCCTCAGGGCAGAGAGTTGTCTGCAAATAGGGCAGCATCTCAGCCTCCAGAAAGACTCCTGGAAGACTGCTGTCCCACAGCCATTACATTGCAGTACTCCCCACATGTTTGTCTACTTTTTTTTTTTTTGTGTATGATTGATTTGTTATATATAAATAGAAATATTATACAATGTGTATGCTTATATTGTCAGTGCAGTGTGCTAGAGGGGATGTGACAGTGATATGCACCTTGCACTCTTGAGGAAATGATATCAGAACCCCAGGTATAAAGGAACTATTTCTAGGGGTGGTGGGGTGAGGGGTGGGCAGGGTTTAGGCCTAAACTGTGCCCTCAAGAAATAATCCGCTAAAAGCTCTGATCCACCGCTGCGATGAGTGCCTTCCTGTCAGCAAGATGCCCTACACGACAGTTTGACAGAGAAAATACCTTGCCAATCAAACAGAGAAAAATCCAGACATCCAAGTCAGACACAGGTAAACCTCCCCAGCCCCAAAACAGCCTGGTGATTTGTGCTCTGAAAGCAGTCAGCCCCAAAATAAGTCAGCTGTGCACAAGGCCAGACACAGTAAACGGTATTCAGTCCCTCAGGGTTTAAACTCTTCCTGCACTGAAAATCTTAACAATTGTAACAAAAGTAAAGCAAGGTTCGGGGAGCCACGATGCAAAATGACACCTAACGTAGTGTAAAAATTATGCCCTTTATGGCACTTTCTTGCTCCATAATTTTTACAATACGTTGGGTGTCATTTTGCGCCGTGGCTCCCCGGATACATTTAACATTTACCTCTGTAGGGGCGTTATCACTCAGGTGAGGTTCTGTTTCCTTTATCATTGAATTGCCCACGATTATTATTTTTGTTTTTACCCATATTTGCTAAGATCCTGTGTTTCTGCACTTTAGTCTGTATGTTTCTAGTTTGCTTGTGCTGCTCTCCTGCAGCAACCTCATCCTGCTTAGTGTCTGATTCATGGAGCATTGAAAACCTGTTTCTCCCTGGTGTGGAAGTCATTGAACCTCCTTGTTTGGCTGGGCCCAGCCACAACAGCCCCTACCCCTGGGCACCACTCACCATCCCTCTGGTGCTGTTTTTCTCTGCCGAAATGGCACCCCTTCAGGACATGGCCAGGTTGACAACGGGAGCCCTGTGGGGATGTCATCCCTCCAGGGTGTTGATGGTGAAGCGGTCCATTAGGTAGGTATTCCCTCCTAAGGTCCGGGTAATGCTGGGGGTAATCCCAAAAGTGAGTCACAACATCCAGCTGATGCTGCAGCCAGCAGATGTCATCCCTTGCCTTTTGGTGCTGAGTCTCAAGGTCCTGTATAGCCCAGCACGTGGGTTATTTACCTAGAGCCCTAAGGGTAGCTGTGCTGTATACCCCCCCACACACACACCCACATTGTTGGCATCCCCTGTACTCCATGGAAAATTTCTACTGGACGAAAGAAAGGTAAGTTCTGTTATGACATGGGGAGAAAAAAAATATGAATTTTTAGTGCAGAGTTTCTAAGAGTCTGGTGCGCTCTCCCTAGGAAAAAGCTAGGGATCGAGTTCCCTGTTAGTATTCGTTTCCTGCAGGTTTAATGCCTTACAGGGTGTCTGACCAGTTGAGTGGCTGGATAGGTGTGGCTTTTCCGAGGGGCCCCCCCCCCCGGGTTTCTGACTATATAAGTATCAAAGTATCACTGGCAAATGGTGGGTGGTGTGGTTGGGGCGGTGGGAGGGCCAAAAAAGCTGCCAATTTGTGGCTTTACTGTGCATCTCGATTTCCCCACTAGAGCTGCCAAGCTGCAGCTTAACTGAGCAGCCAAATCCATGAAAAGCAGCCGCCGAGAGAGCCACTGGTTTTGGCTTCTCTTTTGTTGTGGCTTTTTTCTTCTTGTCCCTGCTGCTGGTGACAGAACAAGTGCTGCCTGCTATTCCTCTGGTTGAGGTGGCGGCACTTGTTTTCGCCGAAAAGGAAAAAGAGTTAAACATTGAATCTCCTTTTCTCGATGCTGCATCTCTTCTCTTCTCTGTTTCTCCATCTCTTTTTGTTGCATCGCCCACCATTTGAAAAAGGCAGTGAGGCTTTCAGGGTCTGTCACTGCCTGTTCTTCTTTTTCCATTACTGGTGTTGGCTCTACAGTCTCAGCTTGGATTTACGTCTGTGCTAGTTTGGCTGAAGAAACCCTCCCTCGACCCAGACTGTCTGGCTAACTACAGACCTGTCTTTAACCTGCCCTTTGTGGGTAAGGTTATTGAGAAGGTGGTTGCGTTGCAGCTGGAGGATCATTTAACCATCCACGATGTCTATGATCCTCTTAATTTAGGAAGAGGCATAGTACCGAGATGGCACTTGTTTGGGTACTTAATGATCTCCTTATAATGAGAGATCGGAGGACTCGTTCGCTCTTGGTCCTCTGTCGTCTCTCTGCAGCATTTGATACTGTGGACCATGATGTGTTGTTGGAGTGCCTGCGGCTAGACTGTGGACTGTCAGGGACAGTCCTCAGCCGGTTTCGATCTTTCTACATGGGTACGACTTGGAGAGTGGTGTTGGGATTTATTCCTCGGCCCCTCTTCCCCTATCATGCGAGGTGCCGCAGGGCTTCATCTTGTCATCCATGTTGTTTGCAGTGTACATGCTGCTGTTGGGAGACATTATAAGGTAATATGGGCTCAGTTTTCACTGCTCTGCAGATGATACTTAGCTATACATGTCCTTTGTGCCTGAACAGGGGGGAGCTATCTCGGTCATTAATAGCTGCCTCACCGAGATCCAGGACTGGATGAATGCCAACTGGCTGCGGTTGAACCCAGAGAAGACTGAGGTATTGGTGGTGGACCCAGGTCGTCGGGGCAGGGGGTCGCTGGTAGAACAGTCCTCTGGGCTCTCGCTTGGGGGTGTCCAGCTTGTGACTTCTGACTGGGTGTGGAATCTGGGCATTATCTTTGATGCTGGCTTGACACTGAAGTCTCAGGTGTCGGCCATTGTCAAGACCTCTCTTTACCATCTGAGGAATATTGCCCAGATAAAACATCTGGTCCCGCCCTGCGATCTTCCAACCCTGGTCCACGCCTTCGTGACATCTCACCTTGACTAGAGCATTGCCCTTTACCTAGGGCTCCCAGGGGTTGATATCCGCCGCATGCAGCTGGTGCAGAATGTGGCGGCATGGCTGTTGACTGGCTTACCAAGATCTTGCCACATCACACCTGTGCTCCACGAACTGCACTGGCTGCCAGTTCTGTGGTGGATCACCTTCAAAGGTGGGTTACTGACCTATAAGGCCCTACACGGTCAGGGACCCTGGTACTTGCAAGATCTCCTTTGTCCCTACTGTCCCCTCTGTCCACTCCATTCCACCGACAAGGGATTGCTAGAGGTTCCCAGGGTCTGACTGAAGGCCTCGAGGGCTTGCTCATTTGCTTTTGCGGCTCCTACCCTGTGGAATTCTCTAGCTCGTCAGGTGGGAGTGTACTTGACCATCCAGAGCTTTAAGATTGCCCTGAAGATACATTTATTTGGTCTTGCCTTTCTGAATTATGAGAGTTACTGAATTGATTTTAACTATAATGATTACTGAATTATGTTGAATATTTAATATGTTTGATGAATTTGGACCTGTTGTGGAGTTTTAATTATTGAATTGTCTTCCAATATGTTGTTTGTATTTAATCTGTGTTGTGCAGGCGCATTGAACTTTGGAAATGCACTTTTTAAAAATAGAAGTTTGATTGATTGATCCTTCTATTACTCACTCCTGGGCTCGCTGCTACAGAATCCATACATTTGAAAATAAATGCAGAAAGATTTGGGGGTTTCTTTTTTTTTTATTTACTTTTTACTTTGTTTATGCTCCCCCCCGTGCTCTGCATCCTTGCCTTGAGAGTCGCCTTCATCTGCCACCTTGCTTCCCTCTTACCTGGAGCCTGCGGTAGTCCCTCCGTATAGCCGTTGTTTGCCCCCAGGCGGGGACGAGGTGGGGCCTGTACACTCAGAGTTCCTGAGTTTCATCAGGGCACCGGACCGGGACATGCAGGGGAGCTGGAGATCTGTGCTGGGTGCACCGTCTCCTCAGAGTGCAGGAAGTTGATTTGCCGGTTTTCTGGGTGTGACATGTGCCCAGACGTCAAGATGTGACCGCTGACATCTGTCACGCCTTCCCTCTCTCTGTAGCCGGCTGCTTGCTGTACCCCAGGCCTCCGCCTGAGGTCAGCCATGCGCTGAGCCGTGACCCCCCCTTCCTCCCAGAGAAGGCGAGTGGTCTCCTGGATGCTCAAGCCTCCTTCCCCAGGCTGGCCCTCTGACTCCTTGGGCTCGTTCCTGAACCCAGGGCGCCAGTGTGGCAAGCAGTAGCGCTATCGCTGTGCCAGTGGGCCGGCCAAAAGATTTTGGGGTTTCTTGAAGGGAATGGCAAGTTATAACACACTTTGACCTTTCTGACTTTAGGCTTTTGCAAACTGTCGGGGCGAGCTTGGTTCACAATGTTCTTTATTTTGCAGGAAGGAAACTAACAAATTCTGTACAAGCAAGAGACACCTTGTCTGCAACAGGAGGTAGCAATTAACCTGTTGAAAAAAAGAGACCTTATTAAAGGGGAGAGAGAGCCGAGTCGTTTAGTTTGTATTTTAGGTTTGGTTTTAAGCTCAGAAAGTGGACTTCTGTTTAGACTGCCTACGTTTGAAACCATTCTGTACATTTTTATTTTGTTCTTCATAGTAATAAAATGCTACTTGCGAATTTTACAACTTCTCCTGGTCTGCATGTTTCCTGACCTAGCCTCGACGACAGTGTCTCTCTTCACACACACAGATATTTCAATTCTGTGGGTCACATGATGATTTTTACAGTGCAGCCAGCTTATTGGCTCAGGCACGTCACCTGAATACAGCAAGTATTCAGAGTTCTGCTGAATACATGCAGTATTTGGTGTATTTGGCTGTTGATTAAGATTCAAGGCACACCCCTACTAAATGTATCCTCTGGCAGACCTCAGTACCGAATTAGTAATGAGTCTGTGTAACAGTATAGGGAGTGGTGGAGACTTGCTGCTGTTCGAAGCAACAACTTCCTGATTTATTGGACTGAAAGCTGAGGAGGACCAAGTCAGTGTTACATGACCTTTTGACTTTGTGTCGCTTAGTGTTTCAGATCTTTGATGTACACTTTACTAAATATTCCGGGTGATAAAGTTAATCATGGCCTGATCTTATCAAAGAGTATTTGAGTGGTCAGAGTTGAAAACTAATTCTGTGTAACATTGCACTTGTAGACTAATGTTAGTTTCATAGAAACATAAAAGTTGTTGGCAGAAAAGGACGCCTTTGTCCACCTAGTGTGTCTTAAAATTCCCTACCTCCTGTGTTACCGCAGACTCGATTCAATCTCTGGCCTTACACCCACCCCCCATTCCTGTTATTAGTGTTCCCTTGTGTCTGTCCCATGCATGTTTGAATCCTATTAACCATTTTGGACCCCACCACCTCTGCTGGGAGTTTGTTCCAGACATCCACCACCCTTTCTGTGAAGAAGTACTTCCTCGCATCCCCTCAGAGTCCCCCCTTCCAGCTTCAGATCATGCTCCCTTGTCCATGTGTAACCCCCCTGCAAATGGGGGTTCCCAAAAGACTTCCAGGAGCTTGCTTGAATGCTCCAAGCCTGAATGGTGTTTGGCATTTAAGCCATTTATCAGTGAGTGTTTTTAGAACCTCTGGCACTGTCTCTTTAAGAGCTGTCTGCTTGCAGACATAATTAGTTTGTATGGGGGGACTGTGTGCTTCTCTGAGTACCACTCGAGCTGCTGCCAATTCACTTCATTTTGCAGTCACTAGGAGTGCAAAGGAACCTATCTGAAAGATGTAACTGTTTGCCAGAAATTATTTAGAGTAATAATGAAATTACAGTTTGTCTAACCTGCTTTCTTTGCAGTCAGAACTGTGTCTGCTAGTTCCCCATTCTAGTTTGAACTGCTGAACTGGACCAATCAGTGTGGGGTAAGCTAGCTCTAAAATGATGCCTTGGACGAATCAGAACTTGGACTCATAATCTGAGCCAGCCACAAGAGGATTGTATGGGCAGTGACTCTGGGAGATGTAGTTTAGACTTCAGTGCCTTTTGGACCAACAGCAGCAGTCTATTGTGGTGACAGCCAATCCAGTCAAGAACTGGAGGAACTCAAAGGAAGTGCCCGGTTTTACAAGTTGGAGTTCAGTTGAGCTTTGGCAGTGAAGAAGGAAGGAGCCCTGTGCTTTTCAGTGTGCAGTTTTAGTCAAAAAGTGTAAGGCCCAGAGTTCCGTCTGCAGCTTGTGTAACAGCTTGTTAGGACTGAATCCGTCCTGTGAAAAGAATCAAAGGATCTCTGAAGAGTAGAAACCAGGCTCACCCTGTAGAAGACTGGAAGAATTGCTGAAAATTGCACTCGGTCTGTCAGGACTCGAATCTGCTGTGTGTTCTCCCGGTATTGTGCAGAATTGCGATCGGACAGATGCAGCCTGCCTGGTATAGTACTTTCTTTATATGGATGTGTGAAGAGGTTTGTGTACCTCCAAGTGAGCCCTGCTGACATTGAAGGACCCTATCTTATTTGGAGGTCGTTGAGTACTAATTCAGGGTTGCTCCCTGTTGAATTGCCACATTAAATCCAAATGGAATTACTGTACTGCTGACTGTTTAATTCTCCTTTCTCTGTGTGAAAGGGCCCCTCCAGCTGCCACGGTTTGACTAGCCACTAGGGCTTGGGTACCCAGGGACAGTAACTGATAGGGATAGGCCTGTGCACAGAGCCATAGGTAGATTATTAGAGTGATAAGCTAATTAACCTGATTTCCCTGTCCTTGTTATATCCCCTAAATAAATCAGAGCTGCTTGTTTCAGCAAAGTTATACTGCCTGAGGTATTTGTCTATGTTAAAGTACTGTACTGTGATTGTTGCACTGTATCTCATTTCACAGGAGGTCCCAGTGCGGAACCAGACCTGGGGTAAGTGTATACTGTGAAGGTAATTTGATATATTGTGTGGGCCACTAGTGGGAAGAAGGGGGGTTTGAGTGTCCCAGAGGGCTGTGACCAAGTTAGTTTAACTATTGCAAACCCTGACCTCTGGGTGGAGGCACCCGCCATTGGATCCAGGCCCCTCAACCTGTTAGTGGCAAATCAGGCAGGGGTAGTAGCCCCTGGGATAGCGCCATCTAGGGGTTACACATGCACATTTATTTCTATGTAAAATGTCACCCTCCTGTACCTTATTGATACCCTTGAGATAGTTGAATGTTTCTATCATGTCTCCCCTTTCCCCTTCTATCCTCTAGAGAGTACATGTTTAAATCCCTGAGTCCTTTCTCGTAGGGCTTCTGATGCTGTCCCTGCACCATTTTGGTTTCCTTTCTTTGTACAGTCTACACCCAATCTATATCTTTCCTGAGATAGGGCCTCCAGAACTGGACACAGTATTTTAGGTGTGGCCTCACCATTGATCTATACAGGGTAACACCACCTCTCTGTCTTTCTATGGACCCCAGCATTTTACTAACCCTTCCTACTGCCTTATCACTCTGCTTTGCTACCTTCAGGTCATTCGATATGATGATTACAGGTCTCTTTCCTGCTTTGTTGCCGACACCTCCTTCCCTCCCAGTTGGTGTGTTGCCCCTGTGTTCCTGTACCCCAGTGTGGGACAGTGTTGAAGGCCTTACTGAAATCTAAGTAGGCCACATCCACGCCCCTCCCTGATCCATTTTTCTGGTCACCCAGTCAAAAAAATCTTATCAGTTTTGTCTGGCAAGTTCTCCCCCTTGTGAACCCATGGTGCCACGGATCCTGCAATCCATTGGCCATAAGGTATTCCACAGTGTCTTCTTTAAGAAGTGTTTTCATAACTTTGTCCACCACCGAAGTCAGGCTTACATGTCTGTAGTTCCCTGCCTCCTCCCTATTCCCCCTTTTGTGAAGCAGGACCACATCCACTTTCCTTCAGTCCCTTGGAACTACCCCCCTGTACTCTGTGATAGGTTGAAGAGCCATCAGTGGTTCAGCGAGCTGCTTACTTAGTTGCCTCAGTAGCCTGGGGTGAACCCTGTCTGGTTCAATTGCCTTATCTAGCTTTAGTTGTTCCAGCTCCTTGAGGACTCTTTCCTCCGTAAAAGGGCTAGTGTCCACAACCTTATTTTTATGCCCTTTTCTTCTGTCTGCAGGCCGTTCATCTACCCCTTCCTTCGTAAATACTGAACAAAAATATTTGTTCAGTATGGCTGCCTTCTTCAGGACCTCTTCCACATACTCCCCTACTTCCATCTTTTAGTCTTACTATCCCTACCTTGTTCTTCCTCTTTTCGCTTATATACCCAAATAATGTTTTATTCCCCCTTTTGCACGGACTTGGAAGTGTTCACCTCTTTTGATCCTTTGTGCTCCTAACTGGTTCCTTTTGTTTTCCTGGCAACCTTCCTGTCTTCATCCTTCTGTGACGCTTTGTACCTTTTGAAGGCTAGCTTCTTTGTTACGTTCCCTGCTATGTCTGTGGATAACCATAGTGGTTTCATTTTCCTCTTGATCTTTGTAATCTGCCTGACACAGAGGTCTTTTGCCTTCTCTATGGCCCTCCTTATTTCCCCCCACTGCTCCTCTACCCCCTATTAATTTCCCTATCCCTGCTAGTGCTTCCCTTGGGCATTCTCCCATCTTCTTGACATCAGCCCTTCTGAAGTCCAGGACCCTCGATTTAGTGTGATTTATTTATTTAAAGGTTGATAACCGGGAAAAGCACCGTGAACATAAGCTTGTTTCCAGGTGCGACACGGGGGAGGGATACAAGAGTAAAGCAAATACAAAAAAAAGGTGCAACGAAATACAGAGAATCAAGCAATCAATCATCTTTATTTTACCAGGCGAAACACAATTGAAACATGCTCATTACAATAGGGAACAATCAATAAATTCAAACTATATTTCCAAAGGTATATACAGTGAGTCGCTGTAAGAGAAGTGGGGACAGTCATACTGAGGAAAGTGAGGTCTAGGAAGGAGAGCCAGATGCAGGTAGTATTCAGGGTCGGCCTGAGTAAGCACTTGAGAGCAAGGAAGAAGGGAGAGAGGTGTATTCGGGAGGGAAGGCTGTTCCAGAGGGAAGGAAATCTATAGGAGAAAGAGTTTGCCAGCTGAGGTGCGGACACGAGGGAGGGAAAAAGTGCGGGCACAGCTCGACTGTGAGTTGTAGGGTGAGGGAGTAGCAGGAGTAAGGAGGGAGGCAAGGTAAGACAGGAGAGACCCAAACCAGAATTTAGTGATGAAGGTGGAGCAGTGAGAGGAATGCCTCTGTGCAAGCGACTGGAGGGAAAGGGAGGAGTGTAGGTCACAGTAGTGAGTTAAAGAGGGGGAGTTAGAAGCGAACCTGCAAAAACCATGAAACAGAACATCAGGTTTGGCGAGGGAGGTGGCTGGGGCAGTGCTGAAAACTATGTCTGCATAGTCAAAGGCTGAGAGGATCCATTTAACTAAGAGATCGCGTCTTACAGGGAGGGGGAGAGGCTGACCTTTTGATGGTAGAGTAACCCAAGTTTAGTGTGTAGTGCAGTAAAGTGGGAGGAGAAATCAAGAGAGGGATCGAGCCAGACACCAAGGTACTTGTAAGTAAGGACATTGTCTATCAGAGTGTTAGCTGCACAGGAGATGACTGGTGTGGTGGGAAGCCTGAAAGAACTCTTAAAACTCAAGGTGGACAAAGCAGTGGGACCTGACATAATTCACCCCAGAATTCTAAAAGAACTAAAGGGAGAGCCCTAATGACATGACTGACTACCCTTTTTAACAAATCATGGGAGGATGTTGTAGTATCTGAGGACTGGAGTAAGGTGGATGTGATCGCCCTTCACAAGAGTGGGAGCAAGGCAGAGGCAGGAAACTACAGACCTGTTAATTTGACCTCAGTGGTAGGGAAAATGATGGAATCACGTCTGAATGAAAAAACTGTCGAGTACTTAGAGGCCCAGTGGGGCACAGGACCCAAGGCAGCATGGATTCACAGTGGGACGGTCATGTCAGACGAATCTAATAGATTTCTTTGACTGGGTGACCAAAGTAGTAGACCAGGGAAGGGCTGTGGATATGACCTACTTAGACTTTGCAAGGCATTTGACACAGTCCCACACAAAAGATTAATAAAGAAGTTAGCCAGCCTGGGAGTGGATCCCAGGGTGGTAGCCTGGGTAACAATTGGCTGGACAAAGGGACGCAGAGGGTAATATTAAACGGAGCACACTCTGGAGAAAAGGGAGTTACTAATGGGGTACCACTGGGTTCAGTACTGGGACCGGTACTCTTTAATGTCTTTATAGGTGATATTGCAGAGGAGCTGGAAGGAAAAGTATGCCTCTTTGCAGACGACACAAAGATCTGCAACAGGGTTGATGCACAAGGAAGGGTGGAAAGGATGAAAAGGGACTTGGTAAGGTTGGAGCAATGGTCAAGAGTATGGCAGCTTAGTTTCAGTGCAAACAAGTGCAAAGTAATGCACCTGGGAAACAAAAACTCAGGGGAGAAGTACACAATGGGGGGTACTAACAACAAAAATGGAAAGGAACTTGGTGGTACTTATATTAGATGACCTTAAGGTAGGTAAGCAATGTGAGAAGGCAATAAGGAGGGCTAGGGGGATTCTGGGATACATGGGGGAGTCATCATCAGTAGAAAGCAGGAAGTTGTTATCCCTCTGAACAGACAGTTGGTGAGACCCCATCTGGAATACTGCATACAGTTATGGAGACCCCATCTCCACAAGGATATAGACAGGATGAAGGCAGTCCAGAGGAGGGTAACCAAAATGGTGCAGGGTCTGCACCAGAAGCCATATGAAGAGAGACTAAAACAGCGTAATATGTATTCCCTTGAGGAAAGGGGGACATGATAGAAACTTTCAAGTACCTCAAGGAATCAACAAAGTCCGAGAGGGTAGCATATTTCAGAAAAAGAGATGCAAGAACAGGGAGTTACAATTTGAAGAAGGGTGGGGGGACGGCTCAGAGGCAACGTGAGGAAGTATTTTTTTCACGGAGAGGGTGATGGATGCATGGAACAGCCTTCCTGAGGAGGTCGCGGGGCCAAAAACAGTGAGGGAATTCAAGAATGCACAGGACTGACATAAGGCAGTTATAGTGGGGGGGGTAGGAGGAGGGTAAGGAGGAAGAAGGCTGCTGGTTAACTAGAATCTGCAGCTTATCCAACAGATAGGGAAATGGGCAGACTAGGTAGGCCAAGTGGTCCTTATCTGCCATCAGAGTCCATGTTTCTGATAAAGTTTTTGTTTAGAACCAAAGGTCATGGTGACAGCTTTATTAGTATTCAATTTTAGGCAGCTGGCATCAAACCAAGCTGTGACCACAGTAAGATCTCTTTGAAGGGTGGTTTAGATGGCTTGGGTGGACAGGCTGGACAGGAAAAATATGGTGTCATCCGCATAGGTGTGAATATTGGCATGGGTGCACACTGAGGGGAGATCATTAATGGAGGGGGAAAAAACGAACAGCCCCACGGATAGACCCCTGGGGCACACCAACAAGGACGGGAACATAGGACGTTGTTAATTGAGACTGACTGTGAACGGCCTGTTATATAGGAGGTGAACCAGGACACTGAAGAAGGGGATAGGCCAATGGAGCTTGATTTATAAAGTAGAAGAGGATGTGAAACCGAGCCAAAAGCCTTTGCAAGGTCGATGAAAATAGAAGTGGTGATCTGACCAAGATTCATGGCAGTGTGAGTGGCATCAGTAAAGCGAAGAAGGGCGGAGGTGATTGAATGGGATTTTCTGAATCCTGATTTGGTATGGGAAGAGAGTATTTGAAGTAAGAAGGCAGTTGTTGAGCCTAGAGAAGATTAGGGATTCTTGGACTTTTGCAAGGGCAGGGAGAAGGGGATGATAATTTCCAGGGATAGTGGGGCCACCACCTTTGTAAAGAGGGAGGACTGTGGCAGACTTCCAGGCTAAGGGAACAGTGGCTGAGGAGTGTGAAAGATTTAGGATGAAGGTTAGTGGGGTGACTATTGAGGGGGTCAAGATTTCGAGGAGCCTAGGGTGCAGACCATCTGGGCTTGACTTAGGGTTAAGTGATGTAAGCGCTCTCAGAACTTCTGATGGTAAAATAGGTGGTAGTAGAAAGCCTGAGGGCTGTGAGGGGGATTGAGGGGTGCCAGGTGGAGAGGTGAGGGGCCCCGGCGGAATGGCACAGGATGTGAAATGCTTATTTACGGTTTCGGCAACAAGGGAGGGATTGGAGATTAGTGAATCTGCCCCATTGATTGAGGGAGGGGGATACAGAGTAGGGGTGCAGGAGCGAGCGGAGATCCTGCCAGAAGGAAGATGGAGGACTATTTGAGGGGGTGCAAACGGGATTTAAAGATGTCCGATTTGGCATGACAGATGCTAATGGTACAAATGTTGCGGAGGGCAAGAAAGGTTTGAAGGAGGGCCTGGTCACCTGAGGTTTTAAAACTGCTCCAAAGCATGATCACAAGCTCTGCACTTGGCCAAGATATCAGCAGTGAGCCAGGGCTGGTGGGCATGTTTTACTCTAGTTGTTTTTAGCAGGATATGGGCATCTCAGATCTTTAGGAAAATAGAAGTGACGTGGGTGAGGGCAGTGTCAGCCGAGAGGGAGGAAAAGACCGGAGACAAGTTGGCAAAGGGCAGGTCGTGAAGAAGTTTATTTACATCAAGGGATTTGAGGTGGCGGTGCTGGATTTATTTGGGGGAGATGGGGGGTACAGGTCTTTCTAATGTAAAAGGTGGGGCAGTGGTAGCTGAGCACATTGAGTAAAATGCCAGCAGAGCAACGCGGTGGGAGTGGGCTGTGAGCACCCAGTCCAGCAGGGAGTGAGACTGGGTTCTAGGGTTGGGACGGGTAGGTTCTTTGACCAGTTGGGTGAGGTTTAAAGCTTCAATCTGCTGACAGGAATTAAGTGAGAAAGGGGAGAGCCAGTCAAGATTGAAGTCACCAAGTAGGATTAGATCACCTGCATTTCCAGCTCGGTTCTTATATCGAACCATACCATATGATGATCGCTTGTCCCCAGGTGACTCCCCACCATGACGTCAGCAACACTGTCCACGTTTGACAGTACCAGGTCAAGTATTGACCCCCCCAAATGAGTGGGTTCTCCAACTAGTTGCCTGAGTAAAGCCTCCTGCAGAGAGTCTGGGATTTTCCTGCGTTTCTGCCTGTAGCTGCAGCCTGGATCCTGCAATCCACATCTGGTATATTGAAGTCGCCTACAAGCAATGCCTCCCCTTTTCTAGCCATCCCTTGGATTTCCTCCATCCTCTCCTTATCTGCCTCCTCCCCCTGTGTTGGAGGTCTGCAGATTACCCCTGCTCGAATGGCTGCCCCCTTCCTTGTTTCTAAGGTACCTCTGCTTCTTGTTCTCCTTGAATTTCTGTGGCTTTTATGTTCTCCCTCACATAAAGAGCCACCCCTTCTCCCATTTTTCCTACTCTGTCACTCCTGAATAGAGCATACCCTGCTATGGCTGCATCTCAGTCCTGGTTATCATTATGCTAGGTCTTTGTTATTGCAACTGTGTCCATGTCTGCTGCTGCCGAGGTAGCCTCTAGGTCTGCAACCTTGTTGCCCAGACTTCGAGCATTTGTATCCAGCGGCTCACCAGATTTTGCTGCCTGTTTGCCCTCCCCTAATTTCTTTCGTCTCTGCACCTTCTCTTGCCTTCCTGAATTTTTACTTGTATGTGTTTTTTTTTTTGTGTGTGTGTGATTTCTCACCCTTAGGATTCCGCTGCTGTTCCTGTTTGCTTGTGGGGATGGACAGTCCATATATTTCTGCCTTCTCCTGCGCCCGGCTAGTTTAAATACTTACCAAGGTAGCATTTGAACTGTTCACTGAGGATCCTAGTTCCCCTCCTGAACGGATGCAGGCCATAGCCTCTGAATAGGCCTCTCTCCTTCCAGGTGGAGCCCCAGTCTCCAATGAATCTGAATCCCTCTTCATCACACCATTTCTTTAACCACTTGTTGAAGTTTCTGGTACGGAGACTTCTGTATCCCCCTTGTCATGGACAGGTAGCACCTCCAAGAAAGTAATGGATTCTGCTTCTTGCCACAGACCCATACCCAATCTCCTGAACTCCTCCTGGTGCCTCCCTAGCCATGTAATTTGTCCCCAAATGGACAATGATGTCCAGCTCTCCCTGCCTCCCTATTTTCCCAGCACTCTCTAGGATCCGCCTTCCATCCCTTCTAGCTGTGGCACCTAGAAGGCACCTTACCTCTCTCTCCTCCTCCCTCCCTGTCCCCAGCTGAATCTCCCTCACGACCGAGCCCCCCACTAAAATTCACTTCCTCCTACTCTGGAGTTCGCCGTTTCCCCCCTTTGGGACTCCACCATGGAGGACCTCCACATCCTTCCCGGCCACTACCTCGGGTGCCTCTGTGGGACAATCCTGCCCTACCAGTGAGGTGTAGGGGTTCTGTAGTGGTATGGGATGTGCCTACACTCCACCACCCTAGCATTCCTCGAGCCCACTGTTGTCCAGCCGCTCCTCCTTGTCTGCACACTTTGAGGCAGTGGAGGTGGACTAGGTGGTCTCTGGATGGGTGGAGGTCCTCCTAACCCAGTCCACCTCGGCATTGAGTCTGGCAACTTCTTCCCTCAGTCCAGAGAGGTGCATGCGGATGGGGCAGCACTGCAGTCTCCAGAAGGTCTCCTGAAGACTGCTGCCTCACAGCCACCACACTGCACCACTCCTAGCATAGCTCCCACCTTTCCTAGTCCTAATCCTCCTACTGTACCCAGATGCAGCAATTACCTTATAATCACAGGATACCATTCCCATCTCTGCACTCTCTATTACTATTTTTCTTTCTCTTACCTCAGGTAGTTCCTCAGATGCACCATTTACCTTCCAACTTCAGAATAGCAATCCCCAGATCCAGTACAGTCATACTAACATATTAAAATGCCAGCAGAATAGGACTAGTGGTCTTTCGTGTCTGCTCGTTTGGTCAGCCCCCACCCTAGGAGCTGACCTTGCTGCTCCCCCGCCCTCTTGGGCTTCTCCCTTCCCAATCCAGGGTATTCCTGCTGCATTGGAATTTGCTTCCACAGCTCTTCCCTTGTACCTGTCCCACCCCCTCTTGAACCACTCCACCGTTTCTGCCTCCACCAGCCCCCCGGGCAGCGCATTCCATGGTTCTGTTACCCTCTCAGTGAAGTAGCACCTCCTCCTTTCTCCCTGAATTCTCCAACTTCCACCCATGCCTCTAGTTGCCCCCTTCCTTCGGAGCACCCTGACTGCGCCTCCTCTATTTAACCCCTTCATGTACTTGAAGACCCCATCGTGTCCCCCGTCCCTTCTCTCTTCCAGTGTGTATGTATTTAGTTCTTCGAGCCTATCCCCATAGGTCCTTTCCCCCAAGCCCCGGATAATTTTGTTTGCCCTCCTCTGGACCCTCTGCAGGAGTTCAGTGTTCCTCTTTAAGTGTGGCCTCCAAAACTTCATTCAGTAGTCGAGCTGCGGCCTCTCTAAGCAGTTATACAGAGGGAGTATCACTTCCCTCCTTCTGGAGGTGATCCCTTTAGTGATGCACCCCAGCATCCTGTTGGCCTTGGCCACTGCCCTCCTACAAGACTCCAAATTGTTCGTCTTGACATCCACCACCACCCCCAGGTCCATCTCAGCCATCGAGACTTGTAGCATTCCCCCCCCCCCAGGGTTTACACCTGGCCTGGGTTTCTGACTTCCAGGTGCAGTAACCTGCATTTCCTTGCATTGAACCTCAGTTTCCACTTTCTAGACCACCTTTCCAGGGCCTCCAGGTCCCCCCAGTCGCCCTCAGAAAATTACCTTCCGATGCACTATTTAACCCCAACCTGAGGTTATAGGTCTAAGATTACACACTCAACTAAGTTTTTTTTATTTTAGTTATACTTCACAACCGGTCAACAAAAACTAACTAACTAACCAACCCTAGGATACTGATCCCAGGAAGCAATTACAAACCCTTTGCCTCTGCAGATGCAGAGCCTGCAGCTGTATGCCCTGGTATTCCTGCTCTTCCTGTTGCAAAGCAGGAAGTTTCTGTTCCACTCCACCTTTGTCACTATAAAATAGGATGACCCTGGAAGTCGCACCTTGCGCCATGCTGGTGTCCCAGGTTTGGGAACGGACTCAGAACTCCGGGGGTAAGCAGGGGAAGGAGAGGACTGAGCATCTGGAGGATTGTTCTCCTCTCCTGGGTGGGTTGTAGGGGTTGCTTCGATCTGTAGTGGCCCCAGTGGAGATCAACAGCACAACAAGAGCAGAGCTGTAGACAGGGGAGGAAAACGTGAAAGTGGCACCCCCGCTGGCCGGATGATGGTGGCCCCGCCTCCCACGCTTGTGAAGCCGGAAGCCCTGTAGCTGCATACCCTCACCCAGCATAGAAGCAAGGGAGTGTCTAGGAACATCTGCCCTCCGACGGGCGGGGGCCTCGTGAAGTGATACGTCCGTGTCAGCCGGGTGGTGGGGAGCAGCAGGACGGGAGAGGCGGTGACGGCCAAGGCTGATGCCCGAATGAGTGGGTGGCTGGATGTGGCAAGGAGGGATAAAAATATGCAGAAAAATATAGGATGAACCTGGGTGGACGGGAGGGTTGGGTGGGTGGGATATTACTGTGCTGCTGCTGCTGCTCAGTCGTCTTGAAACAATCTGAGTAAGTAAGTTATTTACCCCACTTTTGCAAACACAGCTCTGTTCCCTCTGGAAAAGTTAAACCAAAAGATTTGTTCACTTGCTTTTCCCTCTGAAAACAAAATGAAACTCCAACAGCAAATGCACTTCAGGAGCCTTCCGATCCATTGCGACAAGACGGCAGTCCCTGAAAATGTAAACCACAAGATTTCCCTCGCTGTTCCTTCCTTCTGCAAAAAAAAATTACTCAGAACAGCAAAATCTCTCCTTAGAGCCCTCCAGTTTGCTCTGGCAGTGACGGTGATCTGAGGGAGATTCTTTGCTGTCCTTCCTTGCTCAGTCACATTTCAAATTTGTACCCCACTTTACTATACATCTGTTGGAAACATACTGAACACTAAATGGTAGCACCTTAATGAGCCTACACCCTGCAGGAACTAATGGCTCAGTTGGTAGAACATCTGCTTCAGGGTCAGAAGGTCGTGGGTTCTTGTCCCACAGCAGGATTGGGCTCATACCATAAATGCTGGCAGTGCACCCGAGCATATCACAAGGGGGGTGCTGTACTGTCGGGGTGTGCCATCCTTTGGATGAGATGTTAAACGGAAGTCCCTTCTTCCCATCTCTGGTGCTGTCCTGCTGGGTATTCAGGTGAAGTAAGAGAACCCAAGGCACTTTTTGCAAAAGTAAGGGATTTTCTCTAGTGCACTGGCCAACGTTCCCCTTTCCACAAAACTGGTTCATGCAGTTGTCAAGGCTGTGTGTGGGTGTTGATGTGCAGAATGGCTGCCACTACACATTTACAGTCGCTTCATTACCAGTCTCCCATGGCTTGTAAAGTGCCCTGAAATACAGCGTGTATGAAAAGCACTATGTGAGTATTGATTCTTCTTCTTTGGTTGTTGTAAAAAAACGGTCTTCAGCTGGGAATAGTGACAGTGAAAAGTTGTGAATCTCCGAACCAAAACTCGGGTTAGTTAGGTACCTCTGAGGTTCAGTTTAATGCTCTTTTTCAGTGGTCTGCTTTTGTCTGAAACAGGCCTTCATACTTTCCTCAGCTACATTTTGTGGTGTCCTGTAAATGGCACATCCAGGCTAGCTTAATAGCCTGCGTTGTTGTAGGATGAAAAGGAAGCCGTTGGACTTGCCAGCTCTTCTAGGAGCCTTGTAAAGACATGAACACTGGTATTCTAACAGTCTCGTTCTAGTGGTTACACGTAAACGCTGAAAGCATGCAAATTGAGGCGCGGAGGAAGCTCTAATAAAGTACTGTACTGCATTCTAATATATAAAAGCACTTCAGGTCAAGTAGAAACTTGTGAGATGTTTTGCAGAATTTGCTATTGTTCAGTTTAAATACACTACTGAAGGTGTGTGTGTGTGTGTGTGTGTGTGTGTGTGTGTGTGTGTGTGTGTGTGTGTGTGTGTGTTGGAGAGAGCTAGTCCCTCAAACATAGAGCTGGGTGGGACTGGTAGTACAAGAAGTGGCTAAAACTGTACTGAGGTGTGCGAAGGGGGGCATAGAGAGCACTTTTACATCAAACAGAGAGCAGGATTAGACTAGTAGAACAAGTGGTTGCAATAACTTGTGCCTGGCTGTGAAGTAGGGGGATAGGCAGAAAGAGTGAATCCCTCAAAGAAAGAGCTGGGTAGGACTGACAGTACAATATACAGAAAATATACATAACATACCAATATACTAAAAGCCAGCAGAACAGGCCTGATGGTCTTTCGTGTCTGCTCAGTAGCCAGCCCCTATTGGGCGCTCACTCCTCCCCCCTTGTCCCCATGAGGGTCAGTCTTTGCTTCAGTACCCCCATGCATCTGTTCCACCCCCTCTTGAAGCCCTCCACAGTGCCTTGCTCGGCTAGACTCCCGGGCAAAGCATTCCATGGCTTCACCACCCTCTCTGTGAAGTAATGCCTTCTGCGTTCTCCCCTGTAGGTTCCTCCCTCCAGTTTCCATTCATGCCCTCTGGTTGTGCCCCTTTGCTTTAGCCTGAACACCGGGCGGTGTTGTGCAATGCTGGGTCCGTCAGAAACAAGACCGCCATTACTCCTGACCTTGTTGGTTCGGTGGACGGGCTTGCATCACCGAGTCCTGGCAGGGGTGGGGGGGGTTGCAGTCTGTTTTAAGACTGAATTGGACCTCACGAGTGTAGTTGTGGGGGAGACTGAGTCCTTTGAGTGTACAGTGGTAGCGGGTGTTGGCGTTCGAATCGTACTCGTTTACTGTCCACCAGGTGAGGGGAAACGGTTCTTACATTAAGTGGCAGACTTCATCGTTGACATGTCGTTGGAGTCGCCCAGATTGATGGTTCTGGGCGACTTTAATGCCTGGGTCGACGATGAACTCTCACAATTTGGTAATCACTTCCTCCAGTTAATGATATCTTTGGGCTTTACACAGGTGGTTTCCACTGCTACCCATAAATCTGGACATTCCCTGGACTTAGTCTTTCTCCTAGGGATTGATATTACTGATTTGGGGGTGGAACCAGTCGTATGGTCAGACCACTGCATCATGGGGTTCAATTTTACTTCCCCTCCTGAGAAGGCCTACCCCTGTGGAGATGGTGAGATACTGCCCTTTACAGGATATTTCTCCCCAAGGCCTTGCGGCGGCTCTTGACCTCTCGTCCCCTGCGTTGGCGAGCGATAGTCCAGAGACCTTGGTGATGGCCTATAATAGGGCAGCTACTTCGGCTCTGGATACTATTGCTCCTGTTCATGTACTCCCCCTCTCCCTTCGTCCCAAGGCGCCCTGGTTTGACGGGACGTTGAGGGAGATGCAGAGACAGGGGCCAAGATTAGAACGCTGTTGGTGCAGATCAGCCAGTTATACCGACCACCTTAAATTGATGGACCATTATTCTGTCTCTCAATCTGCAATCTCCCATAAGAAGGCAGAATTCCTGTCCAGGGAGATTGCTGCTGCTAGGAACCGACCGGCTCAGTTGTTTTGAACTGTGGACAGGCCGTCCTGACCAGCTTGTCTGCAAGTTCAGAGAGCTTTTTCGCAGTTAGAGTGCGAGGAGCTCACTCGCTTCTTCACTAATAAGGTAGCCGATATCAGGGCGAATCTGCGTCCTGCGGCTTCTAAGGGGGATGTGGTTGAACAGCGTGGGTTCACAGTGCCTCAGTTTTCGTGGTGTTCCTTCAGCAGACCTGATTTTGTTGATATCATGAGGATTATCCATGGTATGCGCCCTATGAGCTGTAGTTTTGGATCCTGGACCAACTCCCCTAATATTGGGTTGTTGTGACATCATCGGTCCAATCCTTGTGCAAATAGTCTGGTGCTCCCTGGACTCGGGTGAGTTTCCTAGCCCCCTGAAAGAAGCGGTGGTGACACCGCTCTTGAAGAAAGCTACCTTGGACCCAGATTGTTTTGCAAACTACAGACCCATCTCTAACCTACCCTTTATTAGGAAAGTGATTGAGAAAGTAGTGGCGATCCAATTGGAGAACCATTTAACCATCCATGACATATACGAACCCTTCCAATCTGGTTTTCGAAAAAGACATAGCACCGAGACTGCGCTGGTTCAGGTGCTTAATGATCTCTTGAGGGCGAGACACCAGAAGAGACGTTCTATTCTAGTTCTTCTCGATCTCTCTCCAGCTTTTGACACCGTGGATGATGTGGTGGTGTTAACATGCCTGAGGCAGATTTGTGGAATATCGGGAACCATCCTCGGATGGTTCACCTCATTCCTCACTGGGAGATCACAAAGAGTTGTGTCGGGGAATTTTTTCCTCTGGCCCAATTTCTTTGTTGTGTGGGGTGCCTCAGGGTTCTGTGCTATCTCCCATGTTATTAGCGGTGTATATGCTGCCCCTCGGAGACATTATAAGACGATATAAGCTGAGGTTTCATTGCTGTGCTGATGATGCCCAGCTATACCTGTCTCTTGCCCCTGACCAGGATGGAGCTCTCTCGGTGTTTAACAACTGCCTGAAAGAAATCCAGGATTGAATGGACTCTAGTTGGCTGAAGTTGAACTCAGAAAAAACTGAGGTTCTGGTTGTGGATCCGGGTTGTCGGACAGAGAGATTGCCTGTTGGTGCACCCTCAGGAATTTTTCTTGGGGTTGTATCACTCCCAACCTCTGAACAGGTGCGTAACCTAGGGGTCATCTTTGATGACAGGCTGACACTGCAGTCACAAGTGTCAGCGGTCGTCAAAACTTCCTTCTACCACCTTAGGAATATCGCTAAAGTGAAACACCTTGTTCCGTC
The DNA here is from genome assembly GCA_016271365.2 of Neoceratodus forsteri. Lineage (NCBI taxonomy): Eukaryota > Metazoa > Chordata > Ceratodontiformes > Ceratodontidae > Neoceratodus > Neoceratodus forsteri. The sequence goes on along the minus strand of CM028132.1, from coordinate 1,474,406,205 downwards.
TGACTCGTTACCAACGTTGGTCCACGCCTTTGTATCCTCACGCTTGGACTGCTGCAACGCCCTGTATTTTGGGCTGTCTGGGGTTGAAATCCACCGCCTCCAGCTAGTGCAGAATGCAGCAGCACGGGTTCTAACTGGGACAAGTAGGTCTTGCCACATCTCCCCGGTGCTGCGCAATCTGCACTGGCTTCCCGTTCGGTGGCGGATCACCTTTAAAGTCTGTTTATTGACTTTTAAAGCCTTACATGATCAGGGTCCAGCCTATCTGAAAGATCTCCTGGTTTCTTACTGCCCGGGCCGAGTACTGTGCTCGGCAGACGAGGGGTTGCTAGAGATTCCAAGAGTGAGCCTAAATTCATCTGGTTGTAGAGCTTTCTCTTATGCTGCTCCCACTCTTTGGAATTCTCTAACCCGTCTGTCGCGGTTGTGCATCTCCATGGAGGAGCTTAAGAGGGATTTAAAAACTCATTTGTATCCGTCTGCTTTTCTAGACCAGTGATTGTGATGTATCATTCTGAGATTGAAGTTTTTATCTGTGTTTTATCTGTTTTATTTGTGTTTTATAATCTTTATACAGTGCCTTGAAATTGGAAAGGCGCTTTAGAAATAAAATGTATTATTATTATTATTTGGCTCTACCTCTGTTAATCCCTTTCACATATTTGAAAACCTTAATCATGTCCCCCTTATCTCTCCTCCAGTGAATACAGCCCAAGGGCTTCCAGCCTATCCTCATAGGTCCTATCCCCCATGCCCCAGATCATCCTGGTGGCCCTCCTCTGGACCCTCTCCAACAGTACTATGTCCTTAAGGTGCAGCCTCCAGAACTGCGCGCAGTACTCAAGGTGTGGCCTAACCAAGGCATTGTACAGAGGTAGGATCACCTCACTCCTCCTGGATGTTATTCCCTGGGCTATGCAGCCCATTATCTTGTTTGCCTTTGCCGCTGTTCTTCTGCAGTTCTCACTGTTGTTCATTTTGGTGTCTACCACCACCCGAGATCCCTTTCACTCGAAGTGGCTTGCAGTGGGACCCCTCCCAAAGTATAAACATGCCCTGGGTTTCTGACCCCCAGATGCAACACCCTACACTTCTCCGGATTAAACCTCAGCCCCCACCTCCTTGACCAACCCTCCAGGGTGTCCAGATCCCTCTGAACTGCCACCCTTGCATCCTCCTCATCGGCCAGTGCTCCCAGTTTAGAGTCATCCGCAAAGAGGCTCATCCTACTCCTAAATCCTGCCCCTATATCGGAGACATAGGCGTTGAAAAGGAGTGGCTCCAGTACCGAACCCTGGGGCACCCCACTGACAACCTTCCTAGGGGAGGAGACAATCCCTCTAACCCCCACCCTCTGTGTTCTATCTGTAAGCCAGTTTTCCATCCATCTAAGCAACTGCCTTTCCACCCCCATCTCTTCCAACTTTGTCAGTAACCTGAAGTGGGGTACTCAGTCAAACGCCTTGCTAAAATCCAGATATAAGATGTCCACTGATATCTGTCTGTCCAGGGTCCCTGTCACCCAGTCGTAGAACTCTGAGGTTGGTCTGGCACGATCTCCCTGGGATGAAACCATACTGTTTGTCATCCATGTGCCCCAGCCTATCCAGTTGCCTCCCGAGCATCCCTTTGATGAAGCCCTCCATTAGTTTGTCTACCACCGACATTAAGCTGACAGGCCTGTAATATCCCATCTCCTCCCTAGACTCCCCTTTGTGGATGGGCACCACATGCGCCACCCTCCAATCTTGGGGCACCCTTCCTGTCTGGAGAGAAGTATGGAACAGCACAGCTAGTGGAGCTGCTAGTTCGTCCACCAGTTCCTTCAGTACCCTTGGATGCAGCCCATCCGGTCCTGGTGCCTTGTCAGTTTTCAGCGCCCATAGGGCCTCCCTCACGCTGACCTCTGTGATTTCCCTCCTCCCTAGCCCTCTCCTCAGTAAGGGCCCTGTCCTTTTCTGGGCCCAGCCCACTTGGTACCCCAGCCTTTTTTTTGATCCTCTCATCTCCCTTTGCCCTATCTTCTTAGCTGCCCCCCCTCCATTTTCTGGTTGAATGAAGCCCATGCCTCCCTCCCTAAAAACTGAGGCAAAATACTTGTTCAGTACCTCTGCCTGCTCCCCCGCCTCCTGAGCCCATCCTTCCCCAGTCCTAATCCTGGAGATCTGTTCTCTCCCCTTCCTCTTTTCTCCTAAGCATCTATAAAACCCTTTCCCCATGTATATCCTTAGCCAGGTTGTGCTCCATCCTGCTTCGATCCCTCACCACCCACTTGGCTGACCCTTCTAGCTGACAACCCGTACTCCCCTCTCTCCCTTTCCCCCGCAGCGCTTAAAACGTGCGTAGGCAGCTTTCTTATCTCTCACCGCCTCTTGCACCTCCCTGGTCCACCAGCATGGCTTGCTGGCGCTGCCATTTTTACTCCTTACCCTTGCACACAAGCTAGTAGCCTCCTGTACCCCTTTTTTAATGGCCTCCCACAAGCTACCCACATCCGTGTCTGGCCTGATCTGGCTCAGGCTCCCCCTCAGTATCCTGCCCATGCCCACAAAGTCTGGCCCCCTGAAATCTATTATCACTGTGTTTGAGCGGTTGTCTTCCCCCACTAGGCACAGCATAAACCAGACCGTGTCATGGTGGTCTCCTGCCAGCGGGCTACACACCTCCATAACCCTTATCTGGTCGCTGTCTGCAAGGACAACGTCCAGTATACTCCCCCTCCCAGTAGGTTCCTCCACCGGTTAGACCAGAAAGGCATCTTGAAACACATCCATCAGCTTCTGCTCCCTGGCCACTGCCTGTGTCATGGTGTCCCAGTCTGCCCTTGGCATATTTAGGTCCCCCATGACCACCACCCTACCCTTTCCCCAGTCACAGTGCCCAATCAATTTTCCCTCCAGTTCCTCATCCATTGCGAGTGGTCTGTATACCACCCTTACTTTTAATCTTTTTCCTCCCCCCAATTGTAGGGTTACCCAAATCGCTTCCACTCCCCCCTTTGCCTCCTCCACTCCTCTCGCCAATATTCCATCCTTGACTATCAGTGCTATGCCCCCTCCTCTACCCACTTCTCTATCCCTCCTGAATATTTTGTAGCCCTCCAAATTTAGGTCCCAATCATTCTTCTGGGTGGCCCTTGCTTCCGTAATCGCTGCCACATCCGCTGATCCCTCTGCCAGCATCGCCTGTAGCTCGGGCATTTTGTTGCCCATACTTCTGGCGTTGACCCGGACTGTCCTCTACCCCCCCGCACAACTGACTCAGTCCTGCGCCAGCCACATCTCTCTGCACCCCCCCAAGACAGTCAACCACATCTTATAGCCTGTACTGTGAGGGGTGTTCTGAGAAAGTGCTTGCACATCAGACAGCAAGCAGGATTGGACTAGTAGAAAGAGAAGTAGCCGTAACTAGTGTGATAAGTGATCAGGCTGTACCCAGGGAGTGGGGAGCAGGGAGAGATAGTCCGTCAAACAGAGAGCAGGGTGGGACTGGTATAGCAGTGCAAGAGGTGGCCATAAGATGTGGCTGGCTGTCCGGGGGGGTGGGGAGGCATAAAGAACTAGTCCATCAAACAGAGAGCAGGGTGGGACTGGTATAGCAGTGCAAGAGGTGGCCATAAGATGTGGTTGGCTGTCCGGGGGGTGGGAGGCATAAAGAACTAGTCCATCAAACAGAGAGCAGGGTGGGACTGGTATAGCAGTGCAAGAGGTGGCCATAAGATGTGGCTGGCTGTCCGGGGGGGGTGGGGAGGCATAAAGAACTAGTCCATCAAACAGAGAGCAGGGTGGGACTGGTATAGCAGTGCAAGAGGTGGCCATAAGATGTGGCTGGCTGTCCGGGGGGGGTTGGGAGGCATAAAGAACTAGTCCATCAAACAGAGAGCAGGGTGGGACTGGTATAGCAGTGCAAGAGGTGGCCATAAGATGTGGTTGGCTGTCCGGGGGTGGGAGGCATAAAGAACTAGTCCATCAAACAGAGAGCAGGGTGGGACTGGTATAGCAGTGCAAGAGGTGGCCATAAGATGTGGCTGGCTGTCCGGGGGGGTGGGGAGGCATAAAGAACTAGTCCATCAAACAGAGAGCAGGGTGGGACTGGTGCCTGAACAGGGTACCTCTGGCTTTTAATTTTGTACACTAGTATCTTCACCAAAATGTGTTTTTGTGCCATATGGAAGGCAGGACCTATTTTCAACTCTTTTTATTAACAACAAACTGTTTAGGTTTAGAAAATTGAGTTTAAAAATCAAAAGTGGGCTCAAATGGCAAGTGGCAGCACAAGCCCTGCTGAGTTGGGGGCGCCTGAGAGTTGGTCCCCCAAACAGGGAGCAGGTTGAGACTGGTACAGTAGTACGAGACATGGCTATAACTTGTGGCTGGCTTTACTGGGGGCGGTAAGGATTGGGTTGATGACGGAGGTGTGCTCTAATGCAGGATTGATGCATTGGGGCGGTGCCCAGGCCGAGGGCTACCACCCGCCCCTACACTTCAATCGCATTAGAGCCCACCGACGGAGTGGCTTAATGCGCTTGTAACATGGACCGCGCGACGAGACAGTCACCAGGAGCCCATTTTGCCTCGGTAAAACTACATAACACGGGGAGTCGTGGAGATCCGTACACTTTTACTGTGCACTTACAAATCATGTCAGACAATGGCCTTACGATGCTGATGCACTCAACACAGTGTGTACCTGTACTAATAGTGACCAGAGCGGCTCGCATGCTCGTGCAGCAGCTGTCGATGTGCGCGGCTATTTCTCTGTTAACACCGGTTAGGTCTCCGGTGGCGCCTCTCTCGCCCGCTGTCGCGGCACTGATCCTGAAATTAGTGTCGCGGGTTCCCTCACTTCCCGCTCCCTCTCGCATGCTCCTCGCGATACACCACTTGCCTGCAGGAGGTCTCTGTGTGGGCTGTGCTAGCTGTCCCTCCTGTGCGCCTACTTCCTTTCTGTCTGCCTCCAGATCGTCGCACTCTTCGGTTGCAACGCTTCCCTCGTCCACCCACTCCTCCATCACTGCCCCTCCTGCCAAAGAAAAGCAGACCGCCCTGTTTTGTATCGCCTGTCACCCTTCCCAGCTACAGACTCATGCGACTGTGCGCTGCGGGTTCTTGTCCCCCTTTCTGATCTCGGACTCCTACTGGGGCTCCCGGACCACCGCTCCTGTCGCTTCTGCTCTCGCTTTCCCACAGGACCCAGTGCTGCTAGGCTGGGGTTCTGGCTGGTCACGGTATTGCCGAAGCGGGCACGGCATATAAGCTGGGTTAATGCCCGCTTCGGCTGCCGTCTCATGACCCTCCTACGCCTATCGCAGCGCGAGATCACAGGCACACTATTGATGCCATGTTACAAAGACAGTTAGTCCCTCGAACAGAGAGCAGGATGAGATTAGTATATCAGTACAAAAGATAACTAAAACTTCTGGCTGGCTGCACTGGGGGAAGGTGAAGAGAGTTAGTCCCTTGAACAATGAGCAGAGTTAAAATGGTGTACTACAAAAGTTGGCTATGTCTTTGTGTCTGGATGTGCTGGGGGGGGAGGTGCACAGAGAGTTACTTCCTGTATCAGAGAGCATTGTGGGACTGGCACAGTTGTACAAGAGATGGCTATAACATGTGTCTGGCTGTACTGGGAGGAGGGTGTGTGCAGAAAGACTTAGCCCCTCAAACAAATAACAGGGTGGGACTGGTGCACCAAATATATGAGGAGGCTATAACATGGGCCTGGCTGTACTTGGAGAGGCAGATGGAGTTAATACCACCAAGCAGAGTGCAACATTGGCTAGTTGCACAAGAAGTAGCTATAACCTGGGCAGAGGGAGCTTGTCTTATTGAACAGAGAGCAAGGTGTGTCTGGTAGGACAAGAGGTGGCTATAAACTGTGCTTGGCTGTTTGGGAGTGGGGAGCACAGCTGGGGCTAGTACCATAACATGGAGAGCAAGACGTTTCTCGTAGGTCAGGAGGTAGCTATACTCTGTACCTGGCTATACCGGGGGGTGGGGGCTAGTCCCTTGAACAGGGAGCAAGGTGTGTCTGTAGGACAAGAGGTGGCTGTAACCTGCACCTGGCTGTTCTGGGGACAGGGATATGATGATAGTACTTTGAATAGAGAGCAAAGTATGTCTGGTAAGACAAGAGGTGGCTATAACCTGCATCTGGCTGTACTGGGGGTTGGGGGGGGGATGAGGCTAGTCACTTGAATAGAGAGCAGGGTATGTCTGGTAGGACAAGAAGTGGCTATAACCTGCACCTGGCTGTATGGGGTGTGGAAGGAGATGAGGTGAGCCTCTTGAAAAGAGAGAGCAAAATGTGTCTGGTAGGACAAGAGGTGGCTATAACCTGAACCTGGCTGTACTGGGGGTTGGGGAGATGAGGCTAGTCCCTTTAACAGAGAGCAAGGTGTGGCTGGTAGGACACGAGGTGGCTGTAACCTGCACCTGGCTGTACTGGGGGATGGGGAGATTAAGCTAGTCCCTTGAATAGAGAGCAAGGTGTATGTGGTAGGACAAAAGGTGGTTATTACTGTCACAAATGCACTCCACAGGTCAGGCCCTCTGCTTCCACAGTACCAACCTCTGAGCACAGTAATGTGAACAGATAACAGACAGGGTAACCCTCCTGTCTGATTGTGGGTCCAAATCACCTTTAGTCTCAAATTCTGGGGAGGGATTCAAACTGTGAACCTTATGCTAGCATACCTAAATGTACAAGCTCAAATAATATTCTCTTCGGGGGATGCAACATATCTTTATTTATTTAGCTTTTGTTGACCGGGTAAGTGCACTAGACAAATCCTGCCTATTTTCAGGCACGACCCGGGGGAGGGGGATACAGATGAATGCCAACTGATCTTGAACCAGATTAAGCTGTTGGTGGTATTTTAGTGAATGAGGGAAATTTGGCCAGGACACCGGGGAAATTCCTACTCTTTTCGATAAGTGCCATGGGATCTTTAACATCCACCTGAACTACCACCAATCCAGGCAGATGGGACCTCGGTTTATCGTCTCATCCGAAAGACGGGATCGCCTAAGGGCACCTAACCAGGTATCCCAAAATGAACCCTTAAAACTCTATAAAAGACCTTGAGTATATTCTTACCTTTTCCCAGTTTAGTAACACCATCAAGCTTTTGAACAGTTTTTGTCAGTCTTAACCCTCTATACATCACATGCAAAAAAGAACTGGCAGCCCCAGGCAGTTTTTCAAAATAAAGATTTTACTAAAGATGATAAAAATATGAAAAATGTAAACACAGAACAATATATCAAAGGGCATACAATCACTTAAAAGAAAACAAGGAAAAGAACAAAACAAAAACTCCTAACATAATACATTTAGATCTTTTCTAGCTAATGTATTACCTCTAAGTGCTTAAAGCAGCAGTACTACGAAATCAGGAAGTGAGTTATCAAAATTCTGTTTTTTTTTTTTGGCCGTAAGCATGCGGCCAAAGTTCCAGTTTCCATACCTGTAAATGTTGTTTTCCAGTCATTTTTAGTTTTTTAGATATTTGCAATTTATTTGAAGTGTTGTAGCGCTACAACAAATATGGCGGCTGACTAATTTCAGCTGCGCTTTTTCTACAGGTCACATCACGTCTTTTGACAACAGCAGAGGGACCCTCTGCTGACCATTCCCGATGTCCCTGCAAGTCATTCATATGTGCAGTTGGCAGCAGAGGGGGTTTCAGTGTAACATGCTTAGTGGCAGAAATGTAAACAAAAGCGGAGAATAACCGAGCAAATTACTCGGCGATATTACAGTGCTGGCAAGGAAGAGTACCAGGTATATGATTAGCAGGGCACAGGGAATAAACTGTCAAAAAGCGCAGTTGTTTTTTTTTTCGTAGTACTGCTGCTTTAGGTTAGATCAGAGCAGAGAGCTCTGTCTCTCTAGCATCCCAAGATGGAATATAGGACAAGAAGATCAGACACCAGTATTTGTTTAAACTGTGTCTCTCCCACACCCTTTTGTGAGTCATCTAGCTCCTTTTAGAATTTAAAAAAAATACAAACATGATGTCCTGTCAGGAGGTATTTTAAATAAGGTGACATCAGCAAAAACTAATTTCCCAAATTATAAGTCTTTGATTTTCCACTTCCTTCTCCCAAGGCATTTCAAAGGGTTTTACAACTTTTAGCACCATGGTGGTATTCCTATAGGAATCATAAACGTTATGAGCCCTATATCCTGGCAGCTGGGTCAGGTCTAATTAAGACAGAATAACAGGAGACCCTTAATTAAGTCCCTCTGGTCTTTTAATTACCTCCTGGTTTCAGGTCACTTGTCACTGTAATTTCAGGTAAACCTGGTGAGGGAGGGTCACCCAGGAGCACAAGCTGTCATATGTGAGACAATCGCCTACATTATTTTTATATTACAAATATCATACAGCAATCATAACCAGCTGGCCAAGCGTCACAATCCTCCCCACCTAGACTGAATTTGGGGGCTCTATCCCCTGCATGAGATGAGCTTCCCAAGTCTGTTCACTCCTCGTAAAGACGCGACAGGCCATCTGTGTTCTGATTGGTTGCTCCAGCCCTATGTAAGATTGTCATGTCATACCCTTGCAAGGCAAGACTCCATCTTAATATTTTTTCACAGAGAGGGTTGTGGATGCATGGAATGGCCTTCCGGAGGAGGTTGTGGAGTCAAAAACAGTGGTGGAATTCAAGCATGCATGGGACAGTCATAAGGCCATTCTAGGGGGTGGGGGTAGGAAGAAGCAGGCTGCTGGTTAACTAGGATCTGCAGCTTATCCAGCAGGTGGGGAAATGGGCAGACTGGGTGGGCCAAGCGGTCCTTATCTGCCATTAAATTCTATGTTTCTAATAGTCTACCATTAGTTTTTCCCATTTGTGTCAGCCAAACCAGGGGGTTATGGTCAGTTTGTACCTCAGAATATTGCCCATATAAGTATTGCTCTAACTTCTTTAGGGCCCACACTATGGCAAGACACCCTTTTTCCACAGTAGAGTAAGCCTGCTCTCTGGGAAGTAACTTTTTTACTCTGGTACACCACAGGGTGATCTTACCCTTGATTGGATATCTGACTCAGTAATGCCCCAATACCCGTATCTGAGGCGTCCGTCTGGATTATAAAGGGTCTGCTATAGTCAGGACTTGTCAATACAGGAGCACTGCATAGTACCTCCTTCTGTCTGGAAAAGACTTTTCCACAGGCTGGCTCCCAGGTAATTTTCTTAGGCATCCTTTTTATTACCAGGTCAGATAGGGGAGCAGCCAGGGCATAGTGACGGGGTACACATTTCCTATAGTACTCTGCTGTCCCTAGAAAACTCTTGATCGGCTTCTGTGTTTCTGCTGTGGGCCATGCTTTGATCACCTCTATTTTTACTTGGTTAGGATGGAGCTGTCCCTGGCCTACAGTATGCCCGAGGTATGACACTTCAGCCATAGCCATCTGGCACTTAGCTTTGACAGTGAGCCTGGTCCTCTGTATCCTGCCCAGCACTTCCCCTAAGGTGGGACAGGTGTTCCTCCCAGCTGGCACTAAATTGGCAATGTCATCCAGGTACCCCATGGCGTACTTCTAAGCACCATTCAACACCTAGTTCACCAACCTTTGGAAAGTGGCCGGGGTGTTCTTCGTTCTGAAAGGCATTACTTTAAATTCAAATGAGCCTGTCGAAGTGATGAAGGCTGACCTCTCCCTAGCTCTGTCAGTTAACTCTACCTGCCAATGCCCCTTAGTCAGGTCAGTAGTCATAAGGTAGGTCGCCCCTCCCATCTTGTCCAGGAGTTTGTCCGTCTGGGGCATTGGGTGAGTGTCTTGACTTCGTGACTGTATTCAGTCCACGACAGTCCACACAGAAATGAGTAGAGCCATCTGGCTTGGGCACAAGGACTACAGGTGAAGCCCAGGGACTGTGGGATCTCTGGATTACCCCTAAATCCAGCATTTCCTCCACCTCCCTCCTAAAGTCCTTTTGGACAGCCTCCGACACCTGATATGCTGTCTGTGTCCCTGTCTCCACATCGTGCGTCACTAAGGGGGTTAGTCCATGTTTGGTTCTAAACAGTGGGGCAAAGTCTGCTAAAACCTCCCTTACTTCCTGGATCTTGTCTGGGGCCAGCTGGGGTGACAGTTTAACTGCCTCCACAGAGGACTCCTGCTTGCTTTCTTCCAGCAAGTCCAGAAGGGGGTCTCCTTTGTCCGTCCCCTTCCCAGGACTACATACTGCAAACACCATGTCAGCCTTGTTAGCATATGGCTTCATCATGTTGACATGGTACATTGTTTCTGTATCTCTTCTGTCAGGTAACTCGATGATATAGTTCACATCATATACCTTTCTAACTACTTTGTACAGTCCTGCCCACTTTTCCTGCAGCTTGTCTTTCCGGGCAGGAATAAGGACCATGACTTCCTGACCCACCGTGTACCAGCCAGCTCTGGCTCTGCAGTCGTACCACACTTTTTGTTTCTGTTGGATAGCTGCCAGGTTGCTCTGGGCTGCCCCCATAAGCTCCTTTAGCCTTTCCCTAAACCTAAGGACATAATCAACTATGGGAGTTCCCTGGGTGGCATGCTTGCCTTCCCAGTCCTCCCGGATCAAGTCTAGGGGCCCACGTACCTGGTGTCCATATAAGAGCTTGAAGGGAGAAAAGCCTTTTAACTCTTGAGGCACCTTCCTGTATGCAAACAGGTTGGGAAGGTATTTCTTCCAGTCCCTCCCATGCTGTTCAGCAAACGCTTGGAGCATTGACTTCAGGGTACCGTTAAATCTTTCCACAAGCCCATTGGCTTGCGGGTGATAAGGTGTTGTGTGCCTCTGCACCACCCCACACTTCACCTACAAACATTTCAAGTCCGACATGAAGGAACCCCCTCAATTGGTGATAACCTCCTGCGGAAACCCAACACAGGAGAAAATCCCAAGTAAGGCATCTGGTACTTTGTCTGTCCTCAGGCTAGGGTGACTGCCTCTGGGTACCGGGTGGCATAATCCACCACAGTCATGTTGAACCTCTTCCTGGAGGAGCTGGGGGTATTTAAAGGCCCCACAATATCCATTCCCACCCTCTGGAATGACTCCTCCACTATGGGCAATGGAATTAGGACAGCTTGGGTTTTCTTACCTACCTTCCCTTTTTCTTGGCACTGGTGACAAGACCTGCAATACTTCTTCACCTGCTGGGTGAAGTTGGGCCAATAGAAATTCTGGGCCAACCACTGCATAGTGAGTGTGATTCCCAGATGACCAGACAAGGGAATATCATGTGCAGTCTTGAGTAACTGCTCACGGTACCCATAGGAAACGACGAGCTGCCTGCCTGTCACCCCTCCCTCTGTCTTCACGCCTGAATATACACGTCAGTCCATTTTCCCAATAAACTTTGTTTACCATCACCTCCCTGTGCTCCATCAGAGTCTGCCCAAGCCCTCTGCTTCTCTAGACTAGGGTCACTTTTCTGAGCAGCTGCCAACTTCTTACACATTCCCAAGGCATGGGACAGGTCCGCTTCAGTCTCTAAACTAGGGTCCCTAGCACTAGCGTCAGGGCACTCAGGATCACTGTCATCCCTAACCCTCTGACAATGGGTTACCCCTCCTTCTTCGAAGTAACCCTCCGTAGCTGTGTGGTTAACTGCTCCTGGGGAAATTTCTACCCCCTTTTCGTTGGTCTCCATATCAAAAGACACAGGCTAGGGAACCAGCCTCCTAGTGGTTTCCACAATGGCTTCTGTGGGGGCCAGGGAACTACAGTTTTCCCTTGCTGCTTGGCTGCGGGTAGTTGCACACACCATCCCCTGTTTGATTGTTTCCAAGGATGACATCAACTGCTAAAGTTTTGGCTACAGCCACCTGTTGCACAGATCCCCCGGTTTCACCCCAGTCTAGGAGAACACTAGCGAGTGGCAATGTTTCTCCTCACCAGTGAAGTCTCGTACAGTTACAAATTCATTGGATATAAGCTGACCAGGCTCTGTCAGATCCTTTTTTATCAATGTCAGCGATGCTACTGTGTCCCTTAACCCTTGTGTCTGTACACCATTCACCGTGACTGTGTTCATGTGTTCCCTCATGTTCACATGCATGCTTCCAGGGACACACAAACAACCCAGTTCTTTCTTAGCCCCATGTTGCATATTGTTCATCCTTTTGATACACTGTCTGGTAATATGCCCAGTTTCTTTACAAACCCAACATTCGTTTCTTTTCTCAGAAAAATCTTTTCTTTGAAACCTGGGGCTAACTGGTTTAGGTGGAGGCAGTGAGGGTTTTAGCTGCCTTGAAGGCGCGCTTTTCACTTTCTGTGCTGCCATGCCCACCCCATTCGCTGTCAGAGCAGGTCTGCTCTTGGCATAGCGGTCTGAGAGTCCAGCAGCCTCTTGCACTGTTTTGGGATCTCGGTCCTCCAGCCAGGTTTTCAGCTCTGCTGGGCATGCCCCAAAAAACTGTTCTAACAAAATAGTATTTTCAAATTTTATCTACAGAGTTTGCTTCAATTCCTTCCCACCGTTTTAAACATTGAAGTTGTTTCGTGGCTAGCTCCTCGTAGCTCATGTCGGGGCTTTTCCTTAGCTTACGGAATTTAGCTCTGTGAGCTTCTGCAGTTAAATCAAACTTTTTTAAAAGTGCAGCTTTAAGTTTGCTGTAATCATTACTGTCCTCATTGTCCATTTGACCCAGTGCATCCTGAGCTTTCCCGGTAAGTAGTGGAGATAGCTGGAAGCTCCAGGACCCTCTAGAAATTTTTGCCTGAATACAAACTTTTTCAAAGGAATTTAAAAAGGCATCCATATCCTCCTCTTTAAATTCAGCTATCAATTTGGAATTCAATTTGTAACCCAGTCCTGTAGTTCCAGTTAAACCCAAGCCACTTACCTGCTCTGGTGCTGGTGGTTGGAGTCGTAACTTCTCCAGTTCATGTCGCCTCTGGCACTCACACTCTTTGCGGTCCGCCTCTCGCTGTTCTCACTCCCTCTTCTCCTCTGCGGCTCGCTGGCGCTCATGCTCTTCATGATCAGCTTTTTGCTGTTCTCGCTTCTCTTCTCTCTGGAACTGCAGCTCCATTCTGCGCAACTCAGTCTGCAGCTTGATTGCTTCTGGCTCCAGAATGCTGGTGACCTACTCCTGCTGCTGTGGCCCTTCGCTGGCACTGGCTCTGCTGTCATTCACACTGGATCTGGACACAGCACTGGCCCCTCCACGCCCAAGGTTTGGTCCTTTACAGTCACAGTCTGTGGCTCGATGTTCTGGGCATCTGCTGCCATCAGGGCATCCATGAGGTTCTGCTTGGTGGCTTTCACCTCGTGCAGGACTCCTCTGTCCTGGCACAACTGCCTCAAGTAGTCTGCAGTGTACATGCTGTAGTTGGAAGCCATCTTCTTCCCTAACTATGGCTACTCAGACTTGCACTTTAGAAAAAAAATGGGTAGGAACTTGACTGTAAGCAAAATGAGAGTTCTGTTTCCTTTTTAAAAATAAATCACTGCCTTATTTTGCAAGTGAGCTGTACAGTATTAAGCTGACACACTGAACAGTTAGAGCTTGTGTTACAGGGTTTTAAATAATTGATTAGCAGTTTTTTTATTGGGACAATACTAACTGTACAGAAAGTATTTATATAGGTTTTCTAGAAGTGTTACATTTATTAAACACAGTGAGACAAGTGCTATGCAGTTTCACAATTTTTTAGAACTTTTATGAGCAAAACGCTAATCAATTTTTAGAGTTAAATAAAACCCTGTGTTACCAAATTTATCGCACTGCTGCCAACCAGATCTGTCACAGTCGCACTCTGCAGGTCAGGCCCTCTGCTTCCCAGTGCCAACCTCCGAGCACAGTAATGTGAACAGGTAACAGACAGGGTAACCCTTCTGTCTGCTTGTGTCTGAATCACCTTTAGTCTCAAGTTCTGAGGGGATTCAAACTGTGAACCTTATGCTAGCATACCCAAATGTAAAGGCTCAGATAATATTCTCTTCAGGGATGCAATACATCTTTCGCCTAAGGGCACCTAACCAGGTATCCCAAAGTGAACCCTTAAAACTCTATAAAATACCTTGGGTATATTCTTACCTTTTCCCAGTTTAGTAACACCATCCAGCTTTTGAACAGTTTTTGTCTTAACCCTCTATACGTCACATGCAAAAAAGAACTGGCAGCCCCAGGCAGTCTTTCAAAATAAAGATTTAACTAAAGATGATAAAAATATGAAAAATGTAAACACAGAACAATATATCAAAGAGCATACAATTACTTAAAAAGAAAACAAGGAAAAGTACTACGAAACAAAAACTCCTACAACAATACATTTAGATCTTTTCTATCTAATGTATTAACTCTAAGTACCTAAGTTAAATCAGAGCAGAGAGCTCTGTTTCTCTAGCGTCGCAAGATTGAATATATGACAAAAAGATCAGACACCAGTATTAATTTAAACTCTCTCTCCACACCCTTTTGTGAGTCATCTAGCTCCTCCTTTTAGAATATAAAAAAAATACAAACATGATGTCCTATCAGGAGGTATTTTAAATAGGGTGACATCAGCAAAAACTCATTTCCCAAATTATAAGTCTTTGATTTTTCCAGTTCCTTCTCCCAAGGCATTTCAAAGGGTTTTACAACTTTTGGCACCATGGTGGTATTCCTATAGGAATCATAAAACTTTACAAGCCCTATATTCTGGCAGCTGGGTCAATCCTAATTAAGAGAAAAAAACAGGAGACCCTTAATAAGTCCCTCTGGTCTTTTAATTATCTCTTGGTTTCAGGTCACTTGTCACTGTAACTTCAGTGAAACCTGGTGGGGGGGGGGGTCACCCAGGAGCACAAGCTGTCTTATGTGAGACAATCACCTACGATATTTTTATATTACAGATCTCATACAGCAATCCTAACCAGCTGGCCAAGCGTCACAATAACCTCATCTAGCTGTATGTACTGGGGGGTAGATAAAGCTTGTTCCTTGAACAGAGACTAAGGTGCAGCTGGTAGGAAAAGAGGTGGCTGTAGCCTGCGCCTGGCTGTACTGGGGGTGGGGTAGATGAGGCTAGTCCCTTGAACAGAGAGCAAGATGTGTCTGGTAGGACAAAAGGTGGCTATAACCTGTGCCTGACTGTACTGGGGGGGGGTGGGGTAAGATGAGGCTAGTCCCTTGAAGGTGTGTCTGGTAGGACAAAAGGTGGCTATAACCTGCACCTGGCTGTACTGGGGTAGAGGGGCAGATGGAGCTGGTCTTGTTGAACAGAAAGCAAGGTTTGTCTTGTAGGTCAAGAGGTGGCTATAATCTATGCCTGGCTGTACTGGGTGGTGACGTGGGGGTGAGCTGAGGCTAGTCCCTTGAATAGAGAGCAAGGTGTAGTGGGTAGGACAAATGGTGGCTATAATCTTCACCTGGCTGTACTGGGGAGTGAGGAGAGGGTTTACTCACGTTGGTGCAAAATTCCAATGGGTGTCAGTCATAGGGTGACACCAAAATGTAGACAGCAAACTTATCATCCAGCAATTGTGCCGCATCACTGCCGTGTCACCCAAAGCACTAGGCACATCAAGGTTGTTTATGGGTTGCTTTGCCCCCCCGCTGACCCCACACCCCCCAATCACTACAGAATCACCTCGGGGGGGGGGGGAGGATCGGGAAGGGAGGGCAAGCCGGGTATACAGCGTGCCTACAGCCAGTTCACCTCTGTGTCTAACTGGTTGTGGTGCACTGATGTCTGCTACCCTAATGTCATCGCACTGGTGACAGGATACCTTGGGAGAGAGGGCTAGTCCCTTGAACGGAGAGCAAGGTGTGTCTGGTAGGACAAGACGTGGCTATAACCTTCACCTGGCTGTACTGGGGTGGAGGGGGCAGATAGAGCTAATGTTGTTGAACTGAGAGCAAGGTTTGTCTTGTAGCAGAACCCCTGGCCCAGGCAATTAGATCACACCCAGAAATTGAGGGTATACCAATGGGAGGTAAAATGTATAAAATCTCACTATTTGGTGACGACATCCTTCTCTCCTCGACCTCCCCAGAAACATCCATCCCTAATCTCTGGGAACTACTAGAAAGTTTTGGAGAGGTGTCAGGATATAAAATCAGCCAACAAAAAACAGAAGCAGTGTTATGTGACTACACTTCTCCATCCTCATTAAAAAGAAGTTATCCCTTTAAGTGGTACAAACAGACAATGCGATACCTGGGAATCAGACTAACTAAAAATCTAATCCATGCGGATATTGCAAATTCAAACACCATGAAGTCTTGCTATATTAGGACTTATTGCAGTTAGCCACTGCACTTGAACTGCCCCGGAGAGGAAAGAGTTAACTCCAGAGAATCTGAGTTCTAAAGCGCGAGGGCGCTATACCAAAGCTCTATCTGGGCAGTTTCAAATGAAACTGTCAGATTCTTTACTCCGCTTCACTGAACAGTCGCCCGAGATCAGCTCCTTCAGCTCGGTTCATTTTCGGTCAAGTAGTATTTTCAAGTTCATTTGAACCGCAAAAGTAATTATTTTACCGCATTTCGTTAAAGCTCTATCTGGTAAACCGTAAGTACAAAATGTAAAGTCTGTGTGGAAATTTAGTTATCGGTTCGGTTTTGAACCGATCGGTTTGCTTATTTTAACGTTTAAAGTTTTGGGCTTTTAGAGTCGCGGTACCGGTTCTTATCGGTTCTAAAAACCTTGATTTTAAATAGGGTTTTTCAAATACCTGTGAAAGCGTTAGGAACCGATAAGGGTGTCTTGCCTGGCACGGCCATAAAAAGGGCAAGTTTTTGGTTAGGCTGGCATTATGTCTGGGAAACCCAAAAAGAAAAACCGGGACCACTGGGTTTCAACACTGTGATGCTGTGGGGAAGCCTTTGCCAAGGCTGTCCCACATACCACTTGTGTTTATTGTCTGGGGGCTGACCACCTCCTGTCAGACTGCCAGGTGTTTAAAATTTCTCTGCAGCCACCCTGAAAAGAGATAGGGCCGGCTCAGGGAACTATTGGCCAAAAAGTCCGCTGACCCGGATGGCCAGCCCGGTCCAGTACCCACTGGACCAGAGGGAGTGCCCTCTGACCAGGGCTAGACTTCCTCGGGCAAAAGGATGGTTCAGAGGAACCAGTTTAAAAAAAAAAAAAAAAAGAATATGACAGAGAAATTAGTAGGTTTGGAGTCCAACATTGTCTCTCCAACTGCTGCAGAAGTAGTTAAGCCACACAGATTGTCCAGTCACTGTTTCTAGGTCCTGTCAGACCATCTACAGTTGGTAAAGGTGGCTCGTTCAGTTCCAGTGGTTCAGGTTTATGATGTTGAGGAATTGTTATGAACCACAGGAGTGGGAGGAGAAAATTGATCAATACATGTGTGGCTGGTAGGAGTCTGGACGTGCCCATTAAGCGGACATTTCTCCAGACAGACTTTTAGAATCTCCTCCTATTCTGTCTGAGTCCCTTTCTCAGTTTGTTTTTCAAAAAGCTTGCAGAATCCCCCCAGCTTCCTTTAGAGGAGGCTATGGATGAGTAAAGGGGAGCCTGATTATGTAGGAATGATGGGCTAGGAGGTTGTCTTTCCTTTGCATAAGTCATTTAGGAAGTAAACAACTAAGATTTTATAAGATTCTTCTTTCTGTCCCTCCTGTAAGATAAAAAAATGGACAGAAGGTGTATTTTGTCAGGCTCTGTTACAGACTTCCTCACTGAGCAGTGTAGTCATGTAGGTGTGGCACAAGCTGCAGCCTGTGTCAAGGCTAGTTCCCCTGGCCTCACATCCTCCTGAATAGGATTCCAGGAGGATTGATGCCATGGCAAGAAAACAGTATATGGTAGCTTCTGTGGGACTCAGACAGGCAAGTTGTATGGCTTATGTGGCTAGATTTCGGACCATGGCCAGCTGGCTAGTGGGTTGGAACAGGTGGCTGCTAATGGCACTGAAGCCTCTAAGTTCAAGTTCATACTGCTGTTGGTGTTAATCTTGTTTTCTCTAGGGTCATGACCACTTCTGTAGCTTTCCGTAGGTTGGCATGGCTCAGATGCACTCGGAGGAGGCTTTGGCAGCATTAGCCGAGAGCCCCTCATTAATTATAAAACTGATCCTTTCCCATATGCGGGGAGTTACAGTGGAACACTGCATCAGCAGTACATATGAAGCCTTACGAGAGAGATAGGGTGACGCCACTGAAGCAGTTCGGGCTGGGTGGTCTAAGGAGCTGGGAACAGATATCTCTGAGACAAACTGGCAGGTTGCCACTGCAGTAATGTTAAAAGCATCAGGATCTCCTTATTGGAAGGAATATGCTTGGAAGTTAAGGTACCGGTGCTTCCACACATCAGTAGTGGTGGCTAGGTTTGTGGGAGAACCAGAGCGTAGATGCTGGAGGAGTTGTGGGGCCACTCAGGCAGATCAAGTCCACATATTATGGGACTGTACTTTGTTGAACTCTTATTGGCAAACTATAATACAAGAACTTATTGCTATATACGAAACCCCAGACTTGCTCACACCTGGTTATATATTAACTGCCACAATCCCATATGGAATAGAGGTGGATAGGCTGATGTACCTACAGATCACTCTGTTGATCTTGGCAGCAGAAGAGGTTATCACCAGACCGTGGGGCACAGATGGCACCCCCACCAAGGAGCCTTGGTTGGACTTGGTGAGAGAGATCTGTAGATTGGAAAGGATGATAGCCAGGTTAAGGGATAGAGTAGAGGCCTTTGATAATAAATGGAGAAAATGGATTTTATTTCAATTAAATGCATATCCTGACTTTGTACCATGAAATCTCATGTAGACAGTAAAAGAGTAAGGGTTTCCTAGCACCTGAATACCCCTATACTAAAGCATTTAGTTGTTCTGTATATGGAAATGTACTTCAGATGCTTAGAACATTTATAGATATGTGCAGATTCATTTACAAGTGCATTAATAATGTGAATGTGTGTAAAGAATCTATATGCCTAATAAAACATTTTATTATAAGGTTTGTCTTGTAGGTCAAGAGGTGGCTATACCCTGCGCCTGGCTGTATGGGGGTTGGGTGAGATGAGGCTAGTCCCTTGAACATAGAGCAAGGTGTGGCGGGTGGGGAAAAAAGGTGGCTATAATCTTCACCTGGCTGTACTGGTGGGGGGGGAGGGGGTGTACCCACGTCAGTGCGAAATCCCTAAGGGCGACTGTCGTGAGGGTGACACCAAAATGCTGATAGCAACCTTGTCACCCAGCAATTGTGCCACATGACTGGCGTGTCACTCAAAGCACCGGGGCACATCAAGGCTGTTTGCAGGCGGCTTGCCCCCTCCCCCTGCACCCACCACCACGGGGTGACTTCGACCCAGCACCCCTGATTCATTAATAGAATTACCTCCGGGGGGGGTATCGGAGAGGAAGGGCATCGCCGGTGTGGCTGTCTGGGTGTACGGCACTCCGTCAGCCAGTTCGCCTCTGTGAATGTCGAACTGGTTGCGGTGCACTGATGGACGTCTCACTAATGCCATTGCACTGGTGACAGGATACTGGGGAGAGGGGGCTACTCCTTTGAACAGGGAGCAAGGTGTGGCTGGTAGGACAAAAGGTGGCTATAACCTTCACTTGGCTTTACTAGGGGATGGGAGGAGATGAGGCTAGTCCCTTGAATAGGGAACAAGGTGTGTCTGGTGGGACAAGAGGTGACTATAACCTGCACCTGGTTGTACTGGGGGTGGGGTGATATGAGGCTAGTCCCTTGAACAGAGAACAAGGTGTGTCTGATAGGACAAGAGGTGGCTGTAACGTCACCTGGCTGTACTGGTGGTGGGGGGACATAAGGCTAGTCCCTTGAACAGAGAGCAAGGTGGGTCTGGTAGGAAAAGAGGTGGTTATAACCTGTGCCTGGCTGTACTGGGGGAGGGGGTTGGGTGAGATGAGGCTAGTCCCTTGAACAGAGAACAAGGTGTGTCTGATGGGACAAGAGGTAGCTATAAACTGCACCTGGTTGTACTGGGGGATGGGGTGCTATGAGGCTAGTCCCTGGAACAGAGAGCAAGGTGTGTCTGGTAGGAAAAGAGGTGGTTATAACCTGCACCTGGCTATACTGAGGTAGGGGGCAGATGGAGCTGCACTTGTTGAACAGAGAGCGAGGTTTGTCTTGTAGGTCAAGAGGTGGCTATAACCTACGCCTGGCTGTTCTGGGCAGTGATGTGGAGTGAGGTGAGGCTAGTCCCTTGAACAGAGAGCAAGGTGTGGCAGGTAGGACAAAAGGTGGCTATAATCTGCACCTGGCTGTACTGGGGGTGGGGAGAGGGTTTACCCACGTCTGTTTGAAATCCCAAAGGGCAGCTGTCATGAGAGCGACACCAAAATGCCGACACATCCCCTGAATCAATAGCATCACCTCCCGGGGGGGTATCAAGAAGGGAGGGCAACACAGGTGCTGTGCTCTGGGTGTACGGCATGGCTGCAGTCAGGCAGGAAGAAGGATCTAGGAGTCATGATCACTGATGACCTTAGGGTGGGGACCCAGTGCAGCAAAGCTAACTGGATACTGGCGTGGAGAGGGATAACCAGCAGAAGGAGGGAGGTGCTGATGCCACTGTACTATTCCATGGTAAGGCCACACCTGGAGTATGGGGTACAGTTCTGGAGGCCCTATCTACAAAAAAACATGGATGGCATGGAAAGGGTACAGAGAAGGGCCACTAATGGTGCATGGGCTAAGTGGGAAGACATATGGGGAGAGGCTGAAGGAGCTGGATTTGTATCCTCTGGAGACAAGAAGGGAGAGAGGGGACATGATCATAACATTCAAGTATGTGAAGGGGATCAGTAAAGTGGGGGTGAGCTTATTTTCAGGGAAGGTAGATATAAGAACTAGGTGGCATGGACTGAAGTTGAAAGGGGGAAGATTTAGAGGAAACGTTAGGAAGTATTACTTCATGGAGAGGGCGGTTGAGCCCTGGAACGGACTGCCAGAGGAGGTGGTGGGGGCCAGTACAGTGGAGGGTTTCAGGGAGGTCTGGGACAAACACAAGGGGTTGTCAAGGGGAGAATCTTGGAGGGGGGGTTAGTAGAGAGGGGAATGGGCAGACTCGATGGGCTTTTCTGCAGTCACATGCCTATGAATATATGAATCTATATCCCTCTAAACTCCCCCGCTTCATTACATGCCCTCCTGTTCTGGTGTCTTTCCTCTGACACCCCCCACTCTACCTTGTCTACCCCACATGAGATACATATAGGCAGGGCCCCTACTTTTCTGCAGCACAGTGGGACCAAGTTCTGCGGCAAGACTACCATTTGCTGCAGAACTTCTACGGCAGTGGTTTGTAATTTCTGTGGAAGTTCTGCGGCACTAACAAACTACCACATCACAGTGTCAGCTTGTCATCCTGACTTCACTTTCATGGCAGTGGTTATAGCAATCAGGATGGTGGAAAGCACAGTAACACTAGTTCAAAAAATAACAGACTTATGAAAATAATTTTATGCCTAAAAAAGCAAAACAAATGTCTCTCCCTTAAGGTCCTAGTCTGTTGCATAAATGACATATGCAGAGGGGATCTTATGTGATAAATAAGGTATTTCTATATGCATGCTATCTATCCCACTAATGAGGTTTCCACTGTCTATCACTTATACATTTGTATGTACTTTCTACACCACTCATGAGGTTCTCACTGTGTATCCCTTATATATTTGTATGCAAACTGTAACATACATACAAATGTGTGTGTGTGTGTGTGTGTGGAGAGAGACAGAGATACTGTGTGTGTGTGTGTGATATATATATATATATATATATATATATACAATACACACACATATATATATATATATATATTTTTTTTTTCATTTTATTTCCATGAACTTGCATCCTCATTCATACAGGTCCCATTGGAAATGGAATAGAGGAGTTATTGCAAAACTCATTTTTCATGTCAACCTGCTTTCCCTGACACACTGCGTAACACCATCAGGCCATGACATGCATGTGAACTAATTGTGAGATAGAGCTCTCCAGCCCATCACAATGTGTCCACCATGTGACAGAACACTGCACCATACCTTCCCAGGCTCTGAGCAGTGATGTGTTCCACCAATCCTTGTGCTGCCCAGCCAGCTCCCAGAGCTAATCTCTGAACCTGAGTTGCCGGCATGGAAACACAGCATGCTACCCTCAGTCCCAACAGCTGTCCCTGCACATAACATTTCTCCATAACTTTTAGGTGATTCTGTCAACCAATGACAATATGTAATCAATAACCCTGGCAAAAATGCATATAGTGCAATTATTTATTTAACAGGTCTATTCTTTCAACAGGTCTACACATTATTATATTCCACTTTTCTGGGCATAATTACTTTATTTTTCTTAAAAATGACAGTTAAATTCATTTTACCAGTTATTCATTTCAGATGGCATCTTTATACCTTAAAGGCACAAATAGGTTTGTACAAAGTGAGGTATGGACTTAACAGGTCTGTACTATTGACAAGGTTTTGTTTAAGTTGGCTCTAGTGCAATAATGTAAGACTGAAAGTTGTATTAGGCTATAGTGCAGGTTGAGCAAATATCACCATGCCTGATGTGCTGTGCCGTGCCACCGTCTCTGGCAGTGGGAGCTGTGGTAGATAAGTGACTGTTCATTTCTGTTGCAGATTGCAGCCATTTCATTAGCTAATGTGTGATGTTATAGCAATGATAACGTCACATTCTGAGCATATGGAGGGGTTTTGGATATTAAAAGAGGGGAAGGGAAACAGATTCTATGGATAAACAGAAATATTAATAAAACTCAACAAAAGAGTGAATTCTCAGCACAGAAGTTCTATGTAGATTGTGTTTATGTGATAATTCTGCGGTCAGTAGAATTTTAGGGGCCTTTGCATATAGGTCTCAATCTCGATCGCCTACCCCAGGCCATTTTCCACTGGCTATTGCCTGCATGACCTACTAGGACCCACCAATGAATTACTGTTATGTGCTTCAGTAAATTGCTTATGTTTATTTTCACTGAAACTTTCTGCTATGTATACTGTATGTATCTCATCTGTATTGTTCCACCCTGTCTTGCCTCACAAATTGTTGTTCCCCTCCCTACGACGAGGTGCCTTTGTAAACGAGTCTTTGACTCGAAGGCTGTAAATCCGATATATGAATTAAATAAAATAAGTAAATAAATCATGTTTCCTGATGGGAGTACATGTTAAGATCCCACAGCCTTTCCTCATATGGCTTCCTGTGCAACCCCTGCTCCATTTTGGCAGCCCACTTCTGGACCGCTTCTACCCTGTCAGTGTCCTTCTGGAAGTGTGGCCTCCAGAACTGGACATGGTACTCTAGGTGGGGGTCTCACTAGCTGGCGATACAGTGGCAACACCATCTCCCTCCTACTAGAAATCCCCTCCCTACGCACTCCAACATCCCACTAGCCTTGCCAATTGCCTTGTCACATCGAGATAATCAGATATGATGACCTCAGAGTCCCTTTCTTGCTTGGTAACTGTAAGTACCCCCCATATTGTACACAGCATCAAGGTTTCCCATCCCAGGTGCATGACTTTGCACGTTTTAGCATTGAAGCCCAGCTGCCATGCCCTAGACCACTCCTGTAGCTTGCTGAGATCCCTTTGCATTCTCTCCGCTCCTTTTTTAGTGTCCACCCTGTTTCAGATTTTAGTGTCATCCGCAAAGAGGCACACCTTTCCCTCCAGTTCTAAACAGTGTCACTTATGAGGATGTTGAAGAGGACCGGTCTCCCTAAAGATCCCTGCGGCACCCTCCTAGTCACTGTCCCGTCCTCAGAGTGCCTGAATAATTCTTCAACCAGTTTGATATCCAGCTTACCACTTTTCTCCCCAACCCCCAGGCTTCTTAGTTTCTTTACTCGCATCCTGTGTGGCACGGTACACCCATGACTCTTCGTAAGGAGTGGGGGCAAAGTCGTTTAGGGTGCCGGAATTATGTAGCCAGGAATTATCGCGGACAGCATTCTGGCACCCTAAACTGATGCTACAGGACCGTACCGACAAAAAGTTAGTTCATGGGACATGGATATGTTGTTCATCCACATTTATTGGCAGGTTCCTTGCCGCTTTAAATCTTGCCGGAAGGTCTTCAAGCTGGCTCCTCCCACCCACCCGGGTGGTAAAACTCTCGGCTCCGCCCCTTGACGCCAGATCTTCCTTACCGCTTGGAAGCTCAGGTTCCCTCCTTAACACTCTGCGTATAAGACTGGTTCCTAATTCTTGAATTTTTCAAAATTAAAATTTTTTGCTAAAAGACTTGGTCTTCTCTCCTCGCGGCTGCAATGGACCGATCGACTCGGTTTCGGAGATGCCCTCGTGAGCGAAGATGTCTCGGACAGATCCACACTCACGCTGCGTTTACTGTTTGGGCCTTGAGCACGACCATGAGCCTGCAACCTGTGCTCTTCCTTTTGCCTCGTCCTCGAGACCGTGCTGCCCGTTTACAGCTGAGGCGTCCCGAGAAGATTTCCTCCGGTTAAGTCAAAAGAGGCCCGGTCGGCGGTGTCCGGCGGCGGGCTTGGCGGATCAGCTCGAGCAGATGATCGCCCTCGAAGAGGAGGCGGCGCGGGCCGCTTCTACCTCGGCTGTGGCATTTGTCCCGCTTTCTCTCGGTGCCTCATATTCGGCTTCTTTTAAGGAGCATTGTCTGACCCTCTCGACGAAAGGTGAGGGTCCAACTTCTTCTGGACCGTTTTCTCGGTCCAAAAAGAGAGATAAGAGTAAGTCTCACCGACGCTCTTGGGAGCGGGAAAGATCCCTCCCCCCTAGTTGTCGGCAGTCTACTTCAGTCGACCCCTCGGCTTCTGCCACTGGCTTCACGGTGTCCCCGTCAGGCCAGCTGACCGAGACTCCTGTCGACGAGGTCGAGATTTTTCTCGACCCGTTGGACGGGTTGTCGGCAGGAGAAGCTGAGAATCCCCTCTCCCCGGTTCCCCCGGTGGGAGTTGAGGATCCCTTCGGCTCGTCTGTGCCTCTGGTTCCAGAGCCTTCAGTGGAATCGTCCGAACCGAGGGGAGTGCCGATTCCCTGTGACACCTCCCCGCACCGTCCTCGGCCTAGCCGAGGTTCTCGGTCTCGGACGTCGTCGCGGTCCAGCCGATCCCGCCGTCATCCTCTTCCTCGGATGAGAAGAGGCTTCGGCGCAAGTTGCGTCGGAGGTATGAGGAACTCATGTGGCAACAGCTCCTTCTGTCCGGGAATAAGCCGATGCCGTTGTCTTCCCCGGCCATTAAGTGGCTGTCACCGGAGCGGCCGAAACAACCCCTCGTTTTAGCCAAGGAGCCTGTTCCCAGGCTGGTTGTTCGGCCAATTCCAGCTGCCCCACCGATTCTGGTGGAACCTCCGCCTCCACAGCCGTTAGTTGGGGCTCCGACCAAAAATTCTCGGTCGGCTCAGGGACTGCCTCATAGGCTGTCTGTCACCCTCACTCCCGATAGACCTTGGCAGGTGGAGGGTGGCTCAGGCCCAAGACAGCTCTTTGAGGACTCTTCCGAGTCCGAGGATGATTCCTCCCTTTTCTCCAAGCGAATGGACTTAGAGTCCTCAGGAGGACAGTCGGTGGACGATAGCCCTTCGTCCTTCCTAGGATTGCTTCGGCTCATCTCGGAGTCCACCGGGATGAAGCTCGAACCCGTTTCTAAACGGGCCAGGTATCCCTCACGGAGATTCTGGACCGAGGGATCCCCTCACGGAGGCCTTTCCGTGGCCGAGGCCATAGTGGGTCCGGCCTTGGAGCTCTGGCAGCCCTGCTTCCCTGCCCTGCGCCTTCGGCCAGGATGGCCAGAGTATACGGTCCCCCGGTTCCCTGTCCGGTTTCGAACACCCTCTGCTGAGGGGTTGGTTACCGACAGCGTTTTCCAGCGTGCCAGGAACGCTAGGGATGTGGACAAACCTCCCGACAAGGAATCCAAGAAATTGGATTATGCCGGGCGAAAAGTCTATGCTGCGTCCTCTCTCGGCCTTCGTCAGGCCAGTTCGGCTATCCTCATGGCACATTTTTCTCATGCCCTGTTGGGCTCCCTGGATGAGGTCCCTCATCTTCCCGTGGATCTGCAGACTACGGTCAGGCAGGTGCGGGACCAGGGCAGGGCAGTGGCCAAACAGCAGCTCCAGACTGCTTTAGACATTGGAGACTCATGTGCCAGGTCTGTGGCGGCCGCAGTGGCCATGCGTCGTCGGGCTAGGCTGAGGATATCCACCTTTACTTCGGATACCCAGCACAAGTTGGCGGATGTTCCTTTTTGGGGACTGACCTCTTGACCCTGGGGTGGAAGGTCACCTGCAGAGGATCGAGAAGTCCAATGCTACCTTGGACTCTGTCTCTTCCGCTCAGAAGGACAAAGGCCGCAAACCACAGCCTAAGCCCTTTCGTCCTTCTGCCCCCCGGCGTCCACGGCCCAGCAACGTCGGGGCCAGCAGGCTCGGGCTTGGCATCCCAAACCCAAGCCGGAGCTTCCTCCAACAGGAAGCAGGGAGGTAAGGGCCCAGGAGGTCCCTCGGCCGGTCCCTCCTCCAAGCCTGCCCAGTGACGGGCTGAGGGGTGTCGCCCCCAACCCCGTCACCTTACCCCAGGTTCCCCCCGTGGGGGGACGGCTCCGGCACTTCCTTTCTGCCTGGTCCGTTATTACCACGGACAGGTGGGTTCTGGAGGTGGTGGGAAAAGGCCTGCCTCTAGAATTTGAGCAGGCTCCGCCCTTCAGAGCCATCGCACCTTGGGGGGCCTCGGGGTCCGCAGCCTCACTGTCGGCTCGTCGGGCCGACCTCGCTCTCCTCCTCCAAAAGGAGGTGATCAGGGAGGTGGCGGACCCTCCCTCAGACCCGGGGTTTGTGTCCAGGTACTTCCTGGTTCCGAAACGGACGGGGGGGTGGTGCCCCATTCTCGACCTACACGACCTGAACAAGTTCCTAAGGTCTTGAACCTTCAGGATGGTCACTCTGGCTCAGATAATACCATCCCTGGAACACGGTGTGTGGTTCTGCTCTCTGGACCTGCAGGACGCGTTCTTTCACGTCCCTATCCGTCCGTCATCGGAGATTCATGCCTGCGGCGGAGGGATCCCTCTTGAGTTCGAGCCATGCCTCGCCTGTCTCCAGCTCCCAGGGTCTTCACCAAATGCATTGCAGTGGTGACAGCCTTCCTGCAGCGCCGAGGGGTCCGGGTGTAGCCTTACCTGGACGATTGGCTGATAGCAGCCCCCTCCAGACAGGAGGTGGAGCAGTCCAGAGATCTGGCCCTCCAGGTTTGCTCTCAAATCGGCTTTCTCATCAACGAGGCCAAGTCGGAACTCTAACCGAAGCAGGTGATT
This sequence comes from Neoceratodus forsteri, assembly GCA_016271365.2. NCBI lineage: Eukaryota > Metazoa > Chordata > Ceratodontiformes > Ceratodontidae > Neoceratodus > Neoceratodus forsteri. The sequence goes on along the minus strand of CM028132.1, from coordinate 1,474,378,939 downwards.
TTGTTTATCGGGGCAGAGCTCGACTCTCTTAGAGCCAGAGCACGGCTCCCGGCGGACAGGGCCGAGGTTCTTACCTCCTTTGCCCAATCATTTCTGGTTGGGCAATCGCGCCCTGCCCGGGACTTTCTGCGCCTCCTGGGTCTCATGGCGGCCTGTACCAGCGTGGTCCGTTGGGCACGCTGGCACATGCACCCTTCAGTGGGGACTGGCCAGCCAGTGGTCACAGCTGCGATCCATTGGACCAGCTAGTGATAGTGACCAGGAGATGTGGAACGCCCTCGGTGGTGGACCGTTCCATCTCATTTGCAGGAGGGCATCCGTTTGTCCGCCCGAGCCGGCAGTCTCTCTATCGACCGATGCCTCTCTGATGGGTTGGGGTGCCCATCTGGGGGAACACCGAGCGCACGGCCTCTGGTCCCCGCGGGAGTCCCGATGCCACGTCAACCTGCTGGAGCTCCGAGCGGTCCGCCTAGCTCTCTCACCGCCTTTGCTCCGTTTCTCCGGGGTCAAGTGGTCCGAGTCCAGACGGACAATACCACGACCATGTACTAACTAAACCGCCAGGGCGGGATGCGTTCCATGCTTCTATGCAAGGAAGCTCTCCGCATTTGGTCACTCGTGCGCAGCCTGGAGGCGGATCTCCTAGCCATTCATGTGGCAGGAGCCTCCAACACCCTGGCCAATGCCCTGAGCCGGATAGGGGCTGCATCTCACGAGTGATCTCTCCTGCCAGAGGTAGTACAAGATCTGTTCTCCCACTGGGGCACACCTCAGGTGGACCTGTTTGCCTCCAGAGAGCGAGAGCTGAGGCTGTTTCATGCCCGCCCCCCTCAGGGCTTGCTGCAGGGGGATGCCTTCTCGAGGCTGTGGACCCCGGGCCTCTTCTACGCCTTTCCCCCATTTCCCTTGATTCACAAGGTGCTTCTCAAAGCAAGGAGGGACAAGGCGCAGGTGATTCTGATAGCCCCAGACTGGCCCCGCCAGTTCTGGTACCCAGATCTCCTCAGCCTCAGCTCCAGGCTCCCGAGGCAGCTTCCAGCTCGCCCGGACCTGCTCTCAGTTAATCAGGGGAAGGTGTTCCATCGGACCTTCAATCCCTGCACCTGACGGCCTGGTTCCTGGCGGCTAGAGTTCCAGGCCTTGGGTCTTTCCGGCGAGGTCCTCAATGTTGTTGGCGTCCCGTAAGAGGTCGACCAGGAAATGCTATGCCTTCAAATGGAAGAGATTTTCCATTTGGTGTCAGGGCAAGGGCTTGGACCCTTCCTTCTGTCCTTTGGCAAGCATCTTGGACTATTTATGGTCCCTTTCTAGTCAAGGGTTTAGGTCGACGACCCTAAGGGTGCACCTGGCAGCCATCTTTGCTTACCGGGCGCGGGCCGGGGAGCAGTCGGTGGCGCAGGAGAAGGTGGTCTGGCGCTATTTCAAAGGCCTTGATCACATTTCCCCTCCGGTGCGAGAACCTCCACCTACGTGGGATTTAGTGCTGGTACTGGCAAAGCTCATGGGCAAGCCATTTGAACCAGTGCACAGGTGTGAACTCTCTCACCTGTCGTGGAAGACCGCCTTCTTGGTGGCTATCACGTCAGCCAGAAGGGTGGGAGAACTCCAGGCACTCTGCATTGAGTCTCCTTACCTGGTCTTCCACAGGGACAAGGTTGTCCTGCGCCCCCAACCGAAATTCCTTCCGAAGGAGGTGTCGGAGTTTCACCTTAACCAGGTGTTGACTCTGCCGGTGTTCTACCCCAGTCACACCTCGGAGGCCGAATACAGGCTCCATACTTTGGACCCTAGAGAGGCTCGCTTATTATAAGGCGTGCATGGCTGAAATTCGGGGAGAGGTTCGCCAGCTGTTTGTCACCTCGCTGAAGCTGCACCTGGCAGACCTGCAGCCAAGCGGACGATAAGCAGGTGGGTCACCTCCTGCATAGATCTCTGCTACAAGTTGGCGGGCATGGAGCCTCCCAGAGGGATAAGAGCTCATTCTACCCGTCATACTGCTGCATCGGTGGCTGCTTCCAGGGACGTCCCTATCCAGGAAATCTGCAGGGCTGCTACCTGGAAGTCAGCACACACCTTTATTACCCATTACCACATCGACCTTGAGTCACGCCGGGATGCTGGTTTTGGGGCCTCGGTTCTCTAGTCTTTATTCCCTAAGTAGGGGGTGTGCGCCTTGCCTCCCTCCTCCCGGAGAACTGCTAGGAGTCTGCCAATAAGTGTGGATGAACAACATATCCATGTCCCTAGAAATACAGGTTACTCACCTGTAACAGGAGTTCTAGGAATGGTATATGTTGTTCATCCACCCACCCGACCTCCCCGGCTTCGACGCACAACCTGAGCTTCCAGCGGGCCAGACCTGGCGTCATGGGGCGGAGCCGAGAGTTTTACCACCCGGGTGGGTGGGAGGAGCCAGCTTGAAGACCTTCCGGCAAGATTTAAAGCGGCAAGGAACCTGCCAATAAGTGTGGATGAACAACATATACCATTCCTAGAACTCCTGTTACAGGTGAGTAACCTGTTTTTTTTGCGAGGGGCTTTGCACCCCCCCTCGCACCTACCAAAATAAATGTAACAACCTCTTGGGGGGAGAGGGGGGTTGCTGTCTAGTAGGGTATGAGTGCGGGACGATCTAAAATACAAATCGCCCGTGCCACTCATGCCTTAATGGCGGTGCCCACATTACGGCACCCTAATCACATCGCCCTAACAACGGGATACAGTGTGACCGTGTCAAAGGCCTTATTGAAGTCCAGATATGATACATGCACTGCCTTCCACTGATCCAACTCACAAGTCTACCAGTCGAAGAAATCTATTAGATTTGTCTGGTGTGACCTTCTACGCATGAAACTCTGCTGCTGCTGGTCCTGCAGCCCATATGCCTCCAGGTACTCTCATCAGCCTCTCCTTGAGTTAGGGTCTCCATTAATTTTCCCATCACTGATGTGAGACTGACTGACTTGTAGTTGGCAGCCTCCTTCCTGCTGCTGCTGTTGTGCAGACTGATCACATTGGTCCTGCTCTAGTCCTCTGGAACTACCCTTGTCTCCAGTGAGGTGCTGAATAGTGTTGCCAGAGGGGTGGCTAGCATGTTGAAATCCGGCAGTCTACTCTTGGAACCCAGCACAGTGCAAGCTGAAATATGGCACGTTTGGGGCTTAGTGCAGGGGTCAAAATTGGCACCAGCCCACTAGCCAAATGCTGGTAGACTTTGTATCGGGCTAGTAAGATTTTCCTTTAATTAGCTCCGCTGGCTGGTACTGGAGAAGGCAACATTTCAATAAGTACACCAGCTGACCCAGTGGATATATTTGTGGGGCTAGCATTTTCCCAGTAACTAGCCCTGCAGGGTAGTGGCTGCAAAACTTAATTTTGACCCCTGCCAGTGCAATACATGCTGAGATCTGCCTCTCTTATGTCCCAGCCGAATGCATACTGAATCTGGCTGTCTTGGCACCCAGTGCAACACATGCTGAAATCTGGCACTCAAGGCTCCCAGCCCAATGCATACTGAAATCCACCATTCTTGGTCCCCAGCACAGCGCATGCTGAAATCTGGCACTCATAGGACCCTGTGCAGTGCATGCTGAAATCTCAGTCTTGAGTCCCAGTGGAATGCATGCTGAAATCTGACACTCGTGGGCCTCTGTCTGTTGCTGGCTTGGCCATGCTTATGGCTTTACTGAGGGGACGAAGTGGCAGACTACAAGAGCAGGCAGGTCAGGGGCATTGGAGCAGGGATGTGGCCATATGTGGAAGTGGCAATACCAGAGATAGAAGGGGCATAAACAAAAAAAAAAAAATGCCCAGCTGTACTGATGGGTAACAAACCACCGACACACACACTCTGTGGTGCTTTAAGGAAGTCATGAAACATCACACACACACACATTCATTCATTCACTGTGTCCGTTGCCTTCCTGTGCCTGAGAACCTCTGGATTGTTTATGAATTGGAGAACTTTGGAGTCTTGCACTTGGTTCACACGTTGACTGATGTACATCAACGCCATGTAATTTGTTCTGGCCATTCCTGCTGAAATGCTGTGGAGCACTTTTCAGACCACATAGCCTTGGAGTGCTGGAGTGTGCTCCCTGAAGTCCTGGCACAAATGGGAGGGTTCCAAAGGGGAAGGGGCGTTCAAATTGGGGTGACTGCACCACATGATTGTGTATGGGATTTTTGGCCTGAGTTCAGCTAAAGATTGATCTTACTTCGAGAGGGCTCTTACATATAGGACTAAAGCCGGCAGGCGTCAGGACCCCATGGAAAAATTTCTAGCTAGCAGTCTCTGGCAGGGGACCGCCCCCATGTCAGGTGACCAACGTTATGCAACGTCAGTATAAAGGGGTGGTCCCCCACGCCCGCCTCCTAGTTCTTTCCCGCTGTTAGCTTTTGAAAGCGCCTCGCTGTTAAGTTCACCTGCTCATCAGTCTGTCGTCGGTAGTTTTTCTGTCGTTTTTTTCTTCGATTTACTTTGAATTTCTACTAAATTCACATCAGTCATCATGGCTGTGTATGTCGTCACCTACACCCTTCGAGCACAAGAATAAGTGTGACTCGTGCGGGGCCCAACTCCAGCACAAGGACGGTCACTCCCAGTGCCTCTTCTGTCTGGGCCCGGATCATCCTGTGGAGAAGTGCCAGCATTGCCTTAAATTCAATGCCGCCACCCGCAGAAGGAGGCAGCAGTCCCTGGAGGCCCATATCCTCAAAAAGAAAAAGACCTCCATGGAAAAGGAGCTGAAGAAGCTTCGTCAGGCCTCCACTTTGCCTGAGGGACACCGAAAAAAGGACAAGGAGAAGCACGGGACGGGACTCCTCTTCCTCGGTCCTGTGACTTGGCTGGAGTGCCGTGCTCAGGTAATGTCCTCCCAGGGTACTGCTCGCCAGCCCGTCTTGGGCTTCAAGCCCGGCGACCCACCTGTCTGGTTCTCACTTGGGCTGTTCGGGTGCCTCCGGGTCAAAGGAGGCTCCCACTCCTGGCAAGGCCGCCGGCGTGCAGCCTTCTAGTTTGAGTGGCTCCGGTAAGCCGGACATCGGCTCCTCTGATGTCCGCCCGGAGAAGGCCGCTAAGTCGCTCGACCCTTTAGGGCAGCGCAAGGTCACTCCTCCGCCCAACCAGGCCGTTCCTCCTTCATGGTCTGCCTCGGGCATTGTGTACGCTAAGCTGGACGACAGCTCCTCCGACGTCCGCCCGGACTGCGCTGGTAAGACGACCGTCAACCCTTCCAACAGCCGCACGGCGCAGGAGCTGACACTGGACCCTGGCATCCTGTCTGCCATCCCTGGCTCCCCGCAGCCTTCGCTGCCCTCCGAGGATCCAGCGTCTCCCCAGTCTGACCCCAGGGATTTTCATCCACCCTCCCCGGGGATTGCAGAGGATGTCGGCATGCTCCCGTCTGGTCTCCCTCCCGCTGGGCTGGATGACCTGACATCTGTTCCTCTGATGCTGGCGCCGATGCCGGTTTTGCGACGCTAAGCGATATCCCTCCTCCGAATGCCGTTCCTACGTCGGGCCTGCCACCTGCCAGGCCACCCGTTTCAGGTCCGCCCGCTGGTCCATTGCCAGGACCTTCTGCTCCAGCAGACATCCCGGTTCCCGGGTATCCGACGCTGTCCTATCAGACACCATCATACCCGGGTCCGCTGTATCCGACGCTGCAGTAAATGGTGGCTTAGTACCCGACGCCGGGCTACCCACCGTCAGGGTACGGATACGTGCCCTATGCATACCCCAAGTATCCATATCCCCCTCCGCCTCCTCCTCCACTGCCCCCTTAGCAGCCAGTGGATTTAAAGGAGACTCTGGCTTCCTGGTTGGCTGAGGCCAAGGCTCAACTTGCCAGGGAGGTGGAGAACCGTCTTCCGACGCTGGTCCTGGTTCTGGACCCCCTACGTCGGAGATGAGAGACTCCCTCCCCTACTCTGGATACTAGAGGTGAACCCTCCGGTTCTGGAGCGGGGCTGGATACGCTTCCCCAAGGGCTTCCCAAGGGGTCTGTTCCTCCCTGTGTCAGGAGGTGGAGTCTTCCTCTTCTTCATCCTCCTCGGAGCCCTTGGACGACTCCGATGGGCGCTCCAGTTTGGACGACGAGCCGTGCTCTCTGGATTAGCCCAGGCCAAGGACCCCTCCGAAGTCTCTTCTGGAGGATCCTTCCTTTACGGAGTTGCTGTGCAAAATCCAGGCCATCCATCAGTGGCGCTCTTTTGAGCCAGATCCACAGCGGCAGAAGCTAGCTGCCCATTTGGATCTGCCCGAAGTCGCTCATACCTTGGTTCCACCCTGGATCAAGATATAGGCTGTTGGTTAACTAGGATCTGCGGCCTATCCTGTAGGTAGGGAAATGGGCAGACTAGATGGGCCTAGCGGTCCTTATCTGCTGTCAGAGTCTATGTTTCTATGTTTCTCACTATCTGGAAACAACCCTCCGCCATAGCCCCCCTTTCGAGGAAGGCAGACAGGCTATATCAGGCTCCGGAGGGTGTTGAGTTTCTTACCTCTCACCCCAAGGCTGACTCGGTTGTGATCAGTGCCGCCCAAGGCCAGACAGCCAATCCAAAGCATTTGAGCTCGTCACCCCCCGATAAGGAATCCCGCCTTCTGGACCAGTATGGGAAGAAGGTCTTCTTTCACTCTGGGTATTAGGGCCTTGAACTACGTTGCCCATATGTGGGATTACCAGAAGGCCGTCCTTAGCGAGGTGGAAGCTAAACTGGACTCCCTTCCTGAGTCGCAGACCAAACAGGAAGTGGCAGACCTGGTCCAATATGCTCATTCAGGCAGTAGGCACATGCTTCGTGCTTCATACGACACAGTGGATGCTGCTGGTAGGAGCTCGGCGTTCGCCGTAGGTTTGCGGTGACATGCCTGGCTCTGAGTGTTGGGTTTGGTCCCTTAAGTGCAGTCTGCCATCCAGGACGTGCCCTTCAGGGGTTCGGTGCTGGTCGGTGGTGATGTCAAGGATATAATCACTGGACTGCGAGAGAAGGGAACTGCTCTCAAGGAAGTCGACGACTTGTACAGAGACCCTCAACTGCAGTGCCGTCCCTTTCGCAAGCGGGCACGGGCCAAGGCGAAACCACAAGGGAAGCAGGCCAATAACGCTGGGCTCCTCAGGCTGCGACCCCCGCCCAAACGAGCAGCGGGAGCTCCAGTCCAGCGCTGCCTCACACCACCTGACACCTTTCCTTTCCCACAGCCTCTGGCTCTTCCAGAGGAACCAGTAGGGGGGAGGTTCTCCCTGCATTTACTGGGCTGGGAGCGGATCATGTCAGACGTTTGGGTGCTCCAGATGATAGCGGAAGGACACTCAATAGAGTTTCTTCACAAACCTCCCAGAAAAACCCCTCCAAGGTAGTCTTACTCCCCAGAACACCACCTTCTGGTTTGGGAGGAAATCTCCGCCATTCGTCCGGAGGCGGTGATGGAGCCTGTCCTCCTCCATCTCAGGGGGACGGGTTACTATTCTCATTTCTTCCTTGTTCCTTGTTCCTTCTTCCTTGTTCCGAAGAAGTCGGGTGAAGTGAGGCCAATCCTGGACCTTAGTTCCCTGAACCTGTTTGTGGAGCACAAAAGGTTCCGAATGCTCTCTCTGCAGAGCCTTCTGCCCCTTCTTCAGCCGGGACAGTGGCTGTGTGCCCTGGACATGCAGGATGCCTATCTGCATATCCTTATCTGCCTGTCCCACCGCGAATACCTTTGGTTTTCTTTTCAGGGGGACCACTACCAGTTCAGGGCCCTCCCATTTGGTCTGTCCTCGGCCCCCCGAGTATTTACCAAATGCCTTTCTGTGGTGGCGGCCCACCTGCTTTCCCAGGGGGTTCAGGTTTTCCCTTACCTGGACGATTGGCTCCTGGCGGCCCCATCCAGGGAGGATCTCTTGCCCTCCCTTTCCCTTACTTTGCAGGTTTTCACCAGCTTGGTATTACCATCAACCAGGCCAAGTCCCATTTGATCCCATCTCAAAGACTCCCGTTTAGTGGGGCGATCCTGGATACGACTTCCGGTATGGCCTTCCTGCCTCTGGACAGGGTGGCCACCCTTCAGGCTCATGCCAGACTTTTGTCCAGCCGCAGGCGGGTCATTGCGAGGTCAGTCCTTCGCCTCCTTGGGCTCATGGCGGCTGCCATTCCGATGGTGCCTCGCGCTCGGCTCCACATGAGAATCTCTCAGTGGACGGCTTCGGTCTCGGTGGGATCAATTGGTGGACGACTTGGATCGCGAGACCCTGGTCTCCTCTCCAGTGGTTCGGGACTTGCAATGGTGGATGGTTCAGGAGAACCTTTGCTGGGGAGTTCCCTTCTGTCTTTCTCCCCCCTCCCAAATCCTGACGACAGACGCCTCGGGCGAGGGTTGGGGAGCCCACCTGGGATCTCAGTGGACCGAGGGCTCTTGGTCCAGGCTCGAGCAGACTCTTCACATCAATGTACTCGAGCTGAGGGCTGCCTTGTACACCTTATAAGCTCTGAATCTGTATCTGCTTCCCGGTCGTCTGGCCGTTCAGACCCGACAACATGTGTGTGTGGTACATCAACAAACGAGGAGGAACCCGTTCCTACCCTCTTTGCAGGAAAGCGTCTGGGTTTGGGATTGGGCGATACTTCACAACCTTCACCTCATGGTGGTTCATGTTTCGGGGGTGAAACACTGGCAGACCACCTCAGCGGTGGAATCCGCCCGAGCTGCGAATAGAACTGGATCGGGTAGTAGAAGATGTCTTCCTACACTGGGGAACCCCTCAGGTAGACCTGTTTGCCTCTCCTCTCAATGCAAAACTTCCCTTCTCTCTGCTCGCTCGCTCCAGGGCGGAGTTTTTAGAGACGCTCTGTCTCTAAACTGAAAGGGCAGGTTGTCTATACCCCGATCCCATTGATCCTGAGGGTCCTACACAAACTCTGTTCAGAAGGAGCTCACATGATCCTCATCGCTCCGTTCTGGCCCAGGCAAGTTTGGTTCTCTCGTCTGCAACAGTATTCAGAGGAACCTCCTCTTCCTCTTCCTCTGTCGCAACTCTTGTTGACCCAGGATCAGGGGACCCTGATCCATCCAGGACTCAAATCCCTTCAGCTGCATGTGTGGCTCCTGCAGACGTGATTCAAACCCGGTTTGGGGTTTTGTCGCAGGTGGCGGAGATTCTAGTGGAGGCCAGAAAGCCCTCCGCTCGTACCACTTACGCCATGAAATGGAAAAGGTTCTCTATTTGGGCCTCTTCCAGAGCTTTCGAGCCATTCTCCTGCTCTGTTGGGAGGCTCCTGGATTACATGCATCACCTCTTCGATCTGGGTCTCAGTCACTCCTCCTTGAAGGTTCACATGGTGGCCATTTCTGCATGCCATGTTCCTTTTGGGGACAGGTCTTTTGCGCAGCTGGAAGTCGCTAAGACTTTCCTTAGAGGGGTCCTCCACTTGAGACCCCCCACCCCAATTCGTGCACCTGCCCCTCCTTGGGACTTGCATTTCATTTTCGAGAAGCTTACCCTGCCTCCTTTTGAGCCGGCAGCAGCATCAGACCTTAAGTTCCTTTCCTGGAAGGCTCTCTTCCTGGTGGCCATTACCTCTGCTCAATGAATTTCTGAGCTTCAAGCCTTAATGTGCAAAATCCCGTACTTGATTTTCCACAAGGGCATGTGGCTCTGTGTACCAACCCTAAGTTTCTCCCTAAGGTGGTAGCAGAATCTACGCTGAATTAGTCCATGGAACTGCCTGCGTTTTTTATGCAACATTCCAATCAAGGGGAGTACCTCTTGCATACTCTGGATGTTCACCGGATTCTGAGATACTACACCAACAGGACAAAGGATCTCAGAAAGACTGATCAACTGTTTGTCTCTCTTGCTCGCAAAAGAGAGGGCAGTGCTGTCTTCAAGCAATGCCTTTCAAAATGGTTGGCTCATTGTATCACCTTTCTGCTATGACAAGTATCACAAGACCTTGCCAGGTCAAGTCAGAGGTCATTCCACTTGGGGTGTAGCTGCCTCTGCTGCTTGTTTCAAGAATGTGTCGGCGGCTGACATTTGCGCAGCCGGAACTTGGACTTCTGTCCATATCTTTACGAAACATTACAGTTTGGACATTGCCTCTCGCCATAGTGCTGGCTTCGGGTTGGCTGTTCTGCAAGGTCTTCTTTCCTAAGACCTTCACAGACAGAGGATCTGTGTTGAGTAGTTTCTTCCTCCTGTGAGCTTCTCCTTGTTCCAGACTGCTTGGGACGCAGTCCTATATGTAAATACCTACTGCAAGAGCCCTCTCGAAGTAAGTTAGTACAGTTCGTAGAACTTACACGTAACAGTAGATCTTCGAGACAGGCTCTTGCAGTAAATATCTCCATATCCATCCCCCCTTAGCTTTTCAGCTCCTTTTCCAGGATGGGAAATATCCGCTTCTCTCTCGTCTTGCCTTTTGGCGGGAAAGAACTGGAAGGCGGGCGTGGGGGACCACACCTTTATACTGACGTCGCATGACGTTGGTCACCTGACATGGGGTGGTCCCCCGCCAGAGACTGCTAGCTAGAAATTTTTCCGTGGGGTCCTGACACCTGCTGGCTTCAGTCCTCTATGTAATTACCTACTATAAGAGCCCCTCTCGAAGATCTACTGTTATGGTAAGTTCTTGCGTAACTACTTTTCTGTTAGTGTAAACATAGCTAAACTCGGGGAAGTGGCTCTTTTTGAAAACCAGGGGCTACAAAGTGGAAAAAACACAGTCTCAGTCAAGCCATGACATTGGGCATGCGCTTATGCATATGTACAGGGGATGAAAAAACCCCGAGGTCTGGGAATCGAATGCATTAAAACCGCAGACGGACTTGAACTGCACAGCCCTATTAAGTCCGAGGGACTTGGCTGTGCAGTTCACTGTTGTGCACATGCGCAGTGTCTCCTGTGCTGTCTGGCAATCTTGGAGAGTGCAGTTCACTCCCTCCACCTCAGGGGCTGACACTTCATTCCATCTCCTCTCTCTCACCCCGCCATGGCGCTTACCTCCATGCTGCAGAGTCTTCTGGAATGCTCCGGGGGAGGGAGAATGTTGTACTGCATCGCAGAGAGTCACTTTGGGAGAGTCCAGCTGGGTTCAGCTTGGTTTCCGGCACACCAGCTCGCAGGAAGATGCACATTGAGAGAACACCCACCAGGGAGATCACATGAGCTTGAAACGGTGATCATGTGGTGGCTGTTCTGTGCATTTCTAAAGCAATTTGTTAGTGCACCATCACTTCAGCACTGACTGCCACAAGTTACGGACGTGTTCTGTATCATCGTCCGACCCGTCAATGCAGTTTGTGCTTTCATGTCGATTTAAGCCTGAATTCATTTGAGTGCCTTGATTGTGGGCTAAATTGTTAACCATCTTCAGGGGTTATTTTTGATGTGGGGAAGTATTTGTGTGGGAAAATGGGAGGAGAGTGAAGAGGAATAAACTCGAGCTGCAGCTCATCGTGTGGGCTTATTAAACTAAGCCCAAATTAGTCTGTGGCACATCTGAGCAATCTGAGCAGGGGAGTAAACAACTGACTTGCTCTTTGAGACCCTCGGAAGTACAGTTTTGTTCCGTTTGATGCGGGGGGGGGACTTCTTGAGTAGTAGTCGGGGAAAGAGTCTAGAGTTGTTACAAAATATTTTGGTGACTTGACTCGCAGCCTAACTTTAATACAGTAGCTGCATTAAGAGGAGATCTATGGACTTGACTGAAGGCTAATGATTAACTGAGGTCCCAGAACAGGGACTCACTAATTTAATCTCACTCATGTTTCTGCCTTTCAGCAGCAGAGCTAACTTAAGGTCACATTCATTTTCTCAGGCTGGCAGTGTATATTTGACAGACTCACCCAGAAGGGCTCTTTTATTTTGATTTTACAAGAAGTCCCAAAAGCCAAGTATCATAATTGTCTGGGCTTGAAGCAGCTAAGCCTGTGTGAGTGTGTATGTTAATTAAATCAATGCGAATGTCCCTTTGAATTTAGTCAGTGAGCAAGGGAAGTCTTAACATTCCTAATAAAGTCAGAAGTAAATAATATTTTTCTGGGCTAAAGCATTAAGCCTGCATGTGTCATGTCTGGCATTCAAATATAGTTTGAGACAGAGAAGTGAGAATTAGTCACACCATGCGATTCAATGGATAGTTGAAAAAGTGGTGCAGAGCACAGGGGGTTGGCTTCACTGGGGACTGGGGTTCCACCTGGAGGGATACCAGCCTATACTGGCAGGATAGTCTGCATCTGTCCAGGAAGGGAACAAGTCTTCTGGGCGATCGGTTTAAATGCTTCATTGGCAAGCTTTAAACTAGTCAAGGGGGAGGCACTGATAAGCAGCAGGGAATTCCCAGCTTCCCCCTACAAAACAGGGTGCTAAATGAGGTAAAGACTAAGGTAGAAAGGTCAGTAGGGAACAGAACGGGTGAATGGAGAAAGCAAAGTAAATGAGGACAGGGATGGTGCTACAAGAGGTAAAGCCATCAAAAAATGGAGAGCAATGAGTACTAATGCCCACAGTCTGGGTAACAAGCTTCCTGAATTAGTGGCCTTGATGGAGGAGGAACATCTGGATATCGTGTCAGTCACAGAAACATGGTACACACAGAACCATGACTGGGACATAAACATACCAGGATACACTGTCTACAGGAGGGACAGGGAGGGTAAAAGAGGAGGAGGAGTAGCTCTCTACATAAGGGAAGGAATCAAAGCAACAGAACAAAAGGGTGAACAGGGAGGAGTGGAAGCACTGTGGGTCAATTTGGAGACAGGCAATGGCACCACAATCCGCACATGGATTGTATGTAGACCCCCATCTCAGAGGGAGGACATAGACAAGGAAATGATAGAAGACTCATTAAAATTATCCTCACTTGCAAGCATTTTCACATTCAAAGCTCTACTAAAGGATTATCTGAAGGAATCATGCAGCTGTTTCAGATGCCGATGACCCCTAAGCCTCGGGTGCCACTCTCAAATCCTACGCCTAAGTATCTCATCCACCCCACATTCCTAACAACAGAAACCTAGGACCTACAAGCCTAGTTCTCTTAATCCAAGATGACCCTGCCTATTCTCTACCTTTTACCTGTTCTGGTCTCCCCTTTGGCTGCCTACTCTTTCATCCCAATTTCTACCCTATTCCTTAATACCTCCTTATTTTTTATCATTTAGGTATGAGCTCTTACTCAGCGGAGACTATATGGGATTGTTGTCTCTTCTCATGTCAGTAAAGCTTATCATTATGTACCTTTGCATGTTAATTCTGTTGACCGGTATGTATAGGCCCATATTGACCGGCACCTTCACAATGTGTTTTTTTTTTTTTTTTTGCACCGTTGTCCACCGTAATTGTAATCTTATGAAGTGTACTGTATTGTATTTTATGCCCAGGACCACCTTGAAAATGAGCTTGCCCAATGGTGTTTATGCCTGGTTAAATAAAGTGATTGATTGATTGATTGATTGATTGATAGAAAGTATCTTTAGAATGGCAGAAAAAGGGGAGATATTGCTGATGGGGAGGTCTGAATATGCCAGATGTTAACTGGAGTGCATTTGCAGCAGCCACTTCTAAGAGTGGGGTCATTCTAGATGCTCTACAGGGGCATGCCTTAGACAACTAGTATTGGAACCCACTCGAAAGGGAGCAGTCTTAGACCTGGTACTCTCAAATGGAGATGGCAAGAGGATCACAGATTTAGAAGTGGGTAGCCATCTGGGAACTTGTGACCATCGAACAGTATGGTTCATGATAAACACAGCAGTAGAGTCAAGCCATACAAAGGCAAAGGTACTGGACTTCAGGAGGGCTGACTTTGCCAGAATGGGTGAGTGCCTAAGGAATGCACTAGCAAATGGGCAGGAAGGAGGGTTGGAAGAACAATGGGGAATAATCAAAACTGCCATCACAGAGGCAACAAGCCTTTGTGTGATGTAAGAAACCACTGTGGTTCTCAAAGGAGGTGGCAGGGAAGGTTAGGGAGAACAAGAAAGCATTCAGGAAGTAGAAGGAATCACAGAAGGAGCAGGACAGAGAATTGTATCAATTAAAGCAAAAGGAAGCAGGGAAGGCAGTCAGAACAGCAAAGGCCCAAACCGAAGAAAAGATAGCCAAGTCAGTTAAGAAGGGGGGTAAAACATTTTATAGGTACATCAGGGAGCGAAGGAAGACCAAGGCGCAGGGATAGTGAGGCTTAATAAAGGGGAGGGGGGTGGACAGAGGGTGACTGTAAAAAGGCAGAGATACTAATGTAACCTCACTGCAAATGAGGGTTCCCAAAAGTCTTCCAGGAGCTTGCCTGAATGCTCCAAGTCTGGGCGGTGTTCAGTGTCTGAGCTGTTTATATGTGGTTCCAAGTGAGTGCTATTTGAGCCTCCATGTAATCTCTCTTTAAGAGTTGTCTGCTTACAGACTTAATTAGTTTGTATGGGGTTAATGTGTATTTAATGCTGGAATCCCGCCCGAGCTGCTGCCAATTCGCTCCGTTTGTCGTCGCTACATGTGCAGAGGGAGCCTTGTTGAAAGATATAACTGTTTGCCAGAAATCATTTAGAGTGACTGAGAAAATGTAGTTTGTCTAACCTGTCTTTATTTTAGCACGAACTGTTTCAGTGTAGCTCTTTCATTTTGGTCCTGAACTGCTGTGCTGGGCCAGTTGGGTTAAGGGAGCCCTAAAATGGAGCCTGTGGACGAATCAGAACTTGGACTCTTAATTTTGAGCCAGCCACAGGGGGATTGTATGGGGAGTGACTCTGGGAAATGTAGTTTCTAGGGACATGGATATGTTGTTCATCCACACTTATTGGCAGGTTCCTTGCCACTTTAAATCTTGCCGGAAGGTCTTCAAGCTGGCTCCTCCCACCCACCCGGGTGGTAAAACTCTCTGCTCCGCCCCATGACGCTAGATCTTCCTTACCGCTTGGAAGCTCAGGTTCCCTCCTTAGCGCTCTGCGTTTTTGACTAGTTCCTGAAAATTTCGGTCTTTGAATTTATTGAAGTGTCCTTGAATCTTGATCTTTTCTTCTTCGCTTCTGATGGCTTTTCGGCCCGAGGCGTACGGTTACTTCCTCCAGGAGGGACTCGCACTCCACATCGTTTTGCCTGGACTTGGATCACGATCCTCAGGCTTGCAATTTTTGTTCTGCCCTTTCGGTCAGCTCTCTGGAGGACCGCGCGGCCCGTTCGGGGCTCGGACATCCGGTAGTTTTTTCCGCTCCGGAGATTCCATCGGACCGGCGGGTCTCCGCTTCGACTGTTTCTCTGCAGTCTGATCCTGCAGGGGAAGGCGCCCCCCTCGGTTGTGGAGCTTATCCCGCTCTCCTTGGATTCATCTCATGCAGCTCGTTCAGGGAGCGTCATTCCCCTCTCCTCAGGGAGGGAACCTGGAACCTAATCGCTCGGCCTGGCTAAAGGGCCGCAGGTGGGGTCTCACGTCGGCGGAGCGGGATCTCTCCCCCTCCCTCATCGGCCGACTCTCGACTTCGGTCGAGGCTTCGGCCACTGGCCTCACGGTATCCCCGTCAGGTCAGCTGGCCAGGCTCCCCGTCGACGTTGTCTAGTCTCTAGACCCGTCTTTTGGGGGGTCTGCTGGTGCCGTCTTCCCTCCACCTTTGGCGGAGGCTGAGGCTCTGTCCTCCCCTTCGGGTCGACAGCCCTCGGTCCTTTCTTCTGAGCCGAGGGAGGAGCGGGTGTGCCCCGCTTCTTCCCAGGCGCGCCCTCGGTCCCCCCGAGGATTTGGGTCTCGGTCTCGGTCAACCTCTCGGTCTAGCCGCTCACGCCGATCTCTGCGTTCTCGGTCGAGGCACAGAGTTAAGTGGCTTTGTCGTTCTTCCTCGTCCCCCTTCTCGGATGAGGAGCGGTTTCGATGCCGTTGGCGTCGGTGTTACGAGGAACTTATGTGGCAACAGCAGTTGTTGTCTGGGTTTCAGTTGACCCCGATTCATTCTCCGGATAGCAAGCAGCCGCCTCTCGGTCGGCAGCCGTTCGAATCGGTCGAGGAGCCTTCTCCAGGGCCAGTTGCTCGTCCGACCCTCGCTGCCCCTCCGCCTTGGCGGAGATTCGAACAAACCTGACCTGTTCTTCAGGTCACTCGGTCCCCTCACTCCTGCCCGCCCCAGGTGGGCGAAAGTGCTCGGGCCTCGGCAGCTTTGCAGATCGCCCGGGCCTGAAGCAGGCTCTGCCATGTTTCTAACAGGGAGGACCGGGGTCTTCCAGGAACATCAGTAGACAGCCCATCGTCTTGAAGGGTCTGCTTCAGCTCATTCAGAATTCACTGGGATGCAGCTCGGCCGTCTCCAATCGACACCTTACCTAGGAGATTCTGGATCGAGGGGTTCTTCCTCAGAGGCCTTCCAGTGGCTGAGGCTATAGTGGCCCAACCTTGGAGCTATGGCGGCCTACTTCCTGCCCTGCGCCTTCGGCCAGGGTGGCTCTGAGGTAATCTGTCCTTGTCGGTTCTCTGCCCGGTTTCTCTGAGCACCCCTCGGCTGAAGGGGTAGTCACCGACGACGTTTTCCAATGTCTTGGAAATGCTGGGGATGTGGACAGACCCCCCGACAAGGAGTCCAGAAGGATGGACTATGTCGGGCGTAAGGTTTACTCTGCGTCCTCCCTAGGCCTCCGTCAGGCCAGCTCGGTTACACTGATAGCACATTTCTCCCACACCCTTTTGGGCTCCCTGGACGAGGTTCTCCCTCATCTCCCAGATGACCTCACGGACCACGGTTCGGCAGGTGCGGGACCAGGGAGAGGCGGTGGCGCAAGCAGCTCAGGCGGCTCTGGATCTAGGCGACTCCTGTGCCAGATCGGTGGCGCCGCAGTAGCATCTTGCGCCAGGCGTGGCTGAGGTTATCCTCCTTCTCTTTAGAAACCCAGCACGAGTTGGCGGACATCCCCTTCTTGGGGACTGACCTTTTCGGCCCTGGAGTGGAGGGATACATCCATGGGCCCGAGAAGTCCGATGCCACTCCGGACTCGGTCACTCTCGCCTGGAGGGTCAAGGGCAGCCGTCAGCCTTTGCGTAAGCCCCTTTGCCCCCTGAGCCCTGGGGCCCCACCGGCCCAGCATAAGGGCCAGCAGGCATGCGCTGGGCGGCCTGTTGCCA
The DNA here is from genome assembly GCA_016271365.2 of Neoceratodus forsteri. Classification (NCBI taxonomy): domain Eukaryota; kingdom Metazoa; phylum Chordata; order Ceratodontiformes; family Ceratodontidae; genus Neoceratodus; species Neoceratodus forsteri. The sequence continues at coordinate 1,474,361,857 of CM028132.1, read as the reverse complement.
GTCCAGCGTCTTCCTCCAAAGGAGCAGGGAGGCAGGAAACCGAGGCCCCTCGGCTCCTTCCCCCTCTAAGCCTGCTCAGTGGCGGGCCAAGGGCATTGCCCGCCCCGTCGTCAACAGCCAGGTTTCCCCATGGGGACAGCTCCGCACCTCGTTCTGGAGGTATTTAAGGTGGATCCTGTTGCAGGTTGCGGCGGTTCCCTTTTGAGCCGTTGCCCCATGGGGATCTTGAGTTCACTGCCCTGTGTCGGTCGTTCCGACATGCCTGGTTCTCTAGTTAGAGGTGAGCAGGAGGCTGAATCCCCCATTCAACCCTGGGTTCGTGTCCAGGTATTCCTGGTCTCAAGCGGACGAGGGCTTGCCCATTCTCCCTTGCGCCTGGATGGTCTCTCTACTTCAGATATCCCATCCTCAGAACGTGGCGTGTAGCTGTTTCCTGGGTCTCCAGGATGTACCTACCCCTCGTTCCGTCCGTTTCTTGGGAGCCTCCACCCCTTCTTGCGGGGAGCTCATTACGAGTTCCTAGCACTTTTTGCTCAGCAGTCTCTGCGGCACTGAAGGGTCCGGATGTCACCCCAACCGGAAGGCAGACTGGTCTCCCGTTTTCAGGAGCCAAGTGAGAACTCGTACCTTAGCGGTGAAGCTTCTTCGGGACTAAGCTCGACTTTTGAGTCCGAGCTCGGCTCCAGGCGAACAGGGCTGAGGTTCTTCCTCCTTTGCCGGTCGGGTTGGCTGGGAAATTACGTCCTGCCAGGACCTCCTGCTCCTCAGGGCGGCCTTCCCTTAGTGGGAGGGCCAGCCAGAGGTCCTGGCGCGTCGTCCTTGGACCAGTTAGTGACTTACAGCCAGGAGTTGAAGAACGCTCCTTGGACCGTTCCAACTTCGGCAGGAGAACATCCTGCTCGTTCGCCCTGAGTCGGCGGTCTTCTCCGACCGATGCTTCTCGGATGGGTGGGGTGCCCATCTTGGGGAATACAGAGTGCTTCGCCTCTGGTCCTCTCGCGAGTCCCGATGTCCTTCCTGCTCGCTGGAGACAGACGGTTCGCTTAGCCTGCACCGCTCGCTCCGCTTGTACGGGGTCTACAGGTCTAAGTCCAAGTAGGACAACACCAAGACCATGTGCTACCTACTCCGCCAGGTTCGGTCGATCCCCTTGTCTCGGTGCAAGGAGGTTCTCCGCATTGGGTTGTTGCACAGTCGAGGGTTCCCAGCCATTTGATGGCAGGAGCCCCGATTCCCTGGCTGGTGCCCTGAGCCGGGCATAGGCTGCGCCTCATGAGTGGTTATCTCCTGCCGGAGGTAGCACAGGATCTTCTCCCTCTTTCCTCCAGGGAGAATACGAGGCCGAGACTGTTTTTTGCCCGCCCCTCAGCAAGGTCTGCTGCAGGGGATGCCATCGGGGCCCCGGGCCCCTCCGTGCCTCTCCCCCATTTCCCTTGACCTACGGGCAAGGCGAGGAGGGACTTGGTGCAGGTGATGCTGGTAGCCCCAGACTGGATTGCCAGTTCTGGTATCCAGCTCTCCTCAGGCTTCTGAGGCGGCTTCCAGTCCACCCAGTCCTGTCTTTCCTTTTCAGGGGAAGGTTATCCATCTGGACCTTCAATCCCTGCACCTGTGAGCCGACCCCTATGTGGCTAGGGGCCAGGCCTAGGGTCTTTCAGCAAGGTCCTCGACCTTCGAGGCGTCCTGCCAAGAAATCGGCCAAGATGCTCGTTCTCAGGGCTCTCCCTTTTTGTTGATGGGATAGGGCCGTGCCCCCCCCATCCTAGAGTATTCGGACCTTCTGCGGTCCATCCTTAAACCAGGGCTTGGCCGGCGACCCTCTAGAGGTGCTTCTGGTCACCCCTGTCCTCAGGGCGTGGGCGGGAGGCAGCTGGTGGTGCGGAGAAGGTGGTCTGGCACTTCTAGGCCTCGATCACGTCTCCCCTTTTGGGGAGAGTATTCCCGTTTCTGTGGGATCCTTGCTGGTATGGGCTTAGCTCATGAGCAAGCCATCCGCACCTTTTGCACAGGTGCGAGTTTTCCCCCACCTGTTGTGGAAGAACACCTTCTTGGGGCCACTCCGCCATCCAGAAGGCAGGGAGAGTTCCAGGTGCTCCTTTAACCTCCCTATCCGGTCTTCCACAGGGACTAGGTTGTCCTGCGCCCCACCCGAAGTCCTTCCGAAGGCGGTGGCGGAGTCTTCCCTTTGGGGGTATTGCCTCTGCCGGGGTTTATCCCCATTCACACCTCGGAGGCCGTATTCAGGTTCCATAGGAACCAGTTTAACGCTAACCTCTTGGGAGCATATAGCTAAAGTTCGGGAGAGGTTCGCCAGCTGTTCATCATCTTCGCTGAAGCCGCATCTGGCAGATTTGCAGCCCAGTGGATGACAAGCGGGCGGGTCACCCCTGCAAAGGTCTCCACTATAGGCGGGCAGGCATGGAGCCTCCCAGAGGGATAAGCGGTCATTTTACTCATCCTTCTGCTGCATCGGTGGCTGCTTCCAAGGACACTCCGGTCCAGGATATCCGCAGGGCTTCTTCCCGGAAGCAGGCTTTAGCGTTCCCCTTCCACATCGACCTTGGGTCGTGCCGGGGTGCTGGTTGGGGCCTCGGTTCTCCAGTCTTTCTACCTAAGTAGGGGTGTGTGCCTTGCCTCCCTCCTCCCGGAGAACTGCTAGGAGTCTGCCAATAAATGTGGATGAACAACATATCGATGTCCTAGAAATACAGGTTACTCACCTGTAACAGGAGTTCTAGGAATAGTATATATTGTTCATCCTACATTTCTCGGCCTCCCGGCTAGCCTGGCCTGGCTTCCAGCCGGGCACCATCTGGCGTCATGGGTGGAGCCGAGTTTTACCACCGAGTGGGTGGGAAGAGCCAACTGAAGACCTTCCGGCAAGATTTAAAGTGGCAGGGAACCTGCCAATAAGTGTGGATGAACAACATATACCATTCCTAGAACTCCTGTTACAGGTGAGTAACCTGTATTTTGACCTTGGCATCTTTTTCCACCAACAGAGGGAGTCTTATTGTGAGTGACAGCCGAACCAGCCAACAGAATGGTGTGGAGCTAAAGGAAATGCCCTGCTCTGTGACTGGAAAGATCAGATCAGTTGTGACAGTGAAGAGAGAAGGAGCTCTGTGCTTCTGCGGTGTATAGTTTTGCGCAGGAAGCGAGTGTGAGGCCCTGAGTTTCGGCCTGCAGTCGTAAGTGCCAGTTCGGAATGAATCCAATTTGTAAGGAGAAAGAAGGAAGTCTGAAGAGTGGAAGCCAGGCTCACCCTGTAGAAGACTGGAGAAATTGCTGAATTGCGCTCGGTCTGTCAGGAACTGAAGCTGCTGTGTGTGCTCGCGGGTATTTTGCAGTAATTGCGATCAGGATCGAGGAGCAGCCTGCCTGGTATAGTAGTTTCCTTTTACATATGAATGTGCGTAGTGCTTGTGGGGAATCGCTATTTCAAATCCCCTGTACTGTGTACTGTGTGCTGTGTGTTGAAGCTGGAAGCAAACCCCAGCTTGTCTCAGACTAAATCCGTTTGCTATCAACTGCAGTGGGGTCCAGTCACAAGGACCTTGTCTCCATGCCCTGTTTCTGGCAATCCAGAAGAACATCCACCATCCGGTTCTCAGCTTGGGTATTGTGAGTACAAATCAGGGTATTCCCCTGCAGCCTATCAATTACAAGTGTGTCATCTAATAATTGTTGTTTCACTTCTTCATGGACTGAGCAATCCGGCTCCAGATTACAGTTGGGTGTTGTGCATATATTTTCTTCCTACAGGGCCCTATCCATCTGCACCTGCCGGGCAACGGACCTGGCTACCCCCTTCCCCCAACCTGGGTACCCAGAGTGTGACTTTTCAGACCCTGTATGTGTGCACAGTACTGTGATTTAATGCCACCAATTAACCTGATTTCCCCCCTCCCATATTACTGTCCCCTAAAGAAATCAGATTTGTTGTTGTACTATATACTGTCTGTGGTGTTGGTACTTATGGAAACAGTATTGTATTTCACTGTGTATGTTGTTTAACCTTATTTTGCAGGGGGTCCTCAGAGACATGCTGCAGAATCAGTCTTGAGGGTAAGTGGTGCTTTATGAGTGAACAGTGTGTATACGTGGGGTACTGGGGCTGTAACTCCTGTGTACTGTGTGAGCCACTAGAGGGAACCAAAGGGGGTCACGGTGTCCCAGATGGCTGTAATCAAGCTAGTCTAACCACTACAAACCCTGATCTCTGGGTGGAGGCACCCGCCATAGAACCTAGGTGCCTCAACCTGTCAGTAGTCAAGCAGGCAGGGGTAGTAGCCCTTGGGATAGCGCCACCTGGGGGTTACACTAAACAAATATTTTTGCTCAGTATTCACAAATGAAGAGGGGGAATTGCAGAAACCAAACAATAGAAACACTCTAGATACGGGGGTTGATACCAGCCCACTCACAGGAGAAAGGGTTCTGAAAGGATTCACCCCAGAATTCTAAAAGAACTGAGGGTAGAACTAGTGACACCACTGACTACCCTCTTTAACAAATCATGGGAGGATGGGGTGGTACCCGAGGACTGGAGGAGGGCAGATGTTATTCCACTTCACAAAAGTGGGAGCAGGGCAGAAGCAGGAAACTACAGACCTGTTAGTTTAACCTCAGTGATTGGGAAAATGATGGAATCACTTCTGAAGGGTAGAATTGTTGAGCCCCTAGAGGCCAGTGGGGCACAGGACCCAAGGCAGCATGGATTCACAGCGGGAAGGTCATGTCAGACAAATCTGATAGATTTCTTTGACTGGGTGACCAAAGTAGTTGATCAGGGAAGAGCTGTGGACATGGCCTACCTAGACTTTAGCAAGGCATCTGACACAGTCCCACTCAGAAGATTAATATACAAGCTGGCCAGCCTGGGAGTGGGTCCCAAGATGGTAGCCTGGGTGAAGAATTGGCTGGAGAATAGGACACAGAGGGTAATAGTAAAAGGAGTCCACTCTGAAAAAAGGGGGTTACTAGTGGGGTACCGCAGGGTTCAGTACTAGGACCAGTCCTCTTTAATGTCTTTTTAAGTGACGTTGCAGAGGGACTGGAAGGAAAAATATGTCTGTTTGCAGATGAGACAAAGATCTGCAACAGAGTTGATGCATAAGGTGGGGTGGAAAGGATGAGAAGGGACTTGGCAAGGCTGGAGGAATGTCAAATGTATGGCAGCTTAGATTCAGTGCTAAGAAGTGCAAAGTAATGCACCTGGGAAACAAAAACCCAGGGGAAGAGTACACAATGGAGGGGTGAGATACTAATGACAACAAAAATAGAAAAGGACCTGGGGTTAGTCATATCAGATGACCTAAAGGTGGGCAAGCAATGTAAGAGGGCTGGGGGGGGATATTGAGATGCATAAGGAGAGGCATCACCAGTAGAAAACAGGAAGTTGTCCCTCTGTGCAGACAGCTGGTGAGACCCCATCTGGAGTACTGCGTGCTGTTCTGAAGACCCAAACTCCACAAAGACATAGAGAGGATGGAGGCAGTCCAGAGGAGGGCAACTAAAATGGTGCAAGGTCTGCACCAGAAGATATATGAAGAGAAACTTAAGGAGCTTAATATGTATAGCCTCGAGGAAAGGAAGGAGGGTGTGGGGAGACATGATAAGAAACTTTCAAGTACCCCAAGGGAATCAGCAAAGTCCAAAATGGTAACATCTTTCAGAAAAAGAGGTGTGCAAGAACAAGGGGGCACAATTTGAAGATTGAGGGGGGACGGCTCAGAGGTAATGTGAGGAAGTATTTTTTTCACGGAGAGGGTTGTGGATGCATGGAACAGCCTTCCTGAGGAGGTTGTGGTTTCAGAAACTGTGGATTTCAAGCATGCATGTGACAGTCATAAGGCAATTCTAGGGGGTGGGGGTAGGAAGAAGTAGGCTGTTGGTTAACTAGGATCTGCAGCTTATCCATTAGGTAGGGAAATTGGCAGACTGGGTGGGCCAAGCAGTGCTTATCTGCCGTCAAATTCTGTTTTCTATGTTTCTAAATAGATATTTTCTTGGGCTGAAGCAAAACCTGTGCGCCACGTCAGACAGTCAAATATATTGTTTGAGAGAACAAGTCAGAATTACAGTCAAATAAATATTTTGGGGGGCTGAAGCAAAGCCTGTGTGCCATGTCTGACTGTTGGCAGTTTAAATATAGTTTGTTTGTACTTCTGTCTTAATCAAATATTTTTCTGGGCTGAAGCAAAGCCCGCATCATCTCTGTGTAACCCCCCTGCAAATGGGGGTTCCCAAAAGACTTCCAGGAGCTTGCTTGAATGCTCCAAGCCTGAATGGTGTTTGGCATTTAAGCCATTTATCAGTGAGTGTTTTAGAGCCTCTGGTACTGTCTCTTTAAGAGCTGTCTGCTTGCAGACATAATTAGTTGTATGGGGGACTGTGTGCTTCTCTGAGTACCACTCGAGCTGCTGCCAATTCACTTCATTTTTCAGTCACTAGGGTGCAAGGGAACCTATCTGAAAGATGTAACTGTTTGCCAGAAATTATTTAGAGTAATAATAAAATTACAGTTTGTCTAACCTGCTTTCTTTGCAGTCAGAACTGTGTCTGCTAGTTCCCCATTCTAGTTTTGAACTGCTGAACTGGACCAATCAGTTGTGGGTAAGCTAGCTCTAAAATGGTGCCTTGGACTGAATCAGAACTTGGACTCATAATCTGAGCCAGCCACAGAGGATTGTATGGCAGTGACTCTGGGAGATGTAGTTTAGACTTCAGTGCCTTTTTGGACCAACAGCAGCAGTCTATTGTGAGTGACAGCCAATCCAGTCAAGAACTGGGAGGAACTCAAAGGAAGAGCCCGGTTTGTCGGGTTGGAGTTTCAGTTGAGAGCTTTGGCAGTGAAGAAGGAAGGGCCTGTGCTTTTCAGTGTGCAGTTTTAGTCAAAAAACGTGTGTAGGCCCAGAGTTCGGTCTGCAGCTTGTTAGGACTGAATCCGTCCTGTGAAAAGAATCAAAGGATCTCTGAAGAGTAGAAACCAGGCTCACCCTGTAGAAGACTGGAAGAATTGCTGAAAATTGCACTCGGTCTGTCAGGAACTGAATCTGCTGTGTGTTCTCCCGGTATTGTGCAGTAATTGGTGATGGGATACAGATGCAGCCTGCCTGGTATAGTGCTTTCTTTTATATAAATGTGTGAAGAGGTTTGTGCCTCAAGTGAGCCCTGCTGACATTGAAGGACCCTATCTTATTTGGAGGTCGTGAGTACTAATTCAGGGTCGCTCCTGTTGGTGCCACATTAAATCAAATGGAATTACTGTACTGCTGACTGTTTAATTTTCCTTTTCTCTGTGTGAAAGGGCCCCTACCAGCTGCCTACGGTTTTGACTAGCCACTAGGCTAAAATCTAGGACAGTAACTGATAGGGAGAGGCCTGCACAGAGCCAGGTAGATTATTAGAGTGATAAGCTAATTAACCTGATTTCCCTGTCCTTGTTATATCCCCTAAATAAATCAGAGCTGCTTGTTTCAGCAAAGTTGTACTGCCTGAGTGTTTGTCTATGTTAAAGTACTGTACTGTGATTGTTGCACTGTATCTCATTTCACAGGAGGTCCCAGTGCGGAACCAGTCCTGGGGGTAAGTGTATACTGTGAAGGTAATTCTGATATATTGTGGGCCACTAGTGGGAAGAAAGGGTGCAGTGTCCCAGAGGGCTGTGACCAAGTTAGTTTAACTATTGCAAACCCTGACCTCTGGGTGGAGGCACCTACCATTGGATCCAGGCCCCTCAACCTGTTAGTGGCAAATCAGGCAGGGGTAGTAGCCCCTGGGATAGCGCCATCTAGGGGTTACATCTTGGAGGCTCACCGCTGGGATTGTGTGTCCTCTAGTGGCCATATTCTACGAACCACTGTTAAGAAAAAATGGGTACCCGACAGAAGTGGCTGTGCACCGCTGGTGGAGTGGTGTACTGGGGAGGAGAGCGACCCCAAAATGCTATGCTTATCCTGGACATCCCCTGGGTATCAATACGGACACTGTGCAGGGAGTACTTTCCAAGGTGGAAGGTTTACAAAACCCTGTGGTGGTGGGTCGGCATGCTAATCTGCTCACCCACACTTTCCTGGCCCTAGTAGAGTTTAAGGATCCCATAGATAGCTCCAAAGTGCCACAGACCATTACCCCAGAGGGAGCCCTCACTGCTTGGAGAGTGATAACTAAGGACAGTAAAGACCCGGGGGGGAATCAGCCCCCACCACTATCTGAAACTTTTGAGGAGAAATTTGCTGAATGGTTGCTGGGAGAGGGGAAAACTGTGGAGGACTTGAAGAAACTATTCTTGCCACCTGGGGTGTTCCTCCCCAACACCTCTCCTGCTCCAGTGCCCGTAATGGTGGCTGAACCAATGCAGACTCCTATTTCTGCACCTGCCATTAGTCACGACTCTTACCGAGGTTGAGGATCTTCTCTGGCACCCTCCCACCCCCAGGGAGGATGACTGGGAGACCTGGATAGACTATGTTTGCCCCAGTGCCAGAATGGCAATGCTCGGGAAGGCGGCGGAAGAGGGTTAGTGAGAGCCTCCGAGGTCCTGCCCTGGCTACCATCCGCAAGCAGACGGCCAGTAACCCTGAAGCGACTGCACAGGCCTCATCTTGAGGCCTTGGAGAATGTGTATGGGAGCCCAGATTCTGATGAGGACCTATGGTGGAGAGTAAGAAATGCACAACAGTACCAAGGGAGTTGTTGTCTGTGTATGTCTCTCGGCTGGAAAATTGTTGCAAGAATGCCTCAGAAAGGGTAGTTTGCCAGCGATTGAACTGGACCGAACCAGACTGGACAGAATCCTAAGTCTGCCCCCCTTCTCAGAACTGCTGTTGCTTCAGTTACGCCTGGCAAATCGACTGGAATCCCACCCTCCTATGATGAGTTAATGAGAGAAATTCGAGGAGTTGAGAAAAGGCGACTCGGAGGTACCTGCACCAACAGCTGTGGCTACGACCCGGTGACTGAGGGTGACCCATCAAGTGAAGTTCAGGGGCAGAGGTTGACAGTCAATGAGTGCTCTGACAAGGAAAATATGCCACAATGGGGCTGAACTGTTGAGAGAGATCCGGAATTCAAAAACAGTCCTTTATGAAGGCCACTGCATGCAATGGCCCTGACCTATATCCGACTGCATCTGCTATGGGGTGGGGTACCCACCATGTATCTCCTGCTGATAACAGCTCCAAACTCAATTCCTTGACCATGAAAGTGGAGAAACTGACGAGATGTCTCCAAATGCTTATCACGTCGAACAGAGATGGCACCCAGGTTTCCAGTTAGTAATACCCCCGCCCTGGCTCCCAGTGTGGCGCCTCGGCCAGCTCAAACTCCAGAAAGTATGTTTGGCTATAATTGTGGGAAAGATGGGCACATGAAAGGGAATGCCAGTCCCAAAAGACATGACAAAGTTGCATATAGGCTACAAGGAGAGCTTGGAGAAGAAATCAGTGGTTAAGAGGTGCACGACATGATCCCAGTGAGGGCACCAAAATGTGTAATTCACGTCCTTTGTGGCAAGGTCAGTTGCCCAGGCCCCCCACTACGGCCTCCACAGACTGGTCCAGAATAGTGGGTCCTCCATGGAGACCACTGTAAAGGTGAATGGAGTGTCTACAAGAGCTGTATTAGACAGTGGCTCCCAAGTGACAATTATGTTCCAGGATTGGTATCAGAAGCATTTGTCAGACGTACCCTACAACCATTAGAAGGACTGCATGTAGGGGGTTAAGTGAGAAGGCCTACCCTATTCCGGTATATCCGAATTTGGCTGTCTTTCCCCACCTCCGTGGCTGGGTGTCGAACAAGTAGAGACCCTAGCCTTAGTGTGTCCCCACTGGACTGTATGATGGTGTCCCTTTGTTGATTGGAACAAATGCTCATATGTTCGGAAGGCTGGCATTGCTGTTAGAGAAAACAGGGGTCAAAGACTAGTAGAGCTTTAAGAGTTCCGGCTTTTAATTAAGAAGGCCTATGAGGCACAGAGAGATGCTGAAAACAGAACCAGAGGAACCGGTCGGAATTGTATGGAAGAAGGATCCTGAGTCTCTGATCCTGGCGCCAAATGCCAGTGTACCTTACAGGGAGAGGTCCGTGTCAGAAAGGATGTTAAGAATAAAATATTAATGTTGGATGCACCAGGCGATGGAAAATTGCCAGAGGGACTGCTGGTCAAGCCTAGTATTTTGCCCGCTAGAGCCCATGCTTATGCCAGAAGGGTAATGGTCCAAGTTCATAATGTGTCTGAAAGAGACATCTAGGTAAACAGAGGTTGCATCCTGGCTAATGTGCATTGTGCAGACACTGCAGTGCTACCCAGCAGCAAGAGTTCAAGGAAGAATGACAGAGTAACGCCTGACTTGTTTGATTTCGAGACTCCCGCTGCAGCTGAATGGAAAGTGAGGATCAGTGAGAAGCTTGCCCAGAGAGACCAGGTGTTTTCTTTAAAGGAATGGGATGTGGGATGCGTGCAAGGAGCTGAGCACAATATCCGGCTGCATGACGAAGACCATTTCGTGAGAGGGTCTCACGCCTGGCACCTGCTGACATAGATGATGTGAGACGGCATCTGCAAGAGATGTTAGCTGCTGGTGTAATACAAGAATCCAAGCCCTTATGCTTCCCCATTGTGGTAGTGAGGAAAAAGAATGGAACAGTAAGGATGTGTGTGGATTATCGCACCTTAAACCGGCAGACTATCCCTGATCAGTACACAATGCCCGCATTCAGGATGCTTTGGACTGCCTAGCGGAGAACAAGTGGTTCTCTGTGCTGGATCTCCATGATGGGTACTACCAGATCCGATGGCCCAGAGGACCGTGAAGACTGCTTTTCTCTGTCGCTTGGCTTCTATGAATTCATGAGGATGCCTCAAAGGGTTTCAGGTGCCCCAGCCACTTTTCAGCGATTGATGGGCGGCAGTGGGGACATGAACTTACTAGAGTGCCTGGTATACCTAGATGATGTTATTGTGTTTGGCAGCTCACTGGAGGAACATGAAAGCAGATTATTTAAGGTATTGGACCGACTGGAGGACTTTGGCCTTAAACTGTCCATTGATAAGTGTCAATTCTTTCAAACATCAGTAAAGTATGTGGGACACATAGTATCCACCGAGGGAATAGAGACCGACCCAAGTAAAGTTGAGGCCTTGACCACCTGGCCACAGCCCAAAATCTAAAAGAACTGCAAAGATTCCTGGGATTCTGTGGTTATTATCGGTAGCTTCATCAAGGACTATTCAAGAGTGATCCGCCTTTACTTAACCTTACTCAAGGGTATCCCCAACCCACAAAAAATACCAAAAGTCAGCGTCCTCAAGACTGAAAGAGTGTATTTTCATCCAAGTGAAGTATTTGGGGCCGCTGGACTCTGATTGTGAGACTGCTTTTCATGAGATCATATATCAACTTACCCATGCTCCAGTGCTGGCCTATGCCGATCCAAGAAAACCTTACGTCCTGCACACTGATGCTAGCTTGCAAGGGTTGGGGCTGTGTTGTACCAAGAGCACGAGAATGGCCTGAGACCAGTGGCCTTTGCCAGTAGAAGCCTGACCCCATCCGAAAAGAACTATCCTGTACATAAGTTAGAGTTCCTAGCTTTGAAGTGGGCTATTGTTGACCAATTCCATGAGTACTTGTATGGGGCTAAAATACTAGTAAAACTGACAATAATCCTTTGACCTATGTGCAGACCTCAGCTAAGTTGGATGCCACTGGCCATAGGTGGCTTTCTGCATTATCTACATATGACTATGCTCTGAATACCGAGCAGGTCTGAACCACATAGATGCTGATGCTCTCTCCGAGGCCTGTTCCCCAGAATGATTGGGTCCGATTGGCAGAACCTGACATTCGGCACTCTGCCGGAAGTTTGACAGGAGGAACAATGTCCACTGGACGCAGTGGACTGCATGGTGGATTGCTTGGGAGCCTCTGAGAATTGCATACCTGCTTATTGCCACTTTCTGCAATAGACATTGGTGCACTGCCTCAGCTGGACAATGACAGTATTCATGGGCTCAATCCTGCGATCCCATGATCAAAGCAGCTTTAGAAGCCCTCTATGCAGGAAAAGATGTGTCAAATTACGCTCACTGATTTGAGAACTGCACTGTTATACAAAGAAGGTCCTAAGTTGAAACTGATCAATAAACTGTTATACAGAGAAACAGTAGACAGAGGGGGACAAGTAGACAAACAACAACTAGTGCTGCCCACTGCCTTTCGAGACTCAGTACTGAGGTCCTTGCACAACCACATGGGGCACCTTGGTATAGACAGAACACTTGACTTGGTGAGATCCAGATTCTATTGGCCTAAGATGGGGGCTGATGTGGAGCAACACATTCGAACTTGTAGTCGCTGCTTACAGAGGAAAGCTTTGCCCCAGAGGGCTGCCCCCCTTGTTAACATCACCACCAGTGCACCCATGGAGCTGGTCTGTATTGATTTTCTGAGTTTGGAGTCAGATCAAAGAAATATCAGTAATGTGCTGGTGGTCACTGACCATTTCACGAGATATGCCCAAGCTTTCCCCACCAAAGACCAGAAAGCATCCACTGTGCCAAAGTACTGTAGAAAACTTTTTGTTCACTATGGGGCTCCACAAAGAATCCATTCTGATCAAGGGAGAGACTTTGAGAGTCGCCTGATCAAAGAGATGCTTTCTGTGGGAGTGCGAAGTCCAGAACCACTCCTACACCCCCTAGGGGACCCACAGCCTGAACGCTTCAACCGCGACTTTGCTAGATATGCTAGGCACCCTGCACCCAAAGGACAAGCCTAGATGGAGCCAACAAATTAGCACCCTGGTACATGCTTATAACTGCACCAAAAGTGATGCCACTGATTCTCCCCCCAACGCCTGATGTTTGGAAGAGAAGCTCGACTACCAGTAGATGTGTGTTTTGGGGTCTCTCCTGATGGGGTTCAAGCTGACAACTATTTACAGTATGTGCAAAAGTTAAAGGCCCAGCTAACTCATGTACTAACTGGCTCAAACCATGGCTGCCAAAAGAAATCTGGCCAACAAAGAAAGGTATGATAAAAGGTGAAAGCACAGGAACTCCAGGAGGGAGATCGGGTATTGCTAAGAAATCTGGGACTGCATGGCAAGCACAAAGATTGCTGACAGATGGCACCATCTCCTCACATTGTAGTGGGCAAACTAGATGATCTGCCAGTGTACAAAGTAAGGCCTGAGAATAATTCAAAAGATGTAAAACAATGCATAGAAATCATTTACTGCCCATTGGACAAATCCTGATTGAGTCTGAGCCCCCAGAAGATGCCCTCTCTGGACCAGTGACTAGAGCTGCTGCTAAGAAAAGATCAAGAAAGTCTGCACCTACAGAAGCAAAGTTAAAGTGTTCCCTCACAAGTCCCAGTTGAGCATGACTGTCAGTCCATATCAGAAGAAAGTGAGAGTGACTTTGAATACTATCCTTCTTACTAACTGAGTCAATTGTTTCGGGGCAATCCCTAGTCAATACTGGAGACAAAGCTGGGCCTTCTGACTGTCTAAGCCCCTAGCTTCATCCCTGGAGCCAATGCTCCCAGAAAGTGAAGTGCAAAGCATCAGATCAGATGAAATGGAATCATTGTGCATGGTTGAACTGTTTGAGCTTTCAGGGAGGAAAATGATAGATTGGGGCAGACTGGTGATACACCCGAACAAGAAGAGTATTTTGAGTGCCCTGACAGTCCATCGCTAGTGTCCAAAGCTCAATGCGAGCCAAATGTTGTGGACTCAGAAACTGTAACTCCTGGAGCTGAAAGTGCCCCAAGTTCTAGCCTCTCTACCCCCATAGAGACTCCTGACAAGTGAGGACAATGCTGAAAATGAGGCTCAGAGTGCAGAGACTATAACAGTTCCCCTAGAAAGACTGGTCGAGCTGTAAAGCCTGTGGTGCACCTCAGTTATGATTCACTTGGGAGGCCTGTGGACTTGCCTCTCAATGTTGTCCATAAAGGATGTATGTGTCCCGAGCTCATTGCCCAAACTGAGCATCAGTGCTAACTCAAGTTACTTGTGTTGCCCTCTCAGTATGGTGCCCTTGCCCATCCAGCCCCAAGGTAACTGATAGGGAAGGGCCCCTCTTCAAGGTTTCATGTACAAGAGGTAATGAATTTGAGTTATGGTACAATGTATGTAATGTGTAAAGTGTGACGTACTGCTGTTTCAGAAATGTGTTCTTGGTAAAATGATATATTGACTGATGATTATATGTGCAGCCTAATGCAAATGTATATGGTTGCAGTTGAAACTTATGGAATATTTTGCTTGACGCGACGCCAAGCTTTCCCAGGCTAGGAAGGTGTACCCCCTGCAAATGGGGTTCCCAAAGACTTCTCAGGAGCTTGCTTGAATGCTCCAAGCCTGAATGGTGTTTGGCATTTAAGCCATTTATCAGTGAGTGTTTTAGAGCCTCTGGTACTGTCTCTTAAGAGCTGTCTGCTTGCAGACATAATTGGATTTGTATGGGGGACTGTGTGCTTCTCTGAGTACCACTCGAGCTGCTGCCAATTCACTTCATTTTGCAGTCACTAGGAGTGCAAAGGGAACCTATCTGAAAGATGTAACTGTTTGCCAGAAATTATTTAGAGTAATAATAAAATTACAGTTTGTCTAACCTGCTTTCTTTGCAGTCAGAACTGTGTCTGCTAGTTCCCCATTCTAGTTTTGAACTGCTGAACTGGACCAATCAGTGTGGGGTAAGCTAGCTCTAAAATGGTGCCTTGGACGAATCAGAACTTGGACTCATAATCTGAGCCAGCCACAAGAGGATTGTATGGGCAGTGACTCTGGGAGATGTAGTTTAGACTTCAGTGCCTTTTGGACCAACAGCAGCAGTCTATTGTGAGTGACAGCAATCCAGTCAAGAACTGGGAGGAACTCAAAGGAAGAGCCCGGTTTTGTCGGTTGGAGTTTCAGTTGAGCTTTGGCAGTGAAGAAGGAAGGAGCCCTGTGCTTTTCAGTGTGCAGTTTTAGTCAAAACGTGTGTAAGGCCCAGAGTTCCGGTCTGCAGCTTGTTAGGACTGAATCTGGCCCTGTGAAAAGAATCAAAGGATCTCTGAAGAGTAGAAACCAGGCTCACCCTGTAGAAGACTGGAAGAATTGCTGAAAATTGCACTCGGTCTGTCAGGAACTGAATCTGCTGTGTGTTCTCCCGGTATTGTGCAGTAATTGCGATCGGATACAGATGCAGCCTGCCTGGTATAGTGCTTCTTTTATATAAATGTGTGAAGAGGTTTGTGTACCTCAAGTGAGCCCTGCTGACATTGAAGGACCCTATCTTATTTGGAGGTCGTAGTACTAATTCAGGGTCGCCTCCTGTTGAATTGCCACATTAAATCCAAATGGAATTACTGTATGCTGACTGTTTAATTTTCTTTCTCTGTGTGAAAGGGCCCCTACCAGCTGCCACGGTTTGGACTAGCCACTAGGGCTTGGGTACCCAGGGACAGTAACTGATAGGGATAGGCTGTGCACAGAGCCATAAGTAGATTATTAGAGTGATAAGCTAATTAACCTGATTTCCCCTGTCCTTGTTATATCCCCTAAATAAATCAGAGCTGCTTGTTTCAGCAAAGTTGTACTGCCTGAGGTATTTGTCTATGTTAAAGTACTGTACTGTGATTGTTGCACTGTATCTCATTTCACAGGAGGTCCCAGTGCCGGAACCAGTCCTGGGGTAAGTGTATACTGTGAAGGTAATTCTGATATATTGTGTGGGCCACTAGTGGGAAGAAAGGGGGGTTGCAGTGTCCCAGAGGGCTGTGACCAAGTTAGTTTAACTATTGCAAACCCTGACCTCTGGGTGGAGGCACCCGCCATTGGATCCAGGCCCCTCAACCTGTTAGTGGCAAATCAGGCAGGGGTAGTAGCCCCTGGGATAGCGCCATCTAGGGGTTACATCTGTATCTAACAGCCAGATCTATTAGTTTGAGACATACCACCCATCAGTGTACAATCACAAAATATTTTTCTGAAGCTGTCGGTGTGTCACTGAAATCACAAAGTTTGCAGAAGCACACTACTTTTCCCCTTTTGTGCTAAATACAGTAAAACATTTCATAGTGTCACCTCAGCCTTAGTCATCTCTTGTCATTGTCAGTCATTGTGTCAGTTGTGTTGTGTCCGTCTGCCTGACTTGCTAACCTATTAAGCCAATTATTTCTGGGCCATGAGATAACAGTACCTCATTCACGTGTACTTCTATCCTTGCTCATTAAAATAAACATTTCGGGGGGGGGGGGTCATGGCCAGCAACCGAGCTGTGAGCAGCTTATCGCAGTTCCACTTCTGGACAACTGTAACTATCAAAAATAACATTTACTCTGCTCAATAGAACATTGCAAAAGCCACTGCCAGATATAAAAATCATAACTGTGTGATCGGAGGCGAGCCAATTATGCGACGAACAAGTAAAGCGGGGTTCCCACCAGAAGGAAACCGTCAGAGAGACCCGAAAGCTGGAAGCAGTAAAGACCCTCTCCCCGATGCTCCCGAACACGAAGGCCCTCAGCCATCTAATGCTGCACTTTTCCGTGCGATTCAAGGATTGGACCGCAAAATTGAAGAATTTAGTTCCAAGCTAAAGCAACTCCACTCCAAAGTGGATATCGTTGCCGAAGAGGCTAAAGGGGCAAATAAAAAAGTGGACAAGGCTCTCGTGGCAACGGCCGGCCTAGTTAAAGAAAACTACCTATTACGGAGAAGGTTGGAGAACTTGGAAAATGCAGCTAGAGCTACACATCTTCGTCTACTGGGGCTACCAGAAAATACGGAGGGAGACCATCCATTAGCATTTTTGCAGGCATGGTTGAAGGACTTTCTGCATTTAGAACTGCCTTTTAAGCTAATTAAAGTTTACCGGATTAACCCTTGTGGTGGTCGCTGTAAGACAGTAACGGAATCACTATTTCCACGCACTCTTATGCTGGAATTCCACACCGCGGTTGAAAGGGACCTAATAGTGCAGCAAGCTAAAAATCTTGCACCTCTTTTTTGGGAGGAAGCCAGAATACACCTTTTCCCAGATTTAAGTTTTGCCATGAGAATGAGACGTAAAAGTTTTGATGGCATAAGGGAAAGGTTGCGAGCATTGGGGGTGCACCATGTGCTTTTGATGCCGGCCAGTCTCAGGATAGTGTATCGTGGAAAGACTTATCAATTTTCTGAGCCATCTGAAGCTTCAAAGATCCTGGACAAAATAGAAAACCAATTCGCAGCACGAGAGGAAGCCACCGACTCTGAAGAGGAGTTAGACACCAGAATCCATTATCGCAGGTGGTGATTTGAATTTTGAGGGACAGAGAAGTGTGAAAGGTACTGTTCTCATAAGCTACAGGGCTGGTTAAAATAGTAGTTTGGTTCCCTATAAATTCCAGTTCATAAACGACAGAATGAACACCTGAGGGGACTTGGTTCCTACAAATAAGAGATGGACTGGGTTGGGGAAATTGCCTGTTTAAAAGTTGATTAGTGCTATCGGCTGTTCTCTTTCCCTGAACCTATGAATAGTTCTAAATTAGTAATGTTTGGAGCAGTTAAAGGGACACTGTCAACCCCCTTAGGTCTCAAAATGTCCCTAGTTTAAAAAACATATTTTATAACTACCAACATTCTGTAAAGATTGCTGATGTAGCTGGTAGTTTGATTTTGACACTAATTTTCTTTAAAAAAGTGAAAAACAGACTGCCCAACATACTGGTGTTACCACACCAAAACAGATTTGTTTACATCCCTTGGGCAACTCCAGATGCATCTTTCCTGGACTTAGGAACACACACAAAACAGTCTAGCTCCTCATGATGCAGTGGGAGTTTAGGAGGCTTCTTTCTTATGAGTGACTGCACTGTTCGGGTGTGTTTCTAATGCTCAGGAAGTATGCAGTAAGAACAGAACCAGGATTGTAAACAAAACAAGGTTGTTTATAAATATACATTGCCATGCAATTCAGTTCTACTTACCAAGGAGACAGACAAAACAAGCAGCATCACCAGTGAATTTTAGAGAGGGTAAACATTCATAAAATGTGGGGTTTCAACTAGAAATAATATGATGAAAAACAAGTTGACAGTGTCCCTTTAAACACATAGAGTAACTGATTAAGAGGTTTTTATGCATTAATATTTACTTAATTATATTAATACTTAGTTAATCATATAACTATAATTCTAAGGAGGTCTTTTCTGAGTTGGCAGGGAGTTGTAGTCTGCGGGGATGACTGCATTTGTTTTTCTTTTTCATAGTCACCGATTATTGATGGGCATGTATACCCTTATATAGGGTGAGCGATGTGGATAAACTACCCTGGACACCCCTGCTCATGGTTGTATGTGCAAATCTAGATGATGATAATTCTGGAAGGATCTAGAGAAATCTTGCTTGGGGTATTATGTGGACTAACTTATAGTGGTAACCCCCATGTGTAGTAACAATGCTCAGGGGCATTACATGTATTGTTACTGTAATAATGATGTTCTCTTTTCTTTTTAAATTGTATACTAGAATGCCTGCCTGAAGGTGGTAAATTGTAATGCTATGTGTTACATTAAACTAATAAAATATAAGTAAAAAAAAAATAATAAAATAAACATTTCTAATACAACAAGCATTTGTCAATGCCGAATGTTGCTTGCTTGTATGTGCTGTTTAGGTATTTGGAAGTGATAGTTCCATGCCTTCCTCCCAAGACATCCACTGTGTCTTTCCGTTCAGTAATCACAGAAGAGTGGGAGGGGCAAGGGCCACAGCAGTACAGCAGTTGCCAGGGGGGTGAAGAGGTGGACGATAGTCCATTCAAAGACAAAAGAGTCCTGCAGGAGCTGACTAAATTGAAGGTGGACAAAGCGGTGGAACCAGATGGCATGCGCCCAAGGATATTGACAGAACTGCGAAGGGAGATAGCAGTACCTCTGGCTGCCATGTTCACTGAGTCATTCAACATGAGTGAATTGGAGGAGGGCAAATGTGGTCCCTCTACACAAGTCCGGCGGCAGGGAACAGTAGGCTGTTCAGCGTCACCTCAGTAGTGGGGAAGATCATGGAGACATTGCTTAAAGAAAGGATAGTGGGGCATCTAGATGCCATCGGAGCCCAGGACCATAGACAACATTGATTCACAGTGGGGACATCATGTCAGATAAATCTGGTTGATTTCTTTGACTGGGTGACAAAGGAAGTGAATCGGGGTGGGGCAGTGGACAACGCTTGCCTTGATTTCAGCAAAGCCTTTGACACGATCCCATATAGGAGGCTGATAAACTAGCTGGGTAGGCTGGGCATGGGGGAAAGAGTGGTAAGCTGGGTTAGAAACTGGCTAACAGACAGGAGGCAGAGAGTGGTGGTAAATGGTGTGCAGTCTAGGGAGAGGGGCGACCAGTGGGGTGCTGCAGGGATCGGTCCTGGCGCCAGTTCTGTTCAGTGTCTTCATTGGTAATATTTATGGATTTATTGCTGCCTGCCTTCCTCCAAGTCCACCTAGTAGCTACGGCATAAGAAGTCACTCACTAATTTCCCAGGATTACCAACCACTTTGGTAGGGCAGCCATAAGTCATGCTTTGCCCTCATTATGGAGAAGGATCCAAAGCTCTTTGAAACTCAGCACTCCTGTCAGTATTGCTATGTTCAGGCATCTTTACAGCAAAACATTTACTGAAATTTGTAAATGTTACCATAGCTTCTAGTGGTTATATTAGTGGCCTCATCTCTAAAACTACCTCTCACACTCTTGAATCCTACCCTGTTAAACCCTCCATAACATGTTAAGTAGCCAGCTGCCTTGTTTGGCCTTCGGAGCCTTTGGCACCTTCCCTTACCTAATCCTACATGCCACTTTGATTAGTTATTCTGTTGGAATTTGGAACTTTTTAGGCCCTCTCTAAGCCATGGCCAATTTCCAAGCCAGTGACCACCGCCCAAGCTAGATTTAGTTCCTGAGGGATGAAATGGTTATGATCTGCATTCCCTCGGCTGAGTCCAGCATAAACTAACACCTTCATACATGTATAGGAAGGAATGTACATTCCACAATTAATGTCATGTGTTGTTGTTTACCTGTTCCCCACAAGTGCAATGGAATGTTTATACTGTACCGTTCAAATGTAAATCTGTATTTCTACTACTACATTTTGTATGTATTCTATGTATGTATATCCATCCTTGACAAACTGCAGGTCCGCCTTGTAAATGAGCTTGCTCAACGGTGATCGCCTGGATAAATAAAGATTTGATTGATTGATTGATAGATATTGCAGAACATCTGAAGGGAATGTTTTCACCAAATGTTCAACATAGCCATTTTAAGATCTCTGCTCGTGAACAGTGTCACTGTGATTTTCTTAATCTGTCCCAAACATTGATTGCGCACACCGACTGCGCCATTGTGCACTACATGCATGGAAACACATTTTGGGAGAGATGTGAAAAATGACAGCTGTATTGCTCATAAGGAGGTGTGGTAAAATGGCAATGTTGAAAATCTGGAGTGAAAATATTGAACATTGCCAAACTTACGAGCATGCGTAGGAACTGCGTAACGCACGCTTGTAAAACAGTCATTTTTTTAAGAATTTGTTCACCAAATTTTCAACATAGCCATTTTAAGACCTCTGCTCATGAACGGTGTCACTGTGATTTTCTTAATGTGTCCCATACATTGATTTCGCACACCGAATGTGTCATTGTGCGCTACATGGGCGGAAACACGTTTTTGGTGAGATATGAAAAATGACAGCTATACTGCTCAGAAGGAGGTGTGGTTAAATAGTAATGTTGAAAATCTGGAGTGAAAATATTGAAAATTCGCGAACTTATGAGTGTGCGTAGGAACTGCGCAACGCACGCTAGTAAAAGTCATTTTTAGGAATTTTTTCACCAAATTTTCAGCATAGACTTTTTGAGAGCCCACCTTATGAACACTGGCAATGTCGTTTCGTTAATCAGTCCCGAAAGGTGATTTCACGCAGTAAATACGAAATCACCATCCGGGCCCGATTAACGCCGTGACAGTGCAAGAATTCATGAGGAAGGGTCCCAAAAACCCCATGTTGAAAATTTGGGCCCAAAATTCCCATAAATGCCTGAGATATGCAACAAAGTTGAAAAAACCCTATCTATCCCATTATACAGCTTACTGGCATTTCCTCGGTTCGCGGTCGGCTTTGAAGAGTGCAGACGTGTTCCTGGTCCACCGAAGATCGTCCCGCCGTGCTCCGGAGGTAAGTATGGGGTGATGGGAGGTGTGGGGAAGCAGGGTGCACAGTGGATGGGTGCGGGTTGTGGGAGTGGGGGCAGGGAGAAGCGCTGAGGGACAGTTTTTGAATTTACAGTTTTTTTTTTTTTTTTAATAAGACGACGAGGGACGTTTGCCACGCTGGGCTGGAGCCGATGGGGGATTGGGCACCCCCGTCGGCCATAACATCATTTTACCATGCTGGGGTGGGCTCCCAACGTGGCACCTGGATGCTTTGGGGGGCGTGCAGCCGACGGGGGATTTGGCACCCCGTCGGCCATAAAACATTTTGCTACACTGGGGTGGGCTCCCAGCGTGGCACCTGGATGCTTGGAGACGATGGAGCCGGCAGAGTTGGGCACCCCGTCGGCCGTCTGACTGTGTGGGGGGGAGCAGGGAAGGCGCATGAGCACACAGGTGCGGCGCTGCAAGGCAGGTGTGGGAGGGGAGCTCTGCTCACCAAAGCGGAGCCTCCCTTTCAACTGTACAACCACTGCATTTTCAACTGCTGTCATAGACAGCTGCAGCAGTGACTGGGGAACTGGGGCCGCGCCTGCAAGCACACTGACTGCATTGGAAGACGGGTGCCACACCTCCGAAAACTCGGTTGGTGGCACTGTTTCTTGCACATGCGTGCAAGCAACATAAAAACTAGTCTTCTTACCCCCCAGAGCAGTTTCTCACTGCAAAAATTGGCTTATTAAAATTTGTCTTCTCAAAATCTGGTGGAGCAAGTACTAGGAGTACTACAGTATCCAGTTCTGCTAAACGTAAAAGTTCTGATGATGGCCTTACCAAGGATCAGAGATATGACACAGAAAAAAGGGTCAGGAATTTCCATCCTGAATGGAAAAAAGAATGTCCATGGCTGGATTACAATGAAGAAAAATCTGTAATGTACTGTAAGGCTTACCCCCAAATCTGTGACCCTAACTCAGCTATGGTTAAAGGTTCAGGAGATCTTAAGTTAGACCCCATAAAGAGGCATGATTTGACGAGGGAACACATCAGTTGCACAAAACATTAATTAAAGGATACCGCTCAAGTACCACCCATTCGTCTGTCAGAAACTGCTCTGATCAGTCCTTTCAAAAAAGACATATGACACCAAAAGAACTTGGAAAAATACAACATTTTATTTAACACTGCATACACTGTGGCAAAGAACTGGAAACCTTTTTCTGATTTTGAAACGATTTGTGAGATCCAGCGTACAGTGTCAGTGGCTCAGTAGGTTGCACACTCACCCCTGAGGCCGGGAGATCAGAGGGCTGTGGGTTCAGTTCCCACATCTGGCACTTGGATTAATATCCCAGTACTGACACTGTAGTGCAGCATGAGAGGGGTGCTGCACTTCTGAGGTGCCGTCTTTCGGATGAGACGTTAAACCGAGGTCCCATCTGTCTGGATTGGTGGTAGTTCAGGTGAATGTTAAAGATCCCATGGCACTTATCGAAAAGAGTAGGGGAACTTTATTAAGCAAGAAACACAACATCACACAAAATAGGAAAAAGTAACAGTTGAAACATTACAAAAAATATCCGAAAATTGCAAAAGAAACAAACGAAAAATTAACAAAAAGAAAAAGCTTTCCATAAATGAATGCCATAAGATCTGGAAAAATTTTTTCCATCCTGAAAGCGAACAGTTTGTAAGTCAGCAACAACAGCAGAGAGAATAACATCAAAATTCGTATGAAGTTGTTGCAACACAAAATAACAACGAGCTTGCCATAAATAATATTGTAAGAGTGCAAAAAAAACATTCAACGATTTTGTGGTATCGGCCCCAATCCCAGAATAATCACCTAATACCAGAGTACTGTAAGAAATTAAACGTAGGTGTGGCATATTCAGTGCCTAGCTGCAAATTCCCAAAACCTCTGACTAGCAGGACAGTCGACAAAGAAATGAGACTGGCTTTCTTCAATATTAATACAATCTGGTCTTAAACAATATCTATCAGTCACTGGTTTATACTTTAGATTTCCCCGAACTCCTAAACGACCATGAGCAGAGATCCACATGATATCCCAAATTTTA
Source organism: Neoceratodus forsteri (assembly GCA_016271365.2). NCBI lineage: Eukaryota > Metazoa > Chordata > Ceratodontiformes > Ceratodontidae > Neoceratodus > Neoceratodus forsteri. The sequence goes on along the minus strand of CM028132.1, from coordinate 1,474,338,570 downwards.
ACCGGAATTCTATTATCAGTCAATTTACCGAATGCATACTTCATAGTAGATGGGGAGCAAGATGGAAAGAGTAATATTACTTTTTGTACATCATACACGATGTACTCATAAAAGGATTTTCTATGTAAAGAACGTAATTTATGTAAGGGAATCTTCCATTTGAACAATTTCTTCAAAGCCGAGATACCATAATGTGGTAAACCATCTGATAATAATATTCTAGGGGGAAGAAGAGACCATTTAAAAAAATATTTGTGCCATATAGATTTAATCCAGAATTGCCAAGGAAGAGACGGTGCACACCAAATGAATGAAAAGGAGGAAAATAAAAAATTAGAATGAAAAAAAATTACTGGATTAATCATATGTAATCCACCCTCTCTATATCTGAGATACGTGTATTCTCTTTTTTCACAGGGTTTAATCTATTGCCCCATAACATCTGAAAGAAAATACTATAAATCCTAGTTTCTAACGAAGCGGGGTGGAAAAAGGTGACTTAGATAAAGAAAAATGGGCAAAACAAATTTTTAATGATTAAGACTCTTTTTTTTCCCAAACTTCCAGCTCTTCCACTGATGAACTTTAAGTTCACCCAATCCTAACTGCTTGTCCCAATTATAGAATTCCATATTATCTATCCCAAACCAGACACCCAGTATTTTCTGAGGCCCAGGTACTAAGGAATATCAAAACAGTTCGATAAGTCCGAACAAATGGACCCAATTGCATAACAAAACTTTTGTGATATTAAGAGGCCAGAGTATCTACTAAAGAAAAAAAAACTCTAAGGCTTTTCTCAAAGAGGTTGAGTCAGCTAAAAGAAGGGTGACGTCATCCGTGAAGGCAGTAACTTTAACCATTTCCAGGTCTGCAGAAGGAGCAATACCTGAAATAGAGGTGTCACAAATAATGCTTCTAATCACTGGATCCAGAATGAAAGTGTATAATAAGGGGCTTAAGGGACATCCTTGTCTGACACCTTGGGAAATTTTTACTTTCTCCCCTAACAGGCCGTTTACTATTGGAACTGAGACTGCGGATTTATACAACTGAGAAATCCAATGTACAAAAGTATCAGAATTCCTAAGCAGAAAGAACAAAATACAAATAAGAATGACTGACTGCATCAAGCGCTTGGATTGATCCAAGGCTGCAATCAATTCTGAAGAAAAAAATTAGCTCGACATGCAAAAGATCTCAAGCAAAAAGAGATTATGCTGGATTTTCCTAGTTTTTATCGCTGCGTTTGTGCAGGGTGAACTAAAAGCCTAGCCAATTTCTCCAATCTATTATTCAAAATTTTAGATAAAATCTTATAATCACTGTTTAGTAAACAAATTGGTCTCCAATTTGAGAGCGAGTTTTTATCCCTTTTATAAATGAAAGTCATAAGGACATTGAAAAATCTTGGCAGGAGGTCCCTGATGACAGATAACAATTAAACACAATAGGAAGAAAAAACCCATGTATTCTATGCATTTTTATAGAACTCATTAGGTATCCCATCTATACCAGGGAAGATCCGAGCTTTAATTGTTTAATGACTTCAATCACCTCAGAAGTGGAAATAGGTAGTTGTAAAGACGGACCAGATCACAAGGCAGATGGGAAGAGAAGAAAAACTGTACTTGAGAGAGAATCAGAGAAAGAACCTGTGGGGATGAAAAATAAGTCTGAAGATAATGCTGTACTACATGTAGCATACCTATATCAGTGATAATAAGCTCATTATTAGTATCAAGTAAACCAGTCATGATAGTATTCCGTAAGTGTGTTTTACATGCATGAAAGGGATCAGCCATTTGAGAGTTTTTAAAATTAAAGCGAAATTCCAGATCCAAAGACTTGGCTCTATTGTATTGATATGTTTTCATTTGCTGCTTAATATTCTTTATTTGAGAAAGAAAAAGGTCATGATTGTTTGGAGGGAATGACATGAGTCTATATAACTGGTTTCTAAGAACTAAATATGTCCTATATTCATCCTGCACCTTAGTCTTACCCCAGGTCTGAAATAAATGTTTAACCTCAAGTTTAAATTGTTTCCACCACTCATATGGGGAGGAAAATAGAGCCAAAGTAGAAGATTTTGCAGCTAAAAAAAATTCCAGTTTAGAGAAAGAAGCAGGGTCTGAGAGAAAAGAAGTGTTCAACCTCCACGTGACATGCAAGAATGTAATCTAGGAGGAAGATTTCGTAAAGACAAAGTACAAACTAAGATATGGTGATCAGAGAATTCCACCGGAACTGCAATACAAGACAAAACCTGAAGATAGTGTGAAGTAAAAAACATAACTATCCTAGTGGCAAATGTATGTCTATGGTAAGTATTACCATTCGTAGGGTGTAAGCTACGGAAGGCGTCCGTAAGCCCAGCATCTGTTACCACCTCCAATAATGCATTTGAGTCGCAATAAACCTTTTTCCCTTGTGTTTTACGGAGCTGAATATCAAGGGAACAATTAAAATCTCCTCCCCAAACTAAATGTTTCCTGGTGAATAAATAGGGTTTAATTACTGTAAACAGCGCAATACGGCCTGTTTTAGTCTGCGGGCTATAAACATTTAGAAAGCGTAAAAGATATTCACCCCATGAGCAGTCTAATATAAGAGCTCTACCAGGTGATAAATCAATAACCTTCGTGATTTTAAAAGAAGAATCACCAAATAATATAGCGATCCATCTATGATTTCAGTACCAAAAGACCAAAAGATGGGCCACAAGTCCATAATCTTTTCAATCTGTGTTCCTCAGAAATGGAAGACACCCTTGTTTCTTGCAAAAATATAACATCCAACTTCAGGAATGTAAGGTATGAAAATATGGATATTTGCCTTTGAAAGGATTTTAGGCTACACACATTAAAAGAAGCAAATTTCAAAGAGGCCATGGGATTACTTATGAACTACGCTTTTGCCTTACTTTCCTTTTCTTTCCTTTTTTCCCTTTTCTATCTTTAGCAAGCTCTGTAGATTTACTATCGTCCTCGTCCGTTATAATTTCAGAGTGATGAGAGGCCTCAGACTCCATATCTGAGTCTCTAACTTCATCCTGAAGGGGGGAAAAGAAATTTTCAGTTACCACCGGACTGATTTGGGGCTGTTTTGAGGATGCTCTAGTGAACCTCCTGCCTTTAATGGTTTCAAAAGGGGGTGGCATAATAGAGACCTGACTCTGGCTGTCTCCTGATGGAGGGGGGACCGGATGTACAGTATCCTGAGGGTCAGTAACCATAGGTGGCACAGACTTAGTAGCATCTGGGAGTGAGAGGGGTAAAACAGAAGCTTGCTTTGGGGGAGGGGTACCCTTGTCACCCGGATTGTGCAATTTGGCCTGGGCATTTCGAAGCAAACCGTCCTTGTCTAAACCATCAGAGCAATTATGTCTAGCCCAGGGACATTGATGGAAGGCATGGCCCTTTGCTTCACAAAGATTACATTGGAAGATATTTGTACACATGTCCACTGAATGCCCAAAACCCCCACATAAAGGACACTTCATCATGTCGCAGACACTACTGATGTGTGTCCTATCCCCACATTTATAACAAGCCTTAGGCTGCCCCCCATAAAAGCAAACTCCTCTATCCTTTCCCAAAAAGAAACTGTTCTGCAAATGAATAATCTCAGAATTGACTTGTAGCAATTTCACTTTAAATTTCCATCCACCTGTCCAAATGCCTTCAATATCCAAAAGGGCTTCAGGTGGCCCCAAAACCTCACATTTGGATTGCAACCATCGGTAAATATCATTGACATTAACCCCCTTGTTTCTGAACATAATTGTGACAAACCTAATCAGTGGTTTAGTTAAAGGAATGGCAAAAAAAGGAAGCCACACCGGGTGATTTTTTTGGTTAGCATATTTGTCCCAGAATCTGTTCATAAGGGCAGTAGTTTGAAAGCTAATGTCAAAGGAATCTTCCCCAGAGACATGAATGAGGGCATACACATCCTTGGCACAAAAACCCATTTTAGACTGCAGAAGTTGTTTAAACACATAGTATCTATCAGAGTGCTCCTGCAAACCCCCTCTATATTTCAAACGCACAGCGTTGCGACGAGGGGCTTGTTCCAACTTCGACTTGAATAACTCAGACATTGTGGGTTTGGAAGTGTGGCTTGGTAAGGGGGTAGTAAGGCCCGTAGAACCAGCAGAAACATCAGGAGTTCAGTCACAAGTCCACCCTACCCTCCCTCGAAGTAGATGGCTGTGGGGAGCGTTGTGAATTATCTCAGGTGTCTTCCTACCTGAAAGCGAGTCCAGTCCAAATCAGGAGCCCAAACTCCCGACATTCCTCTTCCAACCGCCTCCATGTTCACTTCTTCCGACCAGTCTGCAGAGCTGTTGATACTTCCTCCTTCCTGCAGCCCGAATTGTTGCTTCACTAAATGCGTCAGACATGGTGCAACGCTATTTGCGGTCCTCCGGAAACCATCTCCCGTGAGAGCAGTTCCTTCCCTGAATTTGCGTATGACAAGATCTCCGTAGCTGAATCTCCGCCGCTGGGCAAAGGAAGAACAGGCAATGGATCCAAATAAGAGGCACATGTAAGTGTCGAAAAAGGCTTATTCTCATGTTGAACTGGCGATTGTGGTAAAGTTTGAGCTGCTAAAGCGAACTTGCAATAGCGTTTTCCCTAGCATAGCAAGAGCAACAGAGCTCTCTCCCTGCATTCTTGCACCTCCTCCTCCATCCCGACCTCAGGAGCGTCTGCCATGTCGGGGCTGCTGACGTCAGCGAGTCCCTACCAGCCACTGACCAGCAGCCAGTAGGGGAATTTCCCCAGTGTCCTGGCCAAATTTCCCTCATTCACTAAAAATACCACCAACAGCTTAATCTGGTTCAAGGTCAGTTGGCATTCATCTGTATCCCCCTCCCCGGGGTCATGCCTGAAAATAGGCAGGATTTGTCTAGTGCACTTACCCGGTCCATAAAAACTAAATAAAAAATAAAAATGGTTTAAATGTTGGCAAAAACTACATGAATATAGCAGATTGCCATTTGTTTGTGGACGACATAGCTACAACTATACGTTCAGCAATCATTGACAAGGTCAAAAACGCCTCCTTTTTGAGCATTCTTGTAGACGGAAGTACAGACCACTCTGTTATTGAAAAAGAAATTGTCTACCTGAGACATAGATACATAGACAGTGTCGGCAGATAAGGGCCTATGGCCCACCCAGTCTGCCCATTTGAGCTCGTAAGTTCAGTTTATGTTTTCCTAGAAGTCTGTTGCCCCTTTCCCCTGACCTCCAGAATTCCTTTATGTTTATCCCATGCATTCTTAAATCCCGTGATTGTTTCAGCCCCCACCACTTCCTCTGGCAGGGTGTTCCACTTGTCCACCACCCGTTCTGTGAAGAAATTCTTCCTTATGTTTCCTCTGAATCGTCCTCTCTCCAACTTCATCCCATGCCCTCTAGTCCTGGAACATCTTTTTCGCTTAAAAATAGTGTATTCCTGCACCCTGTTCCTCCCTGTAAGATAGTTGTATGTCTCTATCATATCCCCTCTCTCCCTCCTCTCCTTCAGGGAGTACATGTTCAGTTCCTTCAACCTGTCTTCATAGGACTTGTGATGCAATCCATGCACCATCTTTGTTGCCCTCCTCTGAACCTTCTCTACCCTGTCTATGTCCTTACATAGGTATGGTCTCCAGAACTGTACACTGTACTCAGGTGGGGCCTCACTAGTGTCTTGTATAGCGGAATTATGACTCCCTTTTCCTGCTGATGATGCCCCTGCCTATACATCCCAGCATCCTATTTGCTTTACCTGCTGCCTTGTCACACTGTTTCCTACCTTGCGGTCATCAGAGATGATAACCCCAAGATCCCTTTCCTGCTTGGTGCATGCTATATCATCACCCACCCCCAACTGATATATTGTGCCAGGGTTTTGTGCCCCATATGCATTATCTTGCACTTCCTTGCATTGAATTTCAACTGCCAAATCCTTGACCATTCTTCAAGTTTCTGCAGGTCCTTCTCATTCTGTCTACACCCTCTGTGTATCTACTCTGTTACAGAGCTTTGTGTCATCAGCGAACAGTGAAATTCTGCCTTCTAGGTCCTCAAGAATGTCACTGATGAAGATGTTGAATAGGACCGGTCCCAGCACTGATCCCTGTGGTACCCACTGGTCACTCTGCCCTCTGTGGAGTGACAGCCATTTACCACCACCTTCTGTGTCCTGCCGCCCAGCCAGTTACCTACCCACCACACTACTGTCCTGCCCACACCCATATTCCCCAGGTTGTGTAATAGTCTTCTATGTGGCACAGTGTCATAGATACATAGATACATAGACAGTGTCGGCAGATAAAGGCCTATGGCCCACCTAGTCTGCCCATTTGAGCTTGTAAGTTCAGTTTGTTTTCCTAGAAGTCTGTTTCCCCTTACCCCTGACCTCTAGAATTCCTTTATGTCTATCCCATGCATTCTTAAATCCTCGTGATTGTTTCAGCCCCACCACTTCCTCTGGCAGGGTGTTCCACTTGTCCACCACCGTCTCTGTGAAGAAATTCTTTCTCATGTTTCCTCTGAATCGTCCTCCTCCAACTTCATCCCATGCCCTCTAGTCCTGAAACATCTTTTCACTTAAAATAGTGTTTTCCTGCACCCTGTTCCTCCCTGTAAGATACTTGTATGTCTCTATCATATCCCTCTCTCCTCCTCTCCTCCAGGGAGTACATGTTCAGTTCCTTCAACCTGTCTTCATAGGACTTGTGATGCAACCCATGCACCATCTTTGTTGCCCTCCTCTGAACCTTCTCTACCCTGTCTATGTCCTTACGTAGGTATGGTCTCCAGAACTGTACACTGTACTCCAGGTGGGGCCTCACTAGTGTCTTGTATAGCGGAATTATGACCTCCTTTCCTGCTGGTGATGCCCCTGCCTATACATCCCAGCATCCTATTTGCTTTACCTGATGCCTTGTTACACTGTTTCCTCTACCTTGAGGTCATCAGAGATGACAACCCCAAGATCCCTTTCCTGCTTGGTGCATGCTATATCCACACCCCCAACTGATATATTGTGCCAGGGTTTTTGTGCCCCATATGCATTATCTTGCACTTCTTTGCATTGAATTTCAACTGCCAAACCGTTGACCATTCTTCAAGTTTCTGCAGGTCCCTTCTCATTCTGTCTACACCCTCTGGTGTGTCTACTCTGTTACAGAGCTTTGTGTCATCAGCGAACAGTGAAATTCTGCCTTCTAGATCCTGTGCAATGTCACTGATGAAGATGTTGAATAGGACCGGTCCCAGCACTGATCCCTGTTGTACCCCACTGGTTACTCTTCCCTCTGTGGAGTGACAGCCATTTACCACCACCCTCTGTGTCCTGCCACCTAGCCAGTTACCTACCCACCACACTACTGTCCTGCCCACACCCATATTCCCCAGTTTGTGTAATAGTCTTCTATGTGGCACAGTGTCAGAGGCCTTGCTGAAGTCCAGATAGGCCATGTCCACTGCCCTCCCCTGATCCACCTCTCCAGTCACCCAGTCAAAAAATTCAATGAGGTTGGTCTGACATGACCTCCCCCTGGTGAAACCATGCTGCCTTGGGTCCTGTAGTCCATTGACAACCAGATGTTCCACCAATCTCTCCTTCAGTAGTGCTTCCATGATCTTTCCCACTACTGAGGTGAGGCTGACTGGTCTGTAGTTCCCTGCTTCCTCTTTGTTCCCACTTTTGTATAAGGGGACTACATCTGCTGTCCTCCAGTCTTTGGGTACCTCCCATGTTTCCAGTGATTGGCTGAACAGGATAGCCAGAGGTTTCAGCCACCACCTCTCTTAGTTCTTTAAGGACCTGGGTGCACCCATCTGGCCCCATTGCTTTATCAGCTCTTATTACTTCCAGTTCCTTCAGGACCCTTTCTCGTGTAAAGGACTTGTGTCCATTTCTGCACCATTCTCACCCCTTGTACTCCTTCAGACCCATTACCCCTCTTCCTTAGTAAAGACTGAGCAGAAATACCTGTTCAATATGTCAGTTTTATTGTTGTCATCCTCCACGTGGCTCCCATCCTCCCCCTTCAGTCTCACTATCCTCCTTTGTCTTTCTTTTTTCACTTATGTACCTGTAAAAGGTTTTGTCCCCTTTACCCACTGATTTTGCAATGTGTTCTTCTGTCTGAGCTTTGGCTTCCCTTACTGACTTCCCTGCCTCCCTTTGTTTCTCCTGGTACTTCTCCCTATCCCCTTCTGCCTGTGTCTTTTGTATTGCCTGAATGCAATCTTTTGGCTTTCACTTTCTTTGCTACTTCTTTGGAAAACCATAATGGTCTCCTCTTCCTTTTCCTCTTGCTAACCTGCTTAATGCACAATTCTGTTGTTCTTATAATCCCCATTTTAAATACTGCCCACTGTTCCTCAACCCTGATTCCTGTCCCATTCCCTTAATGCCTCTTTCAAGTATCTCCCCATTTTCCCAAAGTCTGCCCCCCTAAAATCCAGGATACGTGTTTTTGTGTGGTTTGGTTCTGCTCTTTCTGTGATTTCAAACCACAATGACTGGTGGTCACTGTTCCCCAGGTGCTCCCCCACTGTTACCCCATCACACTGTCCCTGTTTGTGAGCACAAGGTCCAGTATTGCCTTCTGCTGAGTTGGTTCCATGAGCAGTTGCTTGAGGAAGGCACCCTGAAGGGAGTCCAGGATAAATCTGCTCCTAGTTGATGCTGTTGCTGGGATGCTCCAGTCCACGTCTGGTATATTGAAGTCTCCAACCAGTACTACCTCACCTTGTCTGCCATCCTCTGGATGGCTAGCATCAACTCTATCTGTTTCTTCCTCCTGGGCTGGTGGTCTATAGACCACACCTGTGCGGATGGCTGGCCCCATTTTCCTTTCCAGCTTAACCCACAGTATCTCTCCCCCATTTTGTTCCTCCTGGATCTCTGTGGCCCTTGTGTCATTTTTCACATACAGTGCCACTCCTCCTCCCTTCCTGCCTGCTCTGTCTCTTCTGAATATGTTGTAGCCAGATATGGCCGTCTCCCAGTCATGGTTATCATTACACCAGGTTTCAGTGATGGCCACAATGTCCAGGTCTGACTGTACCATGACAGCCTCAGATCTTCCATCTTGTTGCTAAGGCTCCTGGCATTTGCACATGGCTTTCATGATTTGACCTCCTAGACTGCTTCACTGTTCTACTCCAGCCCCTTCCTTGGTTGTCATTTATCCCTGGTTCTCCTTGCTGTTTGCCCTTCTGCTGAATTTTGCCCCTTTTCTGCTTATCCACCTTTTGGACACTAATCTCCATCTTTTGCACACTGCTTTGCAGAGATAGCCACTCCTCTGGTTCACTGGTCCCATTACTAGCTGTGGGGGGTGAGCAAGTAGGTACCGTCCTTGCTGGCCTGCCACCCCCCTTTGCTAGTTTAAATGCTTGTCAATGTAGCATTTAAACTTATCATTGAGTGCTTGGATTCCCCTCTAGGATGGATGCAGGCCGTCAGGCTTGAACAAACCTCCATCCTCCAGGTGGGTCCCCAGTCACCAATGAATCCAACCCTTCCTCACAGCACCAGTTCTTCAACCATGAGTTAAAGTTCCTGGTGCATGCACTCCATGCTCTCCCTTAACTCTCACAGGTAGTACTTGAGAAAGTGAGAAGTAGCTACTTGCTTGAGACCCCTCCCCAGTTTCCTAAACTCTTCCTGAACTTCCTTTGGCTCCCATTTGCCAAGTCATTAGTACCTAGGTGGATAATGACATCCAGCTCACCCTCCCGTCTTGCCTTCCCAGTGATCCCAGTATCTTCCTTCCATCCCTCCATGCCGTGGCACCTGGTAGGCACCTCACCTCCCTGTCCTCCACCTCCTGTGTTCCTAGCTGGATCCTCTTACGATGGAGTCCCCACCAGGATTCACTTCCTCCTCCTCTGGGGTCCACTGCTTTCCCACTGAGGTCACCTCCTTGCCTAACCTCCACATCCTTTCCTTCCATTTCCTGGGTACCTCTATTTGGTTGTCCTCATTTGCCAGTGTGGCATATGAGTTCTTGAGAGGAATAGGATCTGGGATGTGCCTCTGCCTGACTGCTCTAACCCTCCCTGAGCCCACTGTCATCCAAGTGCTCCTCGTCTCGGCATCCTTTGAGGCAGCTGCATTGGACTGGGTGGTCCCTGGATAGGGTGATGGTGGTACCTGACCCAGTTTACTTCCGCTCTGAGTCTGGCTACCTCATCCTGCAGTCCAGAGAGATGATGCAGATAGGGCAGCACCTCAGTGTCCAGAAGGTCTGCCTGAATATGGCTGCCCCACAGCCACTGCATTGCACCACTCCCCACATTATACTGCAATTCCACTACTTCTCTGCTATGAAGCTCTTTAGTTCTCTCTTTATTTATTTACAGTACTAAAAATCCTGTAACTGATCGATCAGGTATATATTTTTTTAAGGAAAAAGAAACCAATAAATAAATAAATGAGTCAAAACACTTGTCATGCTGAGGGTGGTCTTCTTCCCCCTTATGCCCCTCCTACTTCACACCTCTTACTATACCCTGTGTTTAGCTCCTGTCAATCAGATTTATCAGGGCATATAATTAAGAGTTGGGGGAAGGGGTGGGAGGCCGGGTGAAAATTTCCAACAATTAAAGACAGCACAGAATTACACCACCACTATGTTTTAAATTTTCAACAGCCCAAAAACAATTATAAGTAAAGACAACACAGAAAGAAAGTATAGTGTCACTACAAGCCTACAATCTAAGTTTAAAAGAAAAATACCAATTACCAGTTACTCTAAAGCACTGAATTGAATATGTTTCCTTCCTTCACCTTCTGGCTTCTTCTGAAGTGTCAAAGGCCTTGCTGAAGTCCAGATAGGCCATGTCCACTGCCCTCCCCTGATCCACCTCCCTAGTCACCCAGTCAAAAAATTCAATGAGGTTGGTCTGACATGACCTCCCCCTGGTGAAACCATGCTGCCTTGGGTCCTGTAGTCCATTGACAACCAGATGTTCCACCAATCTCTCCTTCAGTAGAGCTTCCATGATCTTCCCCACTACCGAGGTGAGGCTGACTGGTCTGTAGTTCCCTGCTTCCTCTTTGTTCCCACTTTTGTATAAACAGGTGGCGCTATCCCAAGGGCTACTACTCCTGCCTGTTTGGCTACTGACAGGTTGAGGGGCCTAGGTTCTATGACGGGTGCCTCCACCCAGAGGTCAGGGTTAGTAGTGGTTAAACTAGCTCGGGTACAACCCTCTGGGACACTGTGCCCCTCCGTTGTTCCCACTAATGGCCCACACAATACACGGGAGTTACCTTCCCAATATCCCAGTACCCCACATATGCACACTTTTTACACACAGAGATACCACTTACCCTCGAGACTGATTCTGCATCCTGTCTCGGAGGACCCCCTGTAAAACAAGGTTAGACAACATACACAGCAACTTGCAGTACTGTTCCAGATGCATTAACACAGCCAGTATATAGTATAACAACAAAAAATCTGGTTTATTCAGGGGACAGTAACACGGGAAGGGGGTAATCAGGTTGGTTGGTTTAGATAAGTTCGAATCACAGTACTGTGCACATATATTTAGTGTCCAAAATGTCACTCTCTGGGTACCCAGGATTGGGGGGGGGGGGCTAGCCAGGTCTGTTGCCCGGGATTGGCCGGCTGGTGCAGCTGGATGGGGCCCTGTATGAAGAAAATACATGCACAAACAAATTGTAATCCGGAGCCGGATGGCTCAGTCCACAAACAGAAGCACACACAACAATCAGTTGACACACTTTGATTAAATGAAGGTGAGGGGAAGTACCCCAATTTGTGCTCACAAACCTCAAACCGAGCTGAATTGAGGAGGTAGCTCTGGATGGCCAGGATGAGCAGGGCATGGAGATGAGACCCCTGTGACAGGGCCTAACTGACTTGGAAAGCAGACGGGTGCAGTCCGATTAGCTTTGAGTCCAGCTTCAGCTCACGACTCACAGAACCACGGGAAGAGGTATCGCGATCCCCTACCAGCACTAGGCACATTTATATGTAAAGGAAATTACTATACCAGGCAGCTGCTTTTTGAACCCGATCACAAATACTGCAAAACCCGAGAACACACGCAGCAACAGAGTCCCGACAGGCTGATCACACTTCTGCAAATCTTCGGTCTTCTACGGGCAAGCCTGGATCTGCACACTTCTTCCTTTTTTCTCCACAAACTCTGATTCAGTCTAATGAGTACTCACTAACGACTGTAGGCCGACTTCAGAACCTTACACGTGCTTCCCGCGCAAACTGCACATTGCAGCAGAACAGCGCTCCTACTCCCTTCACAGTCAGCTCGCATCTGCCCTCCAGGAACGGTTCAGGGCATTTCCCTTAGGCTCCCCACAGGTTCGGCCAGAGGATTCAACTGTCAATCACTGCAGGGCTCCCTCTGTTGGTGCGAAAAGGGGCCAAGGTCCAAACTACAGCTCCCAGAAGCAACTGCCATACATTCCCCCTTTAAGCAGGCTCCAGGTGAGAATCCAGGTTCTGGTTGGCTCAGGCAGTCTTCATTTTAGGGCTTCCCTTACCCAATTGGCCCAGATTAGCAGTTCAGGTCCAGAATGGAGGAGCAACACACACAGAGTCCCTGTGTAATAAAGGCAGGTTAGACAAACTGCAATTTTACAAATGCTGTAAATGATTTCAGGAAACAGTTACATCCTTCAGATGGGCTTCCTCTGCGCTCTTAGCGAGTGCAGACACAGAGCGATCAGACGGCAGCTCAGGCCGGGATTCGAGCATTAACTACACAGTCCCCCCATTCAAACTAACTTAGCCTGCAAGCAGGAAGCTCTTAAAGAGACAGTCCCAGAGGCTCTAAAAGCACTCGCAGATAAACAGCTTAAACGCCGAACACCATTCAGGCTGGGAGCACTTAGCCAGCTCCTAGAAGACTTTTGGGAACCCCCATTTGCAGGGGGGTTACAAAGGTACTAACTGTTTGCCAGTCACACACCTACTATCTGTGGTATCATTTGAAACTGCAAATGCTGAGGGTGTATTTAATGCTATTGAGAAAGTTTTACAATCAGTCGATGTGCCATTACCAGAACTGACAGGCAATGGACAGTCAGCACTTGTATGTGCTAAGTTTGATGGTGCATCAGTTAATCTAGGTGAACGGACAGGAGTCATTACTAGACTCAAATCACTTTTGCCAGAAGTTTTTTGTGTTGCCCGCAAACTTGAGCTTGCCATTTTGGATTTAAATAAACATTTTAAATACATGACCAAATTTGAAGACTGTTAGAAAGGCATTTTCAGTTTTTATTTTTGGTCTCCAAAACGCAGGAGAGAACTTAAATCGCTGAAGTTCTCGATGAGCATCTTGCACATTTCTTGGCTGTAAAGCAGGTCAGGTGGCTAGCAAGCAAAGAAAGAGCAGTTGTGGCATTAGCAAAAAAATGTGGACATTGTGACAATGCATGTGGAGCACAGATTCATGGATGGCAACCAGGCAAACGATGCCAAGAGAGCTAAGAGGTACCACAAGGAACTGACCTCTTGTTAAATTTTTTTGCCAGTTGTTGCAAGATTATCAAAAACTTTCCATTTGGCAGACTACTTAATTGTTGAGATACCATCCATAAAGGGGTCGTGGGAAGTACCAGGTAACTATAGACCCATCAGTTTGACCTCGGTGGTGGGAAAATTACTGGGGAGTATACTAAAAGAACGATTGGGGGTGTACTTGGAGGAGGTGGGAGGTCTGGATAGTCAGCAACATGGGTTTGTGCCAGGTAGATCGTGTCTAACCAATCTTGTGGAATTCTATGAATGGGTAACATCAGAACTGGACAGGGGAAAGCCTGTGGATGTAGTATTCTTGGACTTCAGCAAGGCGTTCGACTCTGTCCCCTACAATGGTCTGGTGGAGAAACTGACGGGGTTGGGAGTATACCCTTTGATGGTCAGATGGATTGAAAACTAGCTAGCTGGATGCACTCAGAGAGTAGTGGTCGGTGGGGAGCTCTTGAACCCTAGAGAGGTCAGTAGTAGGGGTAGCATGAGGGAGGTCGGTCCTGGGTCCAATCCTGTTTAATCACAATGCTTCGACATCAGGGAGGGTATAGGGTGTGAAATGAGTCTCTTGCTGACTACCCAAGATGGGAGCAGTAGTTGAGGGGGAAGAGGGGAGGTTGGCCCTACAGTGGGACCTGGACACCATGGAAAGGTGGGCTCACACGTGGAAATTAAATTTCAATATCACCAAGTGCAAGGTGTTACATCTTGGGCAGGGAAACCCTAAACACAGGTATACCCTGGGAGGGGAGGCGCTGGAGGCCTCAACAGGGGAAAAAGACCTAGGGGTCTTGGTGGATGCATGTATGAATAACTCCCGAGCAGTGCAGGACAGCGGCTAGCAAAGTGAACAGGATGTTGGGATGCATCGTAAGGGGGATCACCTCTAGGAGAAGGGAAGTGATTCTGCCACTGTACAATGGATTGGTTAGACCACACCTTGAGTACTGTGTACAGTACTGGAGACCACACTTGAAGAGGGACATACAGCTCCTGGAGATGGTACAGAGGAGGGCAACTAAGATGATACGAGGACTAGGGGATTTGACATATGAGGACAGACTTGAGCTCTACCTGTTTTCATTGGAGGAGAGGAGAGGAGAGACAGGGGGACATAATTGAGGTCTTCAAGTACCTCAAGGGAATAAATAGGGTAAACACGGAGGGGATCTTTAGACTAAAGCAGGGAGGTGTCATCAGAGGGCATGGTTTGAAGTTGGAAGGTGGAAGGGTGAGGGGTGAAAGAGGAGGAGGTTTTTCACTGAGAGGGTGGTGGATCCTTCGAACATACTGCCTGGCTAGCTGGTTCAGAGATCCACAGTGGAGGGCTTCAGGAGAGGGTGGTACAGACACAGAAAGTGGATGTATCAGATGATGGCCTGGCCCGGGGGGAGGGGAAGGATGATAGGGGTTTCTGGAACACAAGGGGGAGGGTGAGGGCCTCGGTACCCAACTAGGGATCTGAGGTTCGAGCAGACTCGATAGACCGTAAGGCCTAATCTGCTGACAGTTAGTATGTTAGTATACCAAAACATATACAAAAAGCCATTCTGCAGCTAGAAGCACTTAAAAGTACTCCTGGAAAGCATCTTAAAAAATTCCAGGAACAGTATAATGCAGAAGAACGTATGTTTGGCAAAACAAAAGTTCATGGAACACCTGGAAGTGAAGCTGAACTTCACACATTTCTTAATGATACTGTCACGTTACGTACATCTAGAACAGGTTTGGTGTTCTCACAGAGAAACATATGTCTTTACTTCACATTTTGAATTTTCACAGCTGGCCACTGGAAAAGGAAGATCTGCTGTAGCAACATTTGGCAATGCTGAACTAACAACTCCTCACAGATAGCCCTTTCTCTTCTCACTTCTCAGAACTTGATAATGATTGTGCTATAGATGAGTGGGTGCAGCTGAAGTTATACCTTTCTCGATTCCAAACCAAACCTCTCATAACTATGTACAAGTTGGTGCTACAAATGAAAATTGCTGAACGTGGCCCAGACTCCACGAAGGGCCCTGTGCAAAAGCTTATTGAGATTCTGCTCACGATTTCCCCTTCCACAAGTGAATGCGAAACAGGCTTTTCAAAGGCTAATTTCATTAAAAATAAACTACGATCAACCCTGACACAAGTCTTTTGAGAATCGGCTGCTTATCATGACTGCAGGACCATCGGTCTCTGAATTTGATCCACTGCCATCAATTAAGTACTGGCTTGACAGTAGTCTGGGTACTATCCATTCCTCTGGTCACAAATGTCCATCAGAAGAAACAGAAGAAAATCAGCCAGAAGCAAGCTGCAGTACTACTGCTATCTTATAATTTCTCTGCCTCTCTGTAACCTTTTTCTGACTGTCACTGGAGCATCCTAAGGGGGGAAAATAAATCATTTTTTTCAGCAATAATAATGTACATTGCTGAAAACTTTTGTGGCTTACTGGATCCTGGTATGGACTTGCCCTAAAAATGTACCATAAGTCCTGGACTTATGCATCCCCCCAAAATTTTTCAACCCCTGTTGTATAAGTGCATGCCCGGTGTCACAGCTCGACTTTGAAACTGTATTTTTTCCAATTTTTAGGTCTCAGTTTTCACAAAGAATTACTTTCCCGAGTTCAGCTGTGTTTACAGTACTAGTAATAACCTTAGCTGAACTTGGGTGGGGAAAAACAGTGTGCCTGCAAACCTAAAGAAACACAAGTGCAGGCTGAGAAAAGCCTATTGCAACGCTGTATGTGTGCGGGCATTCAGGTGGCCAAGTACAAAGGCGCAAAAGCCCGTTGCCCGCACCACAACCTGATCCCATTGAAACAGGGGTCTCGGTCACAATGAAACGCAGCCCCCAAAGGGCAAAACTGTGGCGTTCAGACATGCACAACAGCAACGATCTTGGTGCAGTGCACCAGCAACGTCGCAGATTTGTCCACCTGAATCGGGCTTTAGAATGCTGTTCAGTTTGTTTGGCCTCTCACTGTTTAAATGCAATTTCAGTTTCAGCGAGTACTTGGAAATGTTCTTTTAACTGGTGGTTAAAGAGTAGGATTACATTTCCAAGTCAGGGGAGGATGGACCTCTTCTTGTCTTGTTTTATATTTGTGTGCTCCGTTTAATACATACATAGATACATCAATTTTGATGGCAGATACAGTCTTATTAGTCTATACAGTCAGCCCATTTCCTAAGTCCATGTTGGACATGTCACACCAGAGTTACTTGGCCTCTTGCCCTTCCAGTGCCCCTACCCCAGCACCTCTTGCCCTTCCATTGCACTCCTACCCCAGCTGTCCATCCTCCCCACCTCCCATAGGTCTTTCTGCCCCCATGTGCCTATCATTCATGTTTCAATCAATCTTTATTTTACCAGGTGAAACATCGAGAAGAACTCATTTCCAGGATGGACCTGGACACAGTACAATGTTAATACAGTAAAAATATAGGATAAAATAATACAAAAATACAATAATCGAAAGATATAAACATACAATAGTCATGTAAATATGTAGATAATAGGACGATTGGAGGCATCAGGTCATTATATAGTACACATGGACATTTTCAAAATAGGAGATGATGATACATGCGGATAGGAATTGAGACAGGACGGGGAAAAGGAATAGGGGTAAGAAAGGGAGACGACGGATGGAAGAACTGAGAGGTAGTAAAGTAGGTTCTTAACTCATGCAGTTACAAGTTTTAGTAATGGCTTGTTTGAACAAGGTTTTGAAGGTGGACAGTTTGGGCAGGATGGCAGTTTTTAGGGTTTTCTGCAATTTGTTCCACAGGGAAGGGAGGGAATGGCTTATGGCCGATTTACCAAAGCGAGTTCTGACTTTAGGAATAACTAGAGATATGTAAGAAAGGCTTCTCAGTGCATAGCTTCTAGGAGAACAAATTTGTAGGCAATCAGAAATATATTTGGGTAGTTTGTTTGTGATGGCTTGGAAGGTCCAGCTGGCTGCATTTCTGTGGTGTCTGTAGTGGAGTGAAGTCCAACCAATTAGTGCATATAAGGAGCAGTGATGGGTGGAGTAGGGTGCTCCTGTAATAAATCTTGGGGCCCAGTGATATAAGGTGTCAAGCTTTTTTAAGGCGGCGGAAGGGCCTTGACCATAAAGAATATCTGCGGAATCCAGTAAGGGGAGAAAGGTTGACTGGACAAGTCTGGTTTTTGCTTCCACTGTTAGGAAGTGCTTTATATGGAAAAATATACCCAGTTTCTTTTTGAGTTTTTTAAGGAGTTCCTCAATATGATTAGAAAAAGACAGCTTATGGTCAATCTATACTCCCAGATATTTTAAATTTGACCACAAATTCTAGGGGTTCACCAAGGATGGAGGTGATCTGAGGTGCAACACCCAGGGAGGTAGTGTAAGGGGACTTGGAAGAGGGAGAGAAAAACATAGCCTTCGTTTTTTTAGCATTTAGAAGCAACTTTAGTTGCAACAGGTTTTTCTGCAGGTGGTTGAACTAGAGTTGAAGGTCCAGGCAGGTTTTTTTTCTATGGAAGTCAACTCTCCCAAAGTTCAGCACCATTAAGGCCTTAGAGAAACCGGTAAAAGTTTTGTAGGGTTCTGCCTTCCTTTCCCCTAGCTTATGCACTTGCATGTTGGGGGGCAGCACTTCTGGTTTTTGCCTTCATTAAATGGCTTTTTGGAAAAAGGAAATATGTGTGTTCTCAGTCAGTGGTGAGTAGTGCTGGACTTGGGAGAGTTGATAATTGTTGTTGTCCTATTAATCACTCAGCTGTGGGGCGGCTATTATTGAGTGCTAGTTTTTCAACGGAAGACCTGGAGATCTACAGAACTGTGTCATCGGGAATAGGTGAACATTTGCTGCTTGTATTGCAGAGTGGATATTATTTATATCAATTGCAAAGAGAAGAGGGCCCAGGATAGAGCCCTGTGGTATGCCTCTTGGAAGGGTTTTAGCAGGGAGAAGTCTCCTTCAGCCTTGACCTGCTGAGAGCAGTCAGTGAGGTAGCAAATAAACCACTTTAAGGCCATTCTACCCAGTCCAGTGTTGCAGAGGATGTCCAGGAGCAGGACATAATCCACCATGTCGAATGCCTTGCTCAAACCAAGAACAGGACACACACGTAGTGTTTGTTATCCAGGGCATTCAACCATTCATTGGTTACTTTGGCAAGCGCAGTGACTGTATTGTGGTTCGATCTGAACCCTGACTGAAATGGTGTAAAAAGATCACAAGAGTCTAGGTAGTCCCTAATATGCTGGTTCACTAATTTTTCTAACAGTTTACAAAGGTAGGAAGCAAAGAAATAGGCCTGTGGTTGTTGAGATAGCTAGGATCGCCCAATTTAAAAAGAGGGATGACGTGAGGTTTTCCAAATTGACGGAAGGGTACCCTGTGTGAGGGACAGATTAAAAACGTGAGTAATGGGTACAGCTAGGATATGGTGGCTTATTTTTAGGAAGAAGGGATCTATAAGATCCACGCCTGCACTTTTTCTAGTGTCTAGTTCGAGGAGCAAGTTCTCCACCTGATTGTGAGATTGGGGTAAATGAGAAGGCAGATTCGGTCCCAGAGGAGGCATAGAGAGCAGAGGCTTTATCCTGCCCACATAACTGGTTTCGTAAGTTGTTAGTGGGTGATGAATTGAAGGCCAGCTCTGTGGTGGCAAAATGGTTATTTAGTAGACTTAAAATTCCATGCTTGTCTGTGTGAGTAGTATTATCGGTTGTCTTTTTTTATAGTGAGAGTTTGGAGGACCTATGTCCCTCGACCTCCTTGAGGGTCCTCCAAAATTGGGAAGAGCAGTTTGTAGCTGCATCTATTGTGTTGTTATAGTAACTAACTTTTGCTGCCCTAATAAGTTTTGTGCACAGGTTTCTAGCAGCAAGAAAGGCTACCCAATTGGAGGGAAGTTTGTTCTTTCTGGCCTTTTTCCACAGGACATCCCTATGGAGAAGAGAGGACTTGAGGCTGTCTCAGAAGCACGGACAGGAAGATTTCTTGGTTCGTATTTTCACAAGTGGAGCATGCCGGTTTAACGTGTCCAGAAGTATCTTGTGGAAAACGCCATAAACTTCATTAATGGTAGTGGCAAGATGGAAGCCTTGCCAGCAGGAATATTGCAAGTCAGATAGGAAGGCATGAATGTCTAGGTTGAGATAACACCTTCTAAATATATATCTGGAGGTTGAGGTTGACTTTGGCAGGGACCTAATGCAGGCAGTGGTACAATGATCACTGAGGTTGTTGAAGAAGACACCTGAGTGGGAGAACAGGTGAGGTTTAACTAGTATGATATCAAGTAAAGTACTGTGGCCTGGGTGTTTTGTATTTGGGTGGGTAGGTTGTGAAATAATTTGAGAGAGTCCAAATGCATCGCAAAGATTCTTAAGGGGCTTGGAGCAAGGAGAGAGCCAGTCAAGGTTTAGGTTGTCCAAGACTATAATCTCTGATAATGGAGTATCAAGTATAGTGCTCAAATGGATTAAGTCTGGCTGAAGTCCCGGTAGCACCTATTACAAGGAGAGATTTGAGCTGGAGAGAGTTGAATCTTGATGGTAAGGCATTCAAACTCCTTAGGCTGAGTAGTGAAGTTAATAATCGATGCTGCATATCTATCCTGTAGATAAATGACAACACCACCCCCTCTAGCCTGCCTGTCCATTCTGAAAACCTTGTAGGAGGGAATATTTATTTAAAAATCCTGGGTAGAAGGTTTTAGCCATGACTCAGTGACTACGAGCACAACTAAAGCGGTGTGGATTAGCCAGGTCTGGCTGGAATCAGATTTCTTTGCGAGACTGCAGACATTAACATGGAAAAAGCTCATCCCCTTAGCTAGATCAGAGGGAGCACTGATAGGGGAGAGGGGACCAGGATTTAGTTCGATGTCACCTGCACAATGTAACAAGATCAATAGAATATTTTTAAGGGCACTTAACAGCAGATTCAGTAGACTGATGCGCCCCCTTTTGAGGTAATAGGAGGAGAGAGCTGGGGAGTCTATATGGGGGAGTTCATTTGGTCCCAGGGATGCAAGAAGGAGCGCCTGAGTCTTGAAGGTAAAAGAACGTTGGACATAGGGTGCCAGTAAAACTGCCTGAAACTGATGCAGAAAGTAGTTAGTAAGGTGCAGAAATTGAAGGCCGGCTTGCAGGGGTGGGTGCATATAATGGCAGGAATAATTTAAGTAGGGTGGGCAGGTGCTGTTACACCAAGGGGACTCAGATGGGAGTGTTTAACATTGGAGCTGTAATTGGTTCAGTGGTGCAAGTGGTAGACAAGAAGTGCAG
The DNA here is from genome assembly GCA_016271365.2 of Neoceratodus forsteri. Taxonomy (NCBI): domain Eukaryota; kingdom Metazoa; phylum Chordata; order Ceratodontiformes; family Ceratodontidae; genus Neoceratodus; species Neoceratodus forsteri. The sequence continues at coordinate 1,474,317,751 of CM028132.1, read as the reverse complement.
GAACTCGGACATTGGCAAATATGAAATGCAGAATGACGATCCTCAGTCTAAAGGATAGCTGTGTCAAGACACATCTATCTGTTTAGTCACTAGTAGATTTTGTTAGACATATTGAAGTATTTCTAGGAAAATATTATTATTGTACAAGTCAAATGTTGTTATGGAAACCCTGATTTCAGGTCACAGGCCCAGAAACTGTCATTATGTTGCTGGTTTAAGAATTTCATTTCCAGTGTTAGTGGGAAGAAGTACAGGTACTCCGTTCCTGCTGCAAAAAAGGTACAGAAACTGAGTTCCTGTGCATCCTGTTCACTTTCATTACTGAATTGGTTATTAGAAAAAAAAACAGACAAGCTACGTGGCAGAGAAGATAGATGCTTGGTTTCATTTTAGACCTGACAATCTGCAGTTCGTGCTTTGATATTAAAAAGGTTTCCTGAAATAGCGTATCGCTCTTCTGCTTGTGTTGATGGTAACCACCAATACGAGTTCCCTGTGAGGAGGAGTTTGAGTTGATGGGAGTACCAATCGGAGTTCCCCGTAGAGGAGGTGGGCGTGGCAAAAGTGTATTTAATTTGGATGGCGGAGGGAGTGGGCCAAAAGAACCCCTAATAAAGAGCCAGGGTCAATAGCCGAGGAGCCAGGGGCAGAAGCTGAGTCTCTGCACCCCAGGGAGCTACACAGCCCGTTTCAGTCTGTTTGGCCTCTTGGAGTACAGTCTGAGAAAAAAAACTAATAGCAGCTACCTCTGGTTGCTGTGCTGGCCAGTGGAAACTCCGGTATACAATCTGGAGAAGCAGCCATGCCTGAGGGATGCGGGATGCTGGCTTAGGGCTGGAAAAGTGTTCAGGAGGGCTAGAGGTGCGGCCAGCAGGAGGCTCCGGCCGCAGTCTGTTGCAGGGAGGTGCTTCTAAGCCCACTTGGGGCTGAGCCTGAGAGACATGGGCTGCCAGCTTTGGTCAGAAAAAGTGTCTGGGAGGGCTGGAGGTGTGGACGGCAGGCGCTCCGGCTACACTTGGTTGCTGGGAGGTGCTTCTAAGCCCACTCGGGGCTGAGTCTGAGGGATGCTGGCCGCTGGCTTCAGGCAGGAGAAGTGTCCGGGAGAGCAGGAGGTGTGGCCGGCAGACTGCTCCGGCCACAGTTGGTCACTGGGAGGCGTTTTAAGTCCGCTCTGGGCTGAGCCTGGTGAGGAACAAAAAATGTTGAGTTGTTAAAAGAAAAGGAACAAAAGGCAGCCTAATCGGGGGCAGGGAGGTAGTGTTAGTCACTAAACAAAAAAGAGATCTTGAGGTTATATCTGATAAATGGCTAAATCCAGTCACTGATTAGGCTTTTACCAGAGACTTTGGTATACTATTCCAGGTATCCGCCACCCTGTACAGGAAAAAGTGCTTCCTAACATCTTTCGAATCTCCCTCCACCCATGTTCCCTGGTTATTGAGTTTTCATTTTCATGAACATATCTTGCAGTCTGCCCCATTTATACTATTCAAGAACTTGTAGGTCTCAATCTTGCCCCCTTCCCCCAACCTCTATCGCCTAGCCTTGAGAGCATGCATGATCATGTTTTCCCATCTCTTAATATGTGCTCATCTGCTGCCCCTGTATCGTTTTGTTATTCTGCCTCTGAACCATCTCCATGCAGTCCCTCTCTTTCCCAAGGTGGGACTCCAGATCTGGACACAGTGTTCCAGGAGTGGTCTCACCAGGTAGCTGTAAAGGAGCAGTATTGTTGTCATTTCAATGGAAAACACCATCAGCACTTGGGAGGCAGTAAAACCCTATGCCATTTAATCATGCAAACAATCCTACTTTACACCAGCTTTTTGTGCAACCCCCCCCCCCATTTTGAGCCACGTATTTGTACAAATCATGCTGATTTGCTCCCAATTTGGGGAAAAATGGATTTAGAAATTTTGTCAAACAGAATTGGCTATTTTTGAAAATGAAAAGTCATTGGCCCTAAGTACTACTTCCTTCCATTTGTTGGTAAACACCCTATACACCCCAGCATTCTGATCGCCCTCCCATATGCCTTGCTGCATTAAGCTGAGGACTTGAGGATGCCGCTGATAGTGACTCCCTGGTCCCTCTCTTCAGCAGTCTTAATATTGAAACTTGGAAACCTAATTTGTCAGCAGAAAAGGACTGCTTGACTCACCCAGTCTACCGGGATGATCCCTGCCTAATCTGTCTCTGCAGACCCTAACTGGTCTCCTGCCGAATGTTACTCCTTCCTGTCCGTTTAATAATATTCCCGTGTCTCTCCCATGCATAATTGAAGCACCCTACTGTTTTTGCCACCTCCACTTCCAGTGGCAGTCTATTCCAGGTGCCTGCCACCCTTTCAGTGAAGTAGTACTTCCTCACATCCTACTTGTACGTCTCTATCATGTCTCCTCTCTCTCCTGTCTTCCCCTTCACGGTGTTCATGTTGAGATCCCTCAGTCTCTCCTCGTAAGGCTTTTGGTGCAACTCCTGTATCATTTCCATTACCCCCCTTTGGACTAAATACACCATGTCAATGTCCTTACTGAGGTACGGCCTCCAGAACTATACATAGTACTCCAGGTTGGGTCTTACCAGCGAGTGATACAGTGGCAACGCAGCATCCCTCCTTCTGCCGGAGATACCTCTTCCAGTGCATCCCAACACTGCACTGGCCATAACCACTGCTTTGTCACACTGTTCTGCCAGTTTGAGGTAATCAGATGATAACCTCATGGTCTCTTTCCTGCTTAGTGACTAACACTACCTCCCACTATCCTATACTCAGTTCCTGTGCCCTAGGTGCATGATTTTGCACTTTTTAGTATAGCTACTAATTTAGTAACATACTAAAATGCCAGCAGAATAGGTCTAACGGTCTTTCGTGTCTGCTCGTTTGGTCAGCCTCCATCCTGGGAGCTGACGTTGCTGCCCCACTCTCCCTCTCTGGCTTCTCCCTTCCCAGTCTTGGATATTGTCACTGCACTGGTTTTTGCTTCCAGAACCCTTCCCCTGTACCTGTCCCACCCCCTCTTGAACCCCTCCACTGCTTTCCGCCTCCACCAGCCCCTGGGCAGTGCATTCCATGGCTCCACCACCCTCTCAGTGAAGTAGCACCTCCTCCTTTCTCCCCTGAATCTCTCCCCCCAGCTTTCACCCATGCCTCTAGTTGCCCCTCTTCCTTCGGAGCACCCTGACTGCTCCTTCTTATTTACCCCTTCATGTACCTGAAGACCTCTTATCATGTCCCTCTGGTCCATTCTCTCTTCCAATGTGTACATATTTAGCTCTTCGAGCCTCTCCCCATAGGTCCTGTCCTCCAAGCCCCAAATCATTTTGGTTGCCCTCCTCTGGACCCTCTCCAGGAGTTCAATGTCCCTCTTTAAATGCGGCCTCCAAAACTGCATGCAGTACTCGAGGTGCGGCCTCACCAAGCGGTTATACAATGGGAGTATCACTTCCCTCCTTCTGGAGGTGAGCCCCCTAGCGATGCATCCAAGCATCCTGTTGGCCTTTGCCGCTGCCCTCCTACAAGTCTCCGAGTTGTTCATCTTGACATCCTCCACCACCCCCAGGTCCCTCTCAGCCATCGAGACTTGTAGCATCTCCCCCCCAAGGGTGTACACTTGGCCCGGGTTTCTGGCTCCCAGGTGCAGTACCTTGCATTTCCCTGAACTGAACCTCAGCTTCCGCTTTCTAGACCACCTTTCCAGAGCCTCCAGGTCCCCCTGTAGGGCCACCCTCCCCTCTTTCCCATCCACCACCGCCCCCAGTTTTGAGTCATCCGCAAAGAGACTCATCTCACTCCTAATACCCTTCCTTATGTCAGAGACGTGGTGTTGAACAGGAGGTGCCCAGGACCCGATCCCTGAGGGACTCCACTAATGACCTTCCTTGGGGATGAGACTATCTTGCCAACCACGACCCTCTGGGTCCGGTTCTGGAGCCAATTTCCTATCCATCTGATCATCTAGTTCCCCACCCTCATTTTTCCCAGATTATCCAACAGGCCTCCGTGAGGAACAGAGTCAAATGCCTTGCTGAAGTCAAGAAAGAGGACGTCCACTGGTCTACCCAGGTCCAAGGCACTCGTCACCCAGTCATAGAACTCCACAAGGTTTGTCTGACACGATTTCCCCGGGATGAATCCATGCTGTCTGTCGTCCCGGCACCCCAACTTTCCAGGTTCTCCCCCAGTCTGTCCTTGACAATGCCTTCCATCACCTTGCCCACCACCGATGTCAGGCTAATGGGCCTGTAGTTCCTACCACCTCCTTGATTCCCCTTGTGGATAGGCACTATACGTGCACCTTCCAGTCCTGGGGCACCCACCCTGTCCTCAGAGATGCTGAAGAGCTCCACCAGGGTTTCGCCAGGACATCTGCCAGTTCCTTCAGGACTCTGGGATGTAATTTATCTGGCCCTGGTGCTTTCTCCATCTTAAGGGACCTGAGGCTTCCCTCATTCTCTCTGCTGTGATTTCCACCTCCACTACCTCGCCTCCTGCTTTGCCTTCCCCACCTGCCAGTGATGCCCCCAGACCCGCTGATCGGTAAGGGTCCCCCCCTCCTCAGTTTCACAGTCTCCTCCCTTATATGATGCAGCCCCCCCATTTTCCTTTGTGAAAACTGAGGCAAAGTACTCATTTAATACCTCAGCCTGCTCCCCTGGGTCTTGTGCCTGTCCCTATCCTGTTTTAATCCTGCTAATCTGCCCCTTCACCCTTCGTTTTTCCCCAGTGTATCTAAAGAACCCCTTGTTCCCTCTCCTAATTTCCCTGGCCAGGTTCTGCTCCTTCCTTGCCTTAGCCACCCTCACCACCCTAGTGGCCCTTCTGGCCATCAGCTCGTACTACCCTCAGTCCCTTTCACTCCTTGAGCACTTGAATTGCCTATAGGCCGCCTTCTTTCCCCTCAAAACGTACTGAACCTCCCTGGTCCACCAGCAGGGTTTTCGGGCCCTACCGCATTTTTGTCTTACTCTAGTGCAGGTGCTGGTAGCATCCTGCACCCCCTCCTCATGATTTCCCACCTACTGTCAGTGTCCATGTCTGGCCCAGTCCCATCCAAGTGCTCCTTAAGGATCCTTCCCATTTCCTTGAAATCCGCCCCCCTGAAGTCAGTTACCTCCATCTTTGTGCAGCCTTCTACCCCTCCTTGGTTCAGGCAGAACCAGACCGTGGCATGGTTGCTTCCTGCCAACGGGTCCCTTACCTCCAGGCCCCCAATCTGGTCACTGTCTGCCAGGACCACATCCAGTATCCATTCCTCCCTGGTCGGTTCCTCCACCTGCTGAGTTAGGAACGCATCCTGAAAGACATCCAACAACCTCTGTTCCCTGGCCACCGAGGATGTCATAGTCTTCCAGTCTGTTCCTGGCATGTTTAAGTCCCCCAACACCACCACCGTTCTCAATCTGCAGTGTCTCCCAACATCTGCCACCAGACTCCCCTCCAGCTCCTCCACCAGCGCAGGGGGTCTATACACCACTCCTATTTTTACTCTCCCCCCCGTTATCAAGGTAACCCAAATCGCCTCCGCCTCCTCCACTCCTCCTATGGCAATGCAGTTTTTGACTATTATTGCTACCCCTCCTCCCCTCCCCCCTGTCCTTCCTGAACATAGTGTAACCCTACAGGTTCAGGTCCCAGTCGTGCCCTGCGGTGGCCCAGGTCTCAGTGACCACTGGCACATCCACCTCTCCCTCAGTTAGCATCGCCTGGAGCTCAAGACATTTTATTGCCCAAGCTCCTGGCATTTAACAGGACTACCTTCCACCTTTTCCCTATACTTTCATTTCCCCTGCTCGTGTTCTTGTGGGGATTCTGTCTTCCCCTGGTCCGTACCTTACCAGTCGGCCTTTTCCTGCATTCCTCCAGCTCCCCAGGGTGGTGGAGACAAAGGCCCTCCTTTATCGGACCCCCTCGACAGCCTTTTCTCCCATCCCTCTCCCCTTCACAAATTTAAACCCCACCTTTCACCAATGAACCCCTCTATTTTCAACTTAAGGATTTCCTTCCCCTCCGAATTGAGATGGAGCCTATCTCTAGCATACAGCCCCTTATCCTCCCAGGTCTCCCCCCAATCCCCCATCAACCCATACCCTCTGGCCCCACACCACTCCCTGAGCCACTGGTTTATCTCCCTAATCTTCCTCTTGTGTTCCCCACTAGCCCTTGGCACTGGCAGGATTTCCGAGAAGGAAATTGCGCATCCTATATCATGACAGACCTTGGCAAGCTCCCTGAACCTTGCCTGTATCTCTAGCTCACTATTTCCCTTAATGTCATTAGTTCCCAGGTGGACCAGTATGTCCGGGGAACCTCCACAATCCTTTGCCAGCTGATATACCTCATGCTTGGCCCTGTGCACCGTTAGTTCAGGGAAGCATTTTGTTCTAACCAGGCAGGCTTCTCCCTCCCTATCCCATTTGATCCCCCTGATGATGGAATCACACAACAGGAGCACTCTGGCTGCCCCTTTTCCTCCATTTCCCTCATCCTTTCTACCTTCCCCTTCCCCCAGCCTGCTCCTTGTTCCTCCCCCTATCTGGGTGCCACATGCCACCCCCTCCTTATTTACCATGGCCACCCCTCCCTCTAATCCTATGCCTCTCCTCCTCCTGAGTATCCTTCTGTACCTCGCTACCCCCACCGTTACTGCTCGCGACTGGTCCTTCCTCCCCCATCTGCTAAACTAGCCTGGCTCGTCCTCCCTTCCTTCCTGTCTCTCTTCAGCCCCTCCTTGCTTGTCGTGCTCCCCTGGCCTAAACCCTGAGCTCCCTTTACTGTATCCTCCTTGTACTTCTGGTCCTTCTCCTTGCCCTTTCCTCCCAACTGGTCCTTTTCCTTGTGCTTTCCTCCCTCTACCCCCTCCTCTTCCTCCTGCTCTGATCCCCTGCTCCCCGCGTTTTCCCCCATTCCTAGTTCCCCCTGTTCCTCCTGCTATCCAGCCCCTGCTTCCTGCCCCCTACTCCCTTTCCATCTCTAACCACCCCTGTCATGGCTACATCACCCCCCCTCATCCTCAAGCAGAAAAAGAGAATTGAAGCGGTTACTGAGCTTAAGGTCCGATCCATCTCCCCCCATTGCTTGCTTCTGTCCAGCCCCAGCCATCTACCTGCTTCCCTGAGAATGTCCTCCCTTTGGCCCCTGTCTGTGAGGGTCCCCAGTTACCTGCCTGCTTCCTTCGTAGTATCCTCCGTTTGGGCCCCATCTGCCCCTTACCAATTATTTCCAATTCGAGATTAACTTTTATAAGGAGAATACCCTCCTACATCTTTATAACATTAACCAGAAATAACAAATTGCCTTCCTTGGAAATGCAGATCAGTTTCAGTGCAACATCAAGTCTTTTACTAATCATACTTTGTATAGATTTGAAGTGTATTACTAATCTTACTGTGTATAGATTTTAATTCAATTAGTTACTAATTAACATAGCAGAAGCACCAAAATAAGTAAGTCTATTTTTTTTAAGCTATGTGACAGGGAGATTCTGCCACTTTTATATAAGATATAAGGAAACACAGAAGGAGCAGGACAGAGAACTGTACCAGTTAAAGCAGAAGGAAGCGGGGAAGGCAGTCAGAATAGCAAAGGCCCACATACCTCTCAACTGTCCCTGATTTTGACTCAAAATTTTACCTTGTCCCTCTTAAAAATTGTCTTTCCATGACCAAACAGCATGGGTTGTAAGCACAAAATAATGTCGCACATTAATGTTACAGACCTGTTCTTCATTAGAAAAGGCATTTTACACCAAGACCCTTTTTCTACCACCTTCCTGAGTGGATATCACTAACTTTGAAGATGTGTCCCTGATTTTTTTAAGCATTGTCCCTGATTCATGAGGTAGGAGGTTGAGAGGTACGAAGGCCCAATCCGAGGAAAAGGTAGCCAACTTGGTTAAGAATGGGATAAAACCTTTATAGGTACATTAGGAGTGAAGAAAGACCAACGGAGGGATAGTGAGCCTTAATAAAGGGAGGGTGGGTGGGCAGAGGGTGACAGTGAAAGCAGGATATTGAATGACTACTTCTGCTTCAGTATTCACAAAGAGGAGTGGGAGGTACCTAATCCAATCAGTAGAAGCACTCTGGATAGGGGGGTCGATACCAGCTCATTCACAGAAGAAATGGTTCTGAAAGAACTCCTAAAACTGAAAGTGGACAAAGCAATGGGCCCTGATGGGATTCACTCCAGAATTCTAAAAGAACTAAGGGGAGAACTAGTGACACCACTGACTACCCTTTTTAGCAAATCATGGGAGGATGGGATGGTACCTAAGGACTGGTGGAGGGCAGATGTGATTCCCCTTCACAAAAGTGGGAGCAGGGCAGAAGCAGGAAACTACAGACATGTTAGTTTAACCTCAGTGATTGGGAAAATGATGGAATCACTTCTGAAGGAAAGAATTGTTGAGTACCTAGAGGCCAGTGGGGCACAGGACCCAAGGCAGCATGGATTCATAGCAGGAAAGTCATGTCAGCTGAATGTAATAGATTTCTTTGACTGGGTAACTGAAGTAGTAGACCAGGGAGGGGCTGTGAACATGGCCTACCTAGACTTTAGCAAGGCATTTGACACAGTCCCACAGAAAAGATTAATAAACAAATTAGCCAGCCTGGGAGTAGGTCCCAAGGTGGTAGCTTGGGTAAAAAAAAAAAAATTGGCTGGACAACAGGACCCAGAGGGTAATAGTAAACGGAGTCCACTCCGAAGATAGGGGGGGTTACTAGTGGGGTACCGCAAGGTTCAGTACTGGGTCTGGTCCTTTTTAATGTCTTTATAAGTGACATTGCAGAGGGACTGGAAGGAAAAGTATGCCTCTTTGCAGACGACACAGAGATCTGTAATAGGGTTGATACACAAGGTGGGTGGAAAGGATCAGAAGGGACTTGGCAAAGCTGGAGGAATGGTCAAAAGTATGGCAGCTTAGATTCAAAGTAATGCACCTGGGAAACAAAAACCCAGGGGAAGAGTACACAATGGGGGGAGGTACTAACAACAAAAAAATGGAAAGGGACCTGGGAGTAGTTGCATCAGATGACCTAAATGTAAGCAAGTAATGTGAGAAGGCAGTAAAGAGGGCTGGGGGATAGTGGGATGTATAGGAAGAGGCATCACCAGTAGAAAACAGGAAGTTGTTATCCCTCTGTACAGACAGTTGGTGAGACACTATCTGGAGTACTGTGTACAGTTCTGGAGACTCCATCTCTGCAAGGACATAGACAGGATGGAGGCAGTCCAGAGGAGGGCAACTAAAATGGTGCAGGGTCTGCACCAGAAGCCCTACAAAGAAAGACTAAAGGAGCTTAACATGTATAACCGTGGAAAGGAGGGAGGGGGGGGCATGAAAGAAACTTTCAGGTACCTCTAGGGATTCAACAAAGTCCAGGAAGGTAGCAACTTTCAGAAAAAGAGATGTACAAGAACAATGGGGCACAATTTGAAGACAGAGAGGGGACGGCTCAAGGGCAACGTGAGGAAGCATTTTTTTCATGGAGAGGGTGGAGGACACGTGGAATGGTCTTCCTGAGGAGGTCGTAGGGTCAAAAACAGTGGAGGAATTCAAGAATGTATGGGACAGATAAAGGGCAATTCTGGTAGGGGTAGGAAGAAGTAGGCTGGTGGTTAGCTAGAATCTGTAGCTTATTCAGTAGGTAGGGAAATGGGCAGACTGGGTGGGCCAAGCGGTCCTTATCTATAGAAACATAGAAGCTGATGGCAGATAAGGACCGCAAGGCCCATCCAGTCTGCCAATTTCTTTTTCTACCTTATGAATGTGCCATCGGCCTTTGCTCTGTCGGTGGCCTATCTATTCATACTCATCTGTATTGCTCCCTTATTTTTATTTATTATTTATTTAGCTTTTGTTGACCGGGTAAGTGCACTAGACAATTTCTGACTGTTTTCAGGCACGACCCGAGGGAGGGGGGATACAGATGAATGCCAACTGACCTTGAACCAGATTAAGCTGTTGGTGGTATTTTTTTTAGTGAATGCCTATCCTATGCCTGTTTGAAGCCCTGCACTGTATTTTATATGCACCACTTTCTGAGGTAGGCCGTTCCTTGCATCCACCACCCTTTCTGTGAAAAAGAACTTCCTCACATTACCTCTTAATTGGCCTCCCTCTAATCTCATGCTGTATCCTCTTGTCCTGCTATTTTTCTTATATTGAAACATGTTAGATTCTTTCACCTTGTTAATGCGCTTAAGGTGTTTGAATGTTTCAATCATATCACCTCTCTCCTCTTGCTGTAGGGTATACATATTGAGTTCAGTTAATCTGTCCTTATATGTTTTCTGATGCAGTCCCTGTACCATTTTGGTTGCCCTTCTCTGGACTGCCTCAATTCGGTTAATGTCCTTGTGAAGGTGTGGCCTCCAGTACTGCATGCAGTACTCCAGATGGGGCCTAACCAGTGTCTTGTAAAGAGGTATTATTACCTCCCTCGTCCGACTTGTGATACCCCTACTTATACACCCCAAAATCCTCTAGCCTTACATACTGCTTTAGAGGTCTACTTGGATGATTTCATGTCATCGGTGATGATGACGCCCACGTCTCTCTCTTCCCTTGTGACTGCTAGCATCTCCCCTCCCAGCCTATAGGTGGCTTCAGGGTTTCTCTTCCCTATGTGCATGATCTTGCACTTCTTTGCGTTAAACCCCAGTTGCCACTCTTCCTACCATTTTGATAGTTTATCCAGATCTCTTCTCATTCTGCCCACACCATCTGGATCATCTACTCTGTTGCAGATCTTGGTGTCATCTGCAAACAGACAGACCTTACCCTCCAGTCCATCTGCAATGTCACTGATGAAGATATTGATGAGGACTGGCCCAAGACTGTTCCCTGAGGTACCCCACTTGTGACTTGCATCTCTTCTGACTGTATACAGTTTACCACCACTCTCTGTTTTCTGCCCGTCAGCCACTTTGCCACCCAGTTGACCAACGTCTGACCCACCCCGAGCCTACCCAGCTTATTAATCAATCTTCTGTGTGGAACAGTATTGAAAGCTTTGCTGAAGTCAAGGTAGGCAACATCAACTGCTCCCCCTTGGTCCACCACTCTGGTTATCCAGTCAAAGAAATCTACTGATTAGTTTGACAGGACCTTCCTTTGTAAACCCATGCTGTCTTGGATCCTGTGCTCCTATGGATTCCAGATGTTGCACTATCCTTTCTTTAAGGAGTGTCTCCATAATCTTGCCCATTACTGAGGTAAGACTGATTGGTCTGTAGTTCCCTGCCTCCTCCCTGCTACCACTCTTGTGGAGTGGGATCACATGAGCCCTTCTCCAGTCTTCTGGGACCTCTCCTGTGCTCAGAGACTCACTAAACAGTTCTGATAATAGCTCTGCTAATTCCACCCTTAGCTCCTTTAGTACTCTGGGATGTATGCCATCAGGTCCCATTGCCTTGTCCACCCTGAGCTTATCGAGCTCTTGTAGGACCCTTTTTGTGAAGGGACTAGTGCACACCTCCTCCCTCCCCTGTGTCCATGGTGCAGAGCTGTGGGCCATGCCCTACCTTCTCTTCAGTAAATACTGAGCAGAAGTGTCTATTTAGGATAGATGTTTTTACATGGTCCTCCTCACACGCCTCCTTATCCCCTTTGATCTTAGCAATACCCCCTCTGGACTTTCTTCTTTCACTAATGTATCTATAGAAAGTCTTGTCACCTTCTTTTACTGTTTGTGTTAGTGTTTCCTCGGTTTGGGCCTTTGCCTGCCTTACTGCCTTCCCTGCTTCCCTTAGGAAGTTTGGTATGCTTCCCTATCTTCATCCTGCTGCGTTCCCTTATATTTCCTGAAAGCCAACCTTTTGGCTCTGACCTTTTCTGCTACTGTGTTTGAGAACCAAAGTGGTTTCCTTCTTCTTTTGCACTTCCTTTTCTCACTAACACAATGGAATGTTGCTTCAAGTATTGCATCTTTAATGCTTGCCCACTTTGCCTGTACCCCCTCACCTGTATTTCTTTTTACCAGGGCTAGCTTAAACTCTGTTGGCCACCTTATCAAAGTCAGCTTCTCTGAAGTCCCATATTTTTGCCTTGGAATGGGATATTTTGTTCTAGTGGCCAAATTGAACAATGGAACGGATGCCAGGAGGACCGCAGCAGTGAACGGCAGTGCAGAGTGCCCCAAAGATGGAGCTGATCAAAAAGAGAGAGGGGAAGAGTACACAATGGGGTGAGATACTAACAACAACAAAAATGGAAAGGGACCTGGGGGTAGTCATATCAGATGACCTAAAGGTGGGCAAGCAATGTGAGAGGGCAGCAAGGAGGGCTGGGGGGATACTGGGATGCATAGGGAGAGACATCACCAGTAGAAAACAAGAAGTTATTATCCTCTGTACAGACAGCTGGTGAGACCACATCTGGAGGATCATGGCAGTTCTGGAGACCCAATCTCCGAAAGACATAGACAGGATGGAAGCTGTCCAGAGGAGGGCAACTGAAATGGTGCAGGGTCTGCACTGGAAGACATATGAAGAGAAACTTAAGGAGCTTAATATGTATAGCCTCGAGGAAAGGAGGAGAGAGGGGACATGATAGAAACTTTCAAGTACCTCAAGGGAATCAAAGTCCAAGAGGGTAGCATCTTTCAAAAAAGTGTGCAAGAACAAGGGCACAATTTGAAGATAGAAGGGGGTGCGCTCAGAGGTAATTTAAGGAAGTATTTTTTCACAGAGAGGTTTGTGGATGTATGGAACGGCCTTCCAGAGGAGGTTGTGGAGTCAAAAACAGTGGTGGAATTCAAGCATGCATGGGACAGTCATAAGGCAATTCTAGGGGGTGGGGGTAGGAAGAAGTAGGCTGCTGGTTAACTAGGATCTGCAGCTTATCCATCAGGTAGGGAAATGGGCAGACTGGGTGGGCCAAGCGGTCCTTATCTGCCGTCAAATTCTATGTTTCTGTGTTTAATATTTACACTCCAGATTTTCAATATTGAGATTTTTTCACACCTCCTCATGAACAGTGCAGCTGTCATTTTTCACATCCTGCCCAAAATGTGTTTTCGCATCTGTGGCGCAGAATGGTGTAGTCGCTGTGTGAAATCAACTTTTGGGATATACTAACAAAATCACAGTGCCGCTGTTCATTAGGTGGGGTACCAAAAAGACCATGTTGAAAATGTGGTGCAACAATTCCCAAAAATGACCGTTACGAGTGTGCATTGCCCGGTTTCTACGCATATTCGTAACTTCGCCAGTTTTTCATATTTTCACTCCAGATTTTCACCATTAGGATTTTTTCACACCACCTCATGAACAATATACCTGTCATTTCTCACATCCTGCCCAAAATGTGTTTACAAAGCAGTGGCATGAAACTACACAGTTGCTGCTGAAAAGCACATTTAGGAACTGAGTAATGAAATGAAAGTGTCCATGTTCATGAGGTAGGGTCCCAAAAAGGCAGTGTTGAAAATCTGCGGCAAAAATACCCAAAAAACTCCCACAAAACTGGGATAGTGTTATACTATTTCAAAAAGTAAGGAAATTAACTAACAAAAACTGTGTTTAAAATAAAGTTAGGGTGTCATGGACCCTAACGCTTACCCCATTCTCCTATACTGTACCATGTCAGGTTCCTTACAGAAGAAATGGGGTGAGCGTGGGGTCCATGATTCTAAGGCACACCCCGACACTTGCTGGTGTGTGGAGGGTGGTGTGGTGGTGTGATGGTAGGGTTGGGTGGGGTGGGCCCATGACCTAAGGCACACCCTGACGCTTGTTTGTGTGTGGAGGGTGGGGGGTGCAGTTACAATGGTATGGTTTGGTGAGGGAAGGATATAACACTTGTAAACCCTAACCTCCAGTTTCTTGACCTGTATCACCTTGGTTGAAGGCCTACGTCTAGCACCTAACTTTGTTTAAATGAAGTTTTTATTCATTTCATATATATAATTGGGGGAGCCTATCATAAAATATACAACAAAGGGTAATAAGGAATCGATCACCAGTAATACCAGGTGCAGGGATTCACCATAGTGTTAAACTACTGCCGAAAATTGTCAAGAAATCCAAGGCAAAGACCCATGTAAGTGTGCATGCAGGAATCAATGATTTTAGGTATCAAATGAAGGAAAGCATTTTCAGTGGATGGAAAGAAGTATATGTGACCCTCCAAGACCGTGGTTGTAAAATGGTCTTCTATGAAATTTTTTTTTTTTTTTTTTTTAGTTGTTTAACCAGGTATAGCACACTAAGCTGAAAGCTTTTTTACAGGAGCAACCTGGGAGGACAAGGAGGTTAAGTGACTTGCTCAGGGTCACACAGTATGCAAGTGGAAGCTGTGGGATTCAAACCCAGGTCTGGTCTGCTGGATGTCACCAGATTTGCAGCTCAGAGCCTTAGACCACTGCGCTATACTGTCTGCCTGTGCCTAGAGCCAACTTAAGATCAAATAAAAATAAGCAGTGGGCTAAGGCAATGGTTCATACATCAGAGGACAGAGTATATCAAAACCTGGGAATGGTTTTTAGGCAAGTGACGGGCTACATCTGAATAAGAAGGGTAGCCAGCTACTGGGTGACATCTTTCTTAATTCGTACCTCCAGTCACTCCGTATGAAGTCCGAACTATCCATTGTTTACCTGACACAAAATGGCCACCCAGGAGGTAATGAGTTAAACAGATTAATACTATAACTTTAAACTAGACAGTCTGGGGAAAGGGGAGCTCCTTTCAAAGCAAAATACTGTTATTTGTACTTGCTCAGACAGACCTAGGCCGCTGACATCCAAAAAATCTGGTCTTACACTGGCCCAGTGGTGCAGAGGGCTGAGGCGTTTTGCCTTACTTCATATCATGCTGGAGACCCGAGTTCAGGAGTGACCTTGTGTCATCGGGGAGCCGGCACGGGGGAGGAGCAGGATTGAGCAGCCTTATGGCAACTCTCCCCTTCCCTCATAGTTCCACTGCCACCAGGTGGAAGTCCGGTGGTGGCACATAGGGAGGGCATCTCAAAGCACGGCGTGTGCATGCCTTCACATGTGCGCATGCACGCCCGAGACGGGTGGGCGAAAACGGGAGTAAAAAGGCCTACAAAATATAAATTTAAAATAAAATCTGGTCTTACGGCTGTGAACAAGGCAATCAGAATATTATCCCCTGAATGCAAGGAGCCTCAGAAATAAAATTGAAGAATTAAAAATTAAAACTTTACGAGGATCCGATACACAACTGTACAGTCTCAGAGACATGATTTAAACAGGATGAATGGTGTATGCAAATTCCAGGTTATAAGGTTTTTCATAAAGAGCAAATTGAGAAGAGAGATGGAGGCGTTGCGATGTTTCTGAAGAACTTGCTGCATACCAGTTGTTTAGTAATAGGGACAGTGGTATTAAAGCCAGTCTTATTTGGGTATGTGTCCAATTTGGCACACAGTGCATTACAATAGGCCTTGGTTATAGATCTCCCAACCTTGCAATAGAGGATAATAATACATTCCTTGAAACCTTGGATGCAGTGGAGATAAATGGACATTATGTTCTCCTCAGGGACTTAAATTTTCCTAGTATCAACTGGGAATCATTATCGGGATTGAGTCTACTTGAAAATAAGTATTGAAATTGTTCTGAATAACAATCTCGAGCAACTTGTACATGATGGTACTAGGGGAAAAAACAGATTGAACTTAAAGCAGCAGTACTACCTAACCAGGAAGTGACCAGTTTCCAGGTTTGTATTGCCACAGTAAATATGGCGGCTGCTATCTAGTACTGCTGCTTTCAGCATGGCTGGTGGCAGAAATGTAAACAAAAACAAAGGAAAACAGAGCAAATTATAGGGCGATAGTACAGTGCCTGCAGGAAAGATTTCCAGGTAAATGCTCAACAGAGCACAGGGAATAAACTGTTGAAAAAGCTCAGGTTTTTTTTTTTTTATCTTGCACTGCTGCTTTAATTCTGTGTCATTTTTCTAGTAAAGTGAACAAGATAGAAATTATGGGACCACTAGCAGATAGTGACCACCGTATGGTCACGATGACTATTAACACATCGTGGGACATCATCAAAGCCTGTACCAAAATTAAAAGCTATAACATAGCAGACTACAGCAAGATGAGATCCTATTTAAGGAACTGGAGCTGGAACGAAGACCTCCATGATCAGTCTGGGGTAAACTTAAAGCAGCAGTACTACGAAATCAGGAAGTGACGTATCAAAATTCTGTTTTTAGGCTGTATGCATGTGGCCAAAGTTCCAGTTTCCATACCTGTAAATGTTTTTTTCCAGTCGTCTTTAGTTTTTTAGATATTTGCACTTTATTTGAAGTGTTGTAGCGCTACAACAAATATGGCGGCTGACTAATTTCAGTTGCGGTTTTTCTCCATGTCACATCAGGTCTTTTGACAACAGCAGAATGACCCTGTACTGACCATTCACATGTGCAGTTGGCAGCAGAGGGGGTTCCAGTGCAACATGCTTAGTGGCAGAATTGTAAACAAAAGCAGAGAATAACCGAGCAAATTACTTGGCGATAGTACAATGCCGGCGAGAAAGATCACCAGGTATGTGATTAGTAGGGCACAGGGAATAAACTGCCAAAAAAGCACAATTTTTTTTCGTAGTACTGCTGTTTTAAAAGCAGGTTACAAACATACGGAAAATGCCAGCAGACACAGGCCCTAAGGTCTATCAAGTCTGCTCGATTGTGCAGCTGTCAGCTCTTACTCTGCAGCTGCCCTCCTTCCTGTCCAGTAGTGACCCTCCCCCTGATCCTGTCCCATCCCCTCTTGAAACTGCCCACTGACTTAAGTGTTGCCACTTCCTCTGGTAGTGCGTTCCATTGTTCCATAAGTTGGACTGTTGTGTTTCTGAACATGTGAATGCAGTTAGGAAGTACAGTAGTTCTGGGAGAGAACCTCAGTGGTTCAACGTCAGAATTAAGAAAACTATAGGAAAAAAGGAAAAGGCATACACAAGGTACAAAACGGAATTCCACAGAGGCAGACTGGTTAAAATTCAAAAAAATGAGTGAACCAATGTAAATAAATTAATTAAAAAGGCAAAAACAGAGGCAGAATTGAACATGGCAACAAAGGTGAAGGATAATAAAAACAATAATTGTACAGCTGTATTGGTAATTTAAGGGGTGCACAGAACTCTACTGGGCCAGTAATAAAAGGGTATAGCATGATTTAATAATTAAAACCATTTTGCAGTACAGCTCAACAACTATTGTGTCAGTGTTTCTAACCAAAGTACCCCATAGAGGGTACATTTGGATCATCAACTTTCCATAGATAATATAAAAATTAGTGTGCAAGATGTACATAGATACATAGACAGTGTCGACAGATAAGGGCCTATGGCCCACCCAGTCTGCCCATTTGAGCTTGTAAGTTCAGTTTATTTTTTCCAAGAAGTCTTTTGCCCCTTACCCCTGACCTCCAGAATTCCTTTATGTCTATCCCATGCATTCTTAAATCCCGTGATTGTTTCAGCCCCCACCACTTCCTCTGGCAGGGTGTTCCACTTGTCCACCACCCGTTCTGTGAAGAAATTCTTCCTCACATTTCCTCTGAATCGTCCTCCTCCAACTTCATCCCATGCTCTCTAGTCCTGGAACATCTTTTCGCTTAAAATAGTGTATTCCTGCACCCTGTTCCTCCTGTAAGATACTTGTATGTCTCTATCATATCCCCTCTCTCCCTCCTCTCCTCCAGGGAGTACATATTCAGTTCCTTCAACCTGTCCTCATAGGACTTGTGATGCAATCCATGTACCATCTTTGTTGCCCTCCTCTGAACCTTCTCTACCCTGTCTATGTCCTTACGTAGGTAAGGTCTCCAGAACTGTACACTGTACTCCAGGTGGGGCCTCACTAGTGTCTTGTATAGTGGAATTATGACCTCCTTTTCCTGCTGGTGATGCCCCTGCCTATGCATCCCAGCATCCTATTTGCTTTACCTGCTGCCTTGTCACACTGTTTCCCTACCTTGAGGTCATCAGAGATGATAACCCCAAGATCCTTTTCCTGCTTGGTGCATGCTACATCCTCACCCCCCAACTGGTATATTGTGCCAGGGCTTTTGTGCCCCATATGCATTATCTTGCACTTTTTGCATTGAATTTCAACTTCCAAACCCCTGACCATTCTTCAAGTTTCTGCAGGTCCCTTCTCATTCTGTTTACACCCTCTGGTGTGTCTACTCTGTTACAGAGCTTTGTGTCATCAGCGAACAGTGAAATTGTGCCTTCTAGGTCCTGCGCAATGTCACTGATGAAGATGTTGAATAGGACCGGTCCCAGCACTGATCCCTGTGGTACCCCATTGGTCACCCTTCCCTCTGTGGAGTGACAGCCATTTACCACCACCCTGTGTCCTGCCGCCTAGCCAGTTACCTACCCACCACACTACTGTCCTGCCCACACCCATATTCCCCAGTTTGTGTAATAGTTTTCTATGTGGCACAGTGTCAAAGGCCTTGCTGAAGTCCAGATAGGCCATGTCCACTGCCCTCCCCTGATCCACCTCCCTAGTCACCCAGTCAAATATTCAACGAGGTTGGTCTGACATGACCTCCCCCTGGTGAAACCATGCTGCCTTGGGTCCTGTAGTCCATTGACAACCAGATGTTCCACCAGTCTCTCCTTCAGTAGTGCTTCCATGATCTTCCCCTACTGAGGGTGAGGCTGACTGGTCTGTAGTGCCCATTGCTCCTCTTTGTTCCCACTTTTGTGTAAGGGGACTACATCTGCTGTCCTCCAGTCTTTGGGTACCTCCCTGTTTCCAGTGATCGGCTAAACAGGATAGCCAGAGGTTCAGCCACCACCTCGCTTCGTTCTTTAAGGACCCTGGGGCACCCCATCTGGCCCCATTACTTTATCAACTCTATTACTCGCCCTTCAGGACCCTTTCTCGTGTAAAGGGACTTATGTCCATTTCTGCACCATTCTCACCCCTTGTACTCCCTTCAGACCCATTACCCTCCTCTTCCTCAGTTAAGACTGAGCAGAAATACCTGTTCAGTATGTCAGCTTTACTGTTGTCATACTCCACGTGGCCCCCATCCTCCCCCTTCAGTCTCACTATCCCTCCCTTTGCCTTTCTTTTTTCACTTATGTACCTGTAAAAGGTTTTCTAGGGACATGGATATGTTGTTCATCCACACTCATTGGCAGGTATCCTTGCCGCTTTAAATCTTGCCGGAAGGTCTTCAAGCTTGCTCTCCACCCACCGGGTGGTATACTCGGCTCCGCCCCATGGCGCCAGATCTTCCTTACGCTTGGAAGCTCAGGTTCCTCCTTAGCGCTCTGCGTTTAGTGACTGGTTCCTATTTCTCCGTTTGCGGTTTAAAAATAAATTTTGCAAAAAGACTTCAGTCTTCTATCCCTCGCGGCTGCGATGGACAAATCGACTCCCGATTCGGAGATGCCCATGCGGGTGAAGATGTCTCGGACGGATCCACACTCCACGTGTGTCTACTGTTAGGCCTTGAGCACGACCCGCGGGCTTGCGACCTGTGCTCATCTTTCTCGCCCACGTCCTCGAAGACCGTGCTGCCCGATTGCAACTGGGCCGTCCGAGCGTTCCCTCGGTGAAGTCCAAGGAGGGCCGGTTGGCGGTGTCTGCGCGCGGCGGGCTCAAGGACTCAGCTCGGCGGTTGGTGGCCCTCGAAGAGGGAGGCGGCGGGCCAGTATCCTCGCCGCGGCATTTATCCCGCTCTCTCTCTGGTTCTTCCTACACGTGCTTCTTTTAAGGAGCTTTTGTCTGTCCCTCTCCACTAAAGGAGAAGGGCCTGCGTCTGCTGGACCTTATTCTCGGTCCAAAAAGAGGGACAGGGGTAAGTCCCTCCGTCGACGCTCTTGGGAGCGGGAAAGGTCCCTCTCCCCGGGCCGTCGACCGTCGGCTTCGGTCGACCGCTCGGCTTCGGCCACTGGCCTCACGGTGTCCCCGTCAGGTCAGTTGACCGAGACTCCCACCGATGAAGTCGAGATTTTTCTCGACCCATTGGATGGGCTGTCGCCTTTAGCAGCCGAGATTCCCCTCTCCCCGGTTCCCCCGGGAGGAGTTGAGGATCCCGTGGGCTCGCCTGTGCCTCCGGTTCCGGAGCCCTCGGATGGACCATCCGAGCCGAAGGGAGTGCCGGTTCCGGCCGACACCTCCCCGCACCGACCTCGGAAATTCTGGGACTCTCGGTCTCGGTCTCTGACCTCTTCGCGGTCCAGCCGATCCCACCGTCATAGGCGGTCTCGGTCTCGGCACCGCGGTAAGCGGCGTCGCCGCGTTGCCGCGCCCTCCTCCTCGGATGAGGAGGCTCGCGCAGAATTACGCCGCACTGTACGAGGACCTTATGTTGCAACAGTTTCTCCTGGCCGGGAATAAGCCGACCCGCCGCGCTTCCCCGGCCATTGGTTGTCACCGAACGGCCGACACAACCCTCGACTTATCCGAGGAGCTCATACCAGGCCGTTGTTCGGCCAAAACCAGCTGCTCCACCGATCCGTGGAACCTCCGCCTCACAGCCACCACTTGGGGCTCCGACCAAGGATTCTCGGTCGGCTAAGGGTCTACCCCATCGGGTTGTCAGTTACCCTCACTCCCGACCGACCTCGGCAGGTGAAGGTGGCTCAGGCCAGAGGCAGTTTTCGAGGACTCTTCCGAGTCCGAAGATGATTCCTCCTTTTCCAAGCGACTGGACTTGGAGTCTTCAGGAGGTCAGTCAATGGACAGCCGCCGTCCTTCCTAGGACTGCTTCGGCTCATCTCGGAGTCTACCGGGATGGAGCTCGAACCTGCTTCCAACGGGCCAGGTATCCCCTCACGGAGATTCTGGACCGAGGGATTCTCGACTGAGGCCTTTCCGGTGGCGAGGCCATGAGTGGGTCCGGCACTGGGGCTTTGTGGCGTCCCCTGCTTCCTGCCTGCGCCCTTGCCAGGATGGCCAGGAAGCATGTCCCCTACCGTTCCTTGTCCGTTTTTCAGAACACCCCTCCGGCTGAGGGTTGGTATACCGACAGCGTTTCGTGCCACGGGCTGGCGCCAGGGATGTGGACAAACCTCCTGAGAAGGAGTCCAAGAAATTGGACTATGTCGGGCGAAAAGTCTACGCTCGTCCCTCTCGGCCTTCGTCAGGCCAGTTCGGCCGTCCTCATGGCACATTTTTCTCATGCCCTGTTGGGCTCCCTGGATGAGGTCATCCCTCATCTTCCCCCGATCTGCAGACTACGGTTAAGCAGGTGCGGACCAGGGCAGGGCAGTGGTCAAACAGCAGCTCCAGACTGCTTTGGATATAGGGACTCATGTGCCAGATCGGTGGCGGCCGCAGTGGCTATGCGTCAGTTGAGCTTGGCTGATATCCACCTTTACTTCGGATACCCAGCACAAGTTGACGGATGTTTCCTTTTGGGACTGACCTTCGGCCCTGGGGTGGAAGGTCACCTGCAGAGGATCGAGAAGTCCAATGCCACCTTGACTCGGTCTCTTCCGCTCAGAAGGACAAAGGCCCAGAAACCACAGCCTAAGCCTCATTCTTCTGTGCCCCGGCTACTCGGCCCAGCAACGCCAGGGGCCAGGCAGGCTCCGGCCTTGGCATCCCAAACCCAAGCCGGCTTCCTCTAACAGGAGGCAGGAGGAAAGGGCCCAGGAGGTCCCTCGGCCGTCCTCCTCCAAGCCTGCCCAGTGACGGGCTGAGGGTGTCGCCCCCATCCCCGCCACCATACCTCCCTGGGTCCCCTCTGGGGACGGCCCGCACTTCCGCTCCGCCTGGTTCGCTGTTACCACGGACAGGTGGGTCTTGGAGGTGGTGGGAAGAGGCCTGCCTCTGGAATTCGAGCAGGCACCACCTCTCAGAGCCGTCGCCTCGGGGCTTCGGGATCCCCAGCCTCACTGGCGGCTCGCCGAGCCGACGATCGCCTCTCCTCCAGAAGGAGGTGGTAAGAGGTGGTGGACCCTCCTTCAGACCCAGGGTTTGTGTCCAGGTACTTCCTGGTTCCGAACGGACGGGGCTGGCGCCCATTCTCGACCTACACGACCTAAACAAGTTCCTAAGGTCTCAACCTTCAGGATGGTCACTTGGCTCAGATAATACCATCCTTGGAACGCGCGGTGGTTCTGTCTCTGGACTTGCAGGACGCTGCCACGTCCCTATCCGTCTGGCTCCTCACCAGAGATTCCTTCCGCCTGAAGCGGAAGGATCCCTCTTCGAGTTCCGAGCCATGCCCTTGGCTTGTCTCCAGCTCCCAGGGTCTTCACCAAATGCATGGCAGTGGTGAGCATTCCCTGTGCGGGCGCCGAGGTCCGGGTACCCTTACCTGGACGACTGGCTGATAGCAGCTCCCTCCAGGAAGGAGGCGGAGGGTCCAGAGATCTGGCCTCCAGGTTCGTTCTCAACTGGGCCTCCTTATCAACGAGGCCAAGTCGGAACTCGAGGTCAAGCAGGTGATTCTATTCATCGGGCGCAGCTCGACTCTTCGAGCCAGAGCGCTGCCCCGGACAGGGCCGAGGTTCTTTCCTCCTTTGCCCGATCATTTCTGGTTGGGCAATTGCGCCTGCCCGGGACTTCCTGCGCCTCCTGGGTCTCATGGCGCGGCCTGCACCAGCGTGGTCCGTTGGGCCGCTGGAACATGCGTCCCCTTCAGTGGGGACTGGCCAGCCAGTGGTCAACTCATGCATCCCTTGACCAGCTTGTGTCGGTGACACTTAGGGGATGGGAACGCCTCCAGTGGTGGACCGCTCCAGATCATTTGCAGGAGGCATCCCGCTCATTCCGCCCGAGCCGATGGTCTCTCATCGACCGATGCCTCTCTGATGGGTTGGGGTGCCCATCTGGGGGAACACCGGGCTCATGGCCTCTGGTCCCTGCGGGAGTCCCGATGCCACATCAACCTGCTGGAGCTCCGAGCGGTCCGCCTAGCTCTCACCACCTTTGCTCCGTTCCTCCGGGGTCAAGTGGTCCGAGTCCAGACGGACAATACCACGACCATGTACTATCTAAACCGCCAGGGCGGGACGCGCTCCATGCTTCTATGCAAGGAAGCTCTCCGATTTGGTCACTCGGGCGCAGCCTGGAGGCGGATCTCCTAGCTATTCACGTGGCAGGAGCCTCCAACACCCTGGCCGATGCCCTGAGCCGGATAGGGGCTGCATCCCACGAGTGGTCTCTCTGCCGAGGTAGTACAGCATCTGTTCTCCCTTTGGGCACACCTCAGGTGGACCTGTTTGCCTCCATGGAGAACGCGGGTTGAGTCTGTTCCATGCCCGCCCCCTCAGCAGGGGCTCGCTGCAGGGGATGCCTTCCGAGGCAATGGACCCCGGCCTCTTTACGCCTTTTCCCCATTTCTTGATCCACAAGGTGCTTCTCAAGCGAGGAGGGACAAGGCGAGGTGATTCTGATAGCCCCAGACTGGCCTCGCCAGTTCTGGTACCCAGATCTCCTCAGTCTCAGCTCCAGGACTCATGGCAGCTTCCAGCTCGCCGGACCTGCTCTCAGTCAATCAGGGAAGGTATTCCATCCGGACCTTCAATCCCTGCACCTGACGGCCTGGTTCCTGAGCGTGCTAGAGTTCCAGGCCTGGGTCTTTCCTTTTGACGGGTCCTCAATGTAGTTGAGGCGTCCCGTAAGGAGTTTACCAGAAAATGTTATGCCTTCAAATGGAAAAAGGTTTTCCATTTGGTGTCAGGCAAGGGCTTGGACCCTTCCTCCTGTTCCTTGGCAAGCATCTTGGACTATTTATGGTCCCTTCTAGTCAGGGGCTTAGGGTCGACGACCCTAAGGGTGCACTTGGCGCTATCTCTGCTTACCGGGCGGGCCGAAGCAGTCGGTGGCGAGGAGAAGGTGGTCTGGCGCTTTTCAAAGGCCTTGATCACATTTCTCCAGTGCGGGAACCCCACCTCGTGGGATCTACTGCTGGTACTGGCAAGCTCATGGGCAAGCCATTGAACCTATACCTGGTGTGCTCTCTCTCACCTGTCGTGGAAGACCGCCTTCTTGGTGGCTATCACGTCAGCGAGATGGGGAAGCTCCAGGCGCTTTCCATGAGTCTCGCCTGGTCTTCCACAGGGACAAGGTTGTCCTGCTTCCCCACCCGAAATTCCTTCCGAAGGTGGTGTCGGAGTTTCACCTTAACCAGGTGTTGACTCTGCCGTGTCTCTCACCCCAATCACACCTCGGAGGCTTAATATAGGCTCCATACCTGGACCCTGGAAGGGCGCCGCTTATTATAAGGAGCGCACGGTTGAAATTCGGGGAGAGGTTCGCCAGCTGTTTGTCACCCACGCTGAAGTCAAAGATCTGGCAGACCTGCAGCCAAGCGGACGATAAGCAGGTGGGTAACCTCCTGCATAGATCTCTACTATAGTTGGCGGGCATGGAGCCTCCCAGAGGATAAGAGCTCATTCTACCCGCCATACTGCTGCAACGTGGCTGCTTCCAGGGACGTCCCTATCCAGGAAATCTGCAGGCTGCTACCTGGAAGTCAGCAAACACCTTCATTACCCACTACCACATCGACCTTGAGTCACGCCGGGATGCTGGTTTGGGGCTTCGGTTCTCCAGTCTCTCTTTCCCAAGTAAGTATTGGGGTGTCGTCTTGCCTCCCTCCTCCGGAGAACTGCTAGGAGTCTGTGAAGTGGATGAACAACATATCCATGTCCTAGAAATACAGGTTACTCACCTGTAACAGGAGTTCTAGGAATGGTATATGTTGTTCATCCTGACTCCTCCTCGCCTCCCGGCTCGACGCACAACCTGAGCTTCCAGCGGGCCAGATCTGGCGCCAGGGGCGGGAGAGAGTTATACCACCGGGTGGGTGGAGGAGCAAGCTTGAAGACCTTCCGCAAGATTTAAGCGGCAAGGATACCTGCCAATGAGTGTGTGATGAACAACATATACCATTCCTAGAACTCCTGTTACAGGTGAGTAACCTGTATTTGTCCCCTCTACCCACTGATTTTGCAATATGTTCTTCTGTCTGAGCTTTGGCTTCCTTACTGACCTCCCTGCCTCCCTTTGCTTCTCCTGGTACTTCCTCTATCCCTCTGCCTGTGTCTTTTTGTATTGCCTAAATGCAGTCTTTTGGCTTTCACTTTCTTTGCTACCTCTTTGGAAAACCATAATGGTCTCCTCTTCCTTTTCTTCTTGCTAACCTGCTTAATGCATAATTCTGTTGCTCTTGTAATCCCCATTTTAAATGCTGCCCACTGTTCCTCAACCCCTGATTTCTGCTCCATTCCCCTTAATGCCTCTTTCAGGTATCTCCCCATTTTCCCAAAGTCTGCCCCCCTAAAATCCAGGATACATGTTTTTGTGTGGTTTGGTTCTGCTCTTTCTGTGATTTCAAACCACAATGACTGGTGGTCACTGTTCTCCAGGTGCTCCCCCACTGTTACCCCCATCACAGTGTCCCTGTTTGTGAGCACAAGGTCCAGTATTGCCTTCTGCCGAGTTGGTTCCATGACCAGTTGCTTCAGGAAGGCACCCTGAAGGGAGTCCAGGATAAATCTGCTCCTAGTTGATGCTGCTACTGGGATGCTCCAGTCCACATCTGGAATATTGAAGGCTCCAACTAGTACTACCTCACCCTTGTCTGCCATCCTTTGGATGGCTAGCATCAGCTCCCTATCTGTTTCTTCCTCCTGGGCTGGTGGTCTATAGACCACACCTGTGCAGATGGCTGGCCCCAATTTCCTTTCCAGCTTAACCCACAGTATCTCTCCCCCATTTTGTTCCTCCTGGATCTCTGTGGCCCTTGTGTCATTATTCACATACAGTGCCACTCCTCCTCCCTTCCTGCCTGCCCTGTCTCTTCTGAATATGTTGTAGCCAGGTATGGCCATCTCCCAGTTGTGGTTATCATTACACCAGGTTTCAGTGATGGCCACAATGCCCAGGTCTGACTGCACCATGACAGCCTCCAGATCTTCCATCTTGTTGCTAAGGCTCCTGGCATTGGCATACATGGCTTTCCATGATTTGACCTCCCTAGACTGTTTCGCTGTTCTACTCCAGCCCCTTCCTTGGTTGTCCTTTATCCCTGGTTCTCCTTGCTGTCTGCCCTTCTGCTGAATTTTGCCCCTTTTCTGCCTATCCACCTCTTTGGCGCTAATCTCCATCTTTTGCACACTGCTTTGTAAAGATAGCCACTCCTCCGGTTCACTGGTTCCACTGCTAGCTGTGGGGGGTGAGCAAGTAGGTACCCTCCTTGCTGGCCTGCCACCCCCCTTTGCTAGTTTAAATGCTTGTCAATGTAGCATTTAAACTTATCATTGAGTGCTTGGATTCCCCTCCAGGATGGATGCAGGCCATCAGGCTTGAACAAACCTCCATCCCTCCAGGTGGGTCCCCAGTCACCAGTGGATCCAAACCCTTCCTCACAGCACCAGTTCTTCAACCATGAGTTAAAGTTCCTGATGCATGCCCCCTATGCTCTCCTTGCCTCTCATAGGTAGTACTTCTGAAAAGTGACAGAAGTAGCTACTTCTTGAGACCCCTCCCAATTTCCTAAACTCTTCCTGAACTTCCTCTGGCTCCCCATTTGCCAGGTCATTAGTACCTAGGTGGATAATGACATCCAGCTCACCCTCCCGTCTTGCCTTCCCAGTGATCCCCAGGATCTTCCTTCCATCCCTCCATGCCGTGGCACCTGGTAGGCACCTCACCTCTCTGTCCTCCCCCTCCTGTGTTCCTAGCTGGATCCCTCTTATGATGGAGTCCTCCACCAGGATTCGCCTCCTCCTCCTCTGGGGTCCACTGCTCTCCCCGCTGAGGTCACTTCCTTGCCTAACCTCCACATCCTTTCCTTCTACTTCTCTGGGTACCTCTATTTGGTTGTCCCCATTTGCCAGTGTGGCATATGAGTTCTTGAGTGGAACAGGATCTCAGATATGCCTCTGCCTGACCGCTCTAACCCTCTCTGAGCCCACTGTCACCCAAGTGCTCCTCATTCTCGGCATCCTTTGAGGCAGTTGCATTGGACTGGGTGGTCTCTGGATAGGGGTGATGGTACTCCTGACCCAGTTTACTTCCGCTCTGAGTCTGGCTACCTCATCCCACAGTCCAGAGAGATGCATGCAGATAGGGCAGGACCTCAGTGTCCAGAAGGTCTGCCTGAATATAGCTGCCCCACAGCCACTGCATCGCACCACCAAGTCTTGGAAAAGCTAAAGGGACTAAAGATTAATAAGTCTGCAGGACCAGATGGTTTGCACCCCAGGTTGTTGAGAGAACTGGCAGTTAAATTATCTGGACCCATCTCAGTTCTGTTTAATTGTTCCATTAGGGAGGGTAAAACCATAATGGAATGGACAGAGATGGGCAAGAAATTAGTAACTATTGACCAGTTAGCCTTCCATCCATCTTAGGTAAGATGCTTGAAACAATTTATTAAAGGAAACCAAGAACAGCATTTAAATCGGGAGAGTTAAGACAACATTACACAGCATGGTTTTAGCCAGAGAAATCGTATCTCACCAATCTCTTACAGTTTTTCGAACCTATCAAGCCTTGGAGATAGTGGATTACCAGTGGACGTGGTATACTTAGATTATGCAACGGCTTTCGATACAGTCCCACACAAAGAGTTGATTGGCACATTATCTAATATCAAATTACATTAGAATTTACTATCATGGATCAACTCCTAGCTTACCAATATGCGCCAACTGGTATGTATTGGGGGCCACTACTCCAGTTGGGCAGAGGTTGCAAGTGGGGTTTCACAGGGCTCTGTGCTCAGTCCTTTGCTTTTTAATTGCAGTATCGGTGGCTCAGCAGGTAGCACACTCGCCTCTGAGGCTGGGAGATCAGAAGACTGTGGGTTCTATCCCCACACCAGGCACTTGGGTTAATATCCCAATTCGGACACTGTAGTGCAGCATGAGCGGGGTGCTGCACTCCTGAGGTGCCGTCTTTCAGATAAGGCGTTAAACCGAGGTCCCATCTGCCTCTTTTGGTGGTAGTTCAGGTGGATGTTAAAGATCCCATGGCACTTCTCGAAAAGAGTAGGGGGATTTCCCCGGTGCCCTGGCCACCCCCCCTCCCCATTCACAAAAATACCACCAACAGCTTAATCTGGTTCAAGGTCAGTTGGCATTCATCTGTATCCCCCTTCCCTGGGACATGCCTGAAAATAGGCAGAATTTGTTTAGTGCACTTACCCGGTCAACTAAAACTAAATAAACAAAACATATACGTCTCTACTATGATAAACTCTGAAAACACATTAGTGTGCAAATATGTGGACGACACCAAAGTTGATGCAGTTGTCCTGTAGGATGTAGGTGGTGGAGAGTCTCCACCCCCCCGACCCCCACAGAGGATGAGTATCTTGTGGAATGCAGGTGGCGGTCATGCACTGAGTCCCCCCTCCCCATAGAGAAAGGTCCTGTAGGATGCAGGTGGCAGTCTTCCCCCAGAGGATGAGTGTCTTGTGGGATGCAGGTGGCAGTCTTTTGGTGGAGAGTTCCCCCTCCCCACGAGGATGAGTGTCTTGTGGGATGCAGGTGGCGATTATGTGGTGGAGAGTTTCCCCCTTCCCCCAGAGGATGAGTGTCCTGTGGGATGCAGGTGGCAGTCTTTTGGTGGAGAGTTTCCCCCTCCCCCCGAGGATGAGTGTCTTGTGGGATGCAGGTGGCAGTCTTTCGGTGGAGAGTTCCCCCTCCCCCCAGAGGATGAGTGTCCTGTGGGATGCAGGTGGCAGTGTTTTGGTGGAGAATTCACCCTCCCCCCAGAGGATGAGTGTCCTATGGGATGCAGGTGGCATTTATGCAGCGGAGAATTCCCCTCCCTCTCCAGAGGATGTGTGTGTCCTGTGGGATGCAGGTGGCGATCATGTGGTGGAGAGTCCCACCCTCCCCCCAGAGTATGAGCGTGTCCTGTAGGATGCATGTGACTGTCTTGTGGTGGCGAGTCTCGCCCCCCGAGGATGAGCGTGTCCTGCATGATGCAGGTGGTGATCATGTGGTGGAGAGTTCCCCCCTCCCCCAGAGGATGAGTGTGTCCTGTGGGATGCAGGTGGGGGTCATGTGGTAGAGAATTTCTCTCCCCCCAGAGGATGAGTGTCCTGTGAGATGCAGGTGGCAGTCATGTGGCAGAGAATTCCCTTCTCTCCCAAGTTGATGAGTGTCCTATGTGGGATGTAGGTGGTGGTCATGTGGCAGAGAGTTCCCCCCTCTTGCCAGAGGGTGTGTGTGTGTCCTGTGTGATGCAGGTGGGAGTCATGTGGTGGAGAGCTCCCCCTCCTCCTCCTAGAGAATGAGAGTATCTTGTGGGATGCATTGGCGGTCATGTGGCAGAGTTTTCCCCCCTCATCCCAGATGATGAGAGGGTCCTGTGGGATGCAGGTAGTGATCATGTGGCAGAGTTCTCCCCCTCCCCTTAGAGGATGAGTGTGTCCTGCATGATCATGCAGCAGAAAGTACCCTCGCCACCCCAGAGGATGTGAGCATCCGGTGGGAGACTCAATCTTCCTGTCCTCGGCTAGTCCTCCCAACGATCCAGGCTGATTAACAATCTTGGGTCGCGTTTACAGTAACGTTATGGCTGTGCTGACCAGTCATCCACATGTGACCTATATAAGGAATAATCGCTTGTTCAGATTTATCGATGAATGACCTGATGATGATGATGTTAACAAACCGGTTAGCCTTCATCGCCGGTTGTTTGCAATGTGTGTTGCTTTTTTTTGGTCATTGTTAATTAGGAGACCACTAAATCTCTTTCATTAGTAACTACAGTTGATGATGGTACCATTAATTTCAAAAGGCTGGCAGGTATTCGTTGTTTCCAGGTGCATAATTACAACACATTGTCTATACTGAAAGACATGCTGTTTTTAGGAAAACGCTGCAAAGCATGGTGCATGTGTGATCACTGGAAAGCTGAGTTTTTGGGTACAGTAAGGGCATCTTTTCTGAGCTGTTAGCAACTCCCATCTCATTATGGCAAATTCTAATTTCTGAGGCACTTAAAATCATGCACTCTGAAGCTTTGCCAGCAAAACAGTGGAACGCATTCAAGTTTCCACACAGACGCCCAGTGACTAAGTTCTGAAAGGGCAAGCTTTCATATAACATGCAGCTTAGTCGGGTGTACGTGCCGGGGAAAGAATCCTGCTTGAATAGCACTGGAGGTGAATTTTTGAGTTGCTGGTCCCAACTGATCTATGTTCCCCTTTGCCAAAGGAGACCTCTCTGAGCAGCAGCAGCATCTGAAGATCCTTGCAACTGCAAAATTTCATAGGAAGTGCCTCAGTTTGGACAGCCTGACTCTGTAGCCCTCTGAATTCCACCTCAGACAGCTTCCAATCGGAGTTTTATACCATGTGTATAAATTAAACAAGAAAAAAAGTTTATTTAAGCAAAATGTCACTTTTTACACAGAGATTTTTCTGCGAAGTTTAACAGTTCCAGTTTTGACTTTGAATTGAAAGACTAGCCGCTGTACTGTGTGCCAGTGTACTTCCATGAACACTAACTATGTTTTAGCTACTACTACTAGGGACTACAAATTTTTAGTTTTAATCTTTTCACTTTTCCTTCCTGGATTTAGAACACGACGTGGTAGGCTAACCAGTAAAGCTGTATAAAACACATTTAACTGTCTGCAGCTGAATGCATCCTGCCTTTATGACCTAGTGCAGAGGTATTCGTATGAAGGAACAGGGGCCACCTGCATCCCTCCAGGTCTTTTCCTGTGGCCCCTAAACTGCTTCCAGACATGAAGTGCTGACGTTTATCACTTACGTGCTGCCTGCATTCTAAAATTGATTAGTTTCAGAATGCTGATGCAACTTGGCAAGAAGTAGTGGAAAAAGTCAGAGGGATAAAAAAAAACAAAACAAAGGGCAACAAAATGAAAAAGATTAGTCAGAGAGATGGGAGAAAATGACTGGATTGACTGAAGAGACTAAAAACTAAGAAAACCGCAAAGAAAAAAGATCCCTTTCTAACAATTATGTATTGCTTGACGTGGCCCTTGGTGCAGGAATAATCCCTGGAACTGGGCCCCACACGAAGTGTTGGTGAGTACTCTTGATCTAGTGCTTGCCAGTGCATGAGCTACCACTAGCCAGGTAGTGTTTTGCTTCACACTTTTCAAGGTGCTGGATGGCTGCTGCAGTTCCTCAGGCTGACGAGCACAACTCCGTTATTTACGTGAGACCTGGCTGTGAGCTGTTGTTAACATGTTCAGGGCATCATTGGTCGAAATGCTGTAGTGTTTTAGACATCCAGCCTAAAGATTGGTTTGCTGTTTTGCAGGCAGTGTTGCCAGAAATGCAGCGTTTGTGACGTCGGCTCAAAATGTATGCTTTCTGAAAGGCACTGCATTATCTAAACTAAAGAAAACATTAAACCATTCTTTCCATAAATATAATGCTTTTAAGCCTTCATGTAGCTACTGTGCCTGCTCTTCAGAACTTTAACAAAACATACTATTTAGACACAGGTCAGCTAGTATTTCACATTACTTCTGCATTCCTCCTCCCCATTATTTTCTACTGAGGTCATTTGAATGAAAACAGGATCTCTGTACCTGAAGAGTTCATCTATTCCTGTTGTTTTCTCCCTACCTGAGGTCATCATGTACTTCTTGTGACATCACAGTTATTCCCATGGCAACAGATTGTGATGTCACAACAGATGATTATGACTTAAAGTAGGGAGTAAAGGCAGAGGAACTCTAAAGGAACTCTGAGGGATAAAGATCATATATTCATGCAAATTCCCCCCCAATAAATAATGGGGAGGGGAGATAGAATATAAATGGAATACAAGCAGAATTGTACCTAAATATTATGCTGTTTTTTTTTTGTTTTTTTTTTCCCATAGAGATTTTTTACCCAATGGAGCCCTGGCAGACTGCTATGGCTCTTCCTTGGAGGGACTCGTCTCCGTGCTCGCAAGGCACCACGCAGACTGAACCGCATACCCCCCCATTTGCTTACCCACTGCAGTTGTGCCAGGAGGGTAGCAGCCAGTTCCCCTCCCCGAGAGCATAATCCAGAAGCGGTCGGCCAGGGACACAACGGGCTATCATGGAGCCTGCCAGCTCCCCCCCTTTTTTCCCCCCTCATTTTACTCCCTTCCCACCCCTCCCACCGACTTAGGCATGCCAGTACGTGCCTCCTGACCCGTACTGCCATCCAGCCACTGCCAGAGGGTAGTCAACGAGTAGGATGACAGAACCTCCCTGTCCCCGAGAGAGGAGAGCAGTCTTCCGGATGCTCAGTCCTCTCTTGGCCCCGGTGGCCTGGGCTTGTTTCCGAACCCGGGTCGCCAGAATGGTACGGAGTGTAAGCGCCAGTGTTTCAACCTCCAGCGCCAACGGGCTGGCCAGTATTATGTTTTTAAATTTTTTTTTTGAAGCCCATAACTCTTAAATGAAATGCAAAGGCCTCAGTCAAAAGAATGTCCTACCCCCAGCCAGACTAGAATGTACTGGGGGTCCCTGTCTCTCAACCATGAGGAATACTGGGGAGCCAGATCAGAATGCTCTGGGGGGTCCCTGTCTCTCAGTCATGGTGTATAATGGGGAGACCAGAATTCACAGGGCATCCCTGTGTCTCACCCATGATAAAACTGTGTAGCCAGACCAGAATGTACTGGGGGGATCCCTGTGTCTCAGTCAAATGAAGAAGTCTGCAGAAGAAGGCAGTTACGTCTATCTAGTCCCCATATATATATTTTTATGTCAATTCTTTTTTTTCGCTCTGGTTACCAGTGTTCTGGGCATCTCTCTAGCGGGGACCCACTCGACGTCTCCTCTACTGCCCACTGTGTCCTTCCCCCAACTGAGGAATCGGGTGATGGGTCCCCCTCTATACTGCAGTCCTGAACAGGACCGTGGCACCTCTTCCCCCTTTCCTTGTTACTTCCTAGTATAATATGTACTTTAAGGTGGGATAAGCCATATTACACTGTAGGTGGATATTTTTTTTTTTTTTTTTTTTTACTTTTCTACCACCTTATTTATTTGTTATGCCTGTAGCTAGTTATTTCTTCATTGTACAGTAAGGTGGAACCATGACCTGTACTGTTCCTCATGCATTATTGTAAATGGTTGCTTTGCTTTATTCTGTTTTATTGTTAATTTATATTCCTATGTTAATATATATTTTTATGTATCTCTGCCGTCCAGGACCATCTTGCAAATGAGCTCGCTCAAGGGTTGTGTAGCCTGGATAAATAAAATTTGATTGATTGAGAGGCGGGGACCACGGAGAGTCAAGTCGGAATCGGGGCCGGCATTGGGCATGTGGGCTCAGCCACTCGAGGCCCCGCTGTTGTCTCCCAGGAAACCTTGGATCTTACTTCGAGAGGGATTTTGCAGTAGGTATTCACAAATAGGACTAAGCCACCAGGCGTCAGGACCCCACATAAAAATTTCTAGCTAGCAGTCTCTGGCAGGGGACTGCCCCCACGTCGGCTGACCAGCCAGCCTACGCATGTATAAAGGGGCGGTGCCTCATGCCCGCCTTTCCAGTTCTTTTTCCCCGCTGTCAGGCTTAAGTAAAGTACCTCTAGAAGAACAGCGCTGTTTCATCACCATTTGATGAGTATTCTCATTTTCATCAAAAATCTAACAGTTTTCTCCTTAATTCTTGTTTAATTCTCAGCTGTGTATGTCTTCCCCCACACCCTCCGAATCGCATAAAAACAAGTGCGACTCATGCGGATGCCAGCTCCCACACAAGGACGGCCATTCCCTGTGTCTCTTCTGCCCAGGCCCGGACCACCGTATGGAGGAGTGCGACCATTGCAGAAGTTCAATTTAGCCACCCAGAAAAGGTGGCAGCAGTCCCTGGAAGCCCACATTTTAAACCAAAAAATGGCCTCCATGGAAAAAGAATTGAAAAAACTCAGGCAGACATCGACCTCCCCCAAAGGCCATCACAAGAAGAAGCAGGACAAGGAGAAGCATAGGGACCGGGATTCCTCATCCACAGCCCTGTGGCTTCAGCTGGAGTCGCGGCCTTACAGGTATCTTCCCCTCCAGGGAATCGCTCCCCAACGGCAACCTTGGTGGTATCCAAGTGTGCGTCAGCCCCCTCGTTGGGCTCACACTCTGGCCTGATGGGAGCCTCTGAGGTAAAGGAGGCCTCCAATCCCAATATGGCTGTCCCACGTATCAGCCTACTGGTGCGAGTGGGTCCAATAAGTCGGGCTCTGGTTTCTGCTACTCGCCCCCAGACAAGGCCAAGCCGCTCGTCGGCACGTCCGACAAACGCCCAGCCTGTGATCCCTCGTCAGGTCTTGATGCCACACCTAACACCTGGGAGCCATCGCAGCGGGTTTTCCTGACCAGCTGCCATTGGAGGCTTCTCCATCCCGCCACCTCTCCTTTGGAGTCAGCCCCTTCTTCCCCGCTGGGGTTGAGGATCCTGGGACGCCTGGCCGGGGGTCCCCTTTGCTGGAGCATTTGACGCTGATCCGGTGACAGCTACTCCTTCGTCCCTGTCCAGCTAGCCAGTGCCTGACGGGCTGATCCTCTGCTCCGCCTCCAGCACCTGCAGGACCCATCTTTCTGGACCCTCCTCCTGGGCCTTATGAACCGACCCTATGCCCTCTGGACCAATGCCAGAGCCGTCCGGTCCTCCAGCCTGGCCTCTATCAGGTTCTTCGGCCCCTTCGGGCCCCCAGGCACCAGGTTACCCGACACCACACTACCCGGCACTGCAGTACCTGACGCCATACTACCCGATGCTGGGGTTTCCACCATCAGGTTGTGGGTACCAATATTACGGGTTTCCCCAGTTACCTGTACCCAAGTCCTCCTTCACCACAACTGCAGGTGGACTTGAAGGCAGAATTGTCTTCCTGGTGGGCTGAGGCCAAGTTGCAGCTCACGACGGAAACAGACACGCCGTCAGCCGACTCCGGGCCCGACACCAGAGCCTGTATGTCGGGGCCCAGTGACTTCTCTGCCTTTACCGGATGCCAGACCAAAACCTTCTAGATCACGTCCTAGAAAGCTTCCACCCTCTCTGGATATTCCCAGACCGGTCAAACCTCCCCTTATTCCATTCGGATCTGTGGTTATGTACTCTGAATATGCAGGATGCCTACCTGCATATCCCCATATGCCCATTCCACTGCAGATTTCTCAATTTTTGCTTTCAGGGGGCACACTACCAGTTCAGGGCCGTCTCATTTGGCCTTTCCTTGGCCCCAGTATTTACTAAATATCTGGCGGTGATAGCATCCTTCCTGGGAGTACAGGTATTCCCTTACCTGGACGATTGGCTCCTAGTGGCCCCTTCCAGGGAGGGCATCCAGAGCTCTCTATCCCTCACCCTGGATGTCTTTTCCAGCCTGGGGATTAAAGCCAACCAAGCCAAGTCCCATTTGGTCCCTTGACAATGGCTGCAATCCACTGGGGCAGTGTTGGATACGACCCTGGGCAGTGCTTTCCTTCCCTTGGACAGGATCGAGACTCTGCAGTTCCAAGCTCGCTTCTTGTTGTCCCACAAAAGGGTCGCGGCCCAGAAGGTCCTTCGCCTTCTAGGCCTCATGGCAGCTGCCATTCCAACTGTCCCGGCTTCATATGCAGGTCTCGCAGTGGACCCTCCAATCCCAATGGGACCAATCCCAGGATGAACTGGATCATGAGGTCCTGGTTTCGGACCTGATGATCAATGACTTGCAGTGGTGGACGGTCCAGGAGAACCTCAGCTTGGGGGTCCCTTTCTGCACCTCCCACCCAGACACGTCAGGTGCAGGTTGGGGAGACCATCTAGGGTCTCACAAGACTCCGGGGAACTGGTCTCAAATCAACAAACTGCTACACATCAATGTTCTCGAACTGAGGGTGGTTCTTTATGCCCTTCAGGCTCTTCTTCTCTTCATTCTCCCCGGTCATCTTCTGGTGCAGTCAGACAACATGTGCATAGTTGGGTACCTCAACAAGCAAGGAGGGACTTGCTCCTACCCGCTCTGTCGGGAAGCAGTGGGAGTCTGGTATTGGGCATCTCAGCACAACCTGCATCTGACAGTAGTCCACATACCAGGTGTGCAAAACACCCTGACAGATGCACTAAGTCGCTTGTCCGCCAAGTCTCATGAGTGGGAACTCAAGCAAGAGGTGATAAACGAAATTTTCACACAGTGGGGGACACCTCAGGCAGATCTGTTTTGCCTCCCCCGGCAATGCCAAACTTCCCGCTTTCTGCTCGCTCGCTCCAGGGAGAGAAGTTTTTTGGCAGGACGCGCTGTCTCTGTGCTGGAAGGGCAGATTTGTGTATGCCTTCCCTCTCATTCCCTTGATCCCGAGAGTTCTGAGCAAACTTCGGGCAGAAGGGGCCCGAATGATTCTCATCATTCCCTTCTGGCTGAGGCAAGTTTGGTTCACTCTTCTGCAACAGTTTTGAGAGGAACCTCCTCTTCCTCTACCTCTGTCACAGGAATTGCTGACCCAGGATTGGGGGAACTTGGTTCATCCAAGCCTCAGGTCACTCCACCTTCATGTCTGGCTCCTACAGACATAACCACTGCTCGCTTTGGCGTATCCCCACTAGTTGCGGACATTCTGATAGAGGCCAGAAAGCCTTCCACCAGATCTACCTATGCCATGAAGTGGAAGTAATTTTCTGTTTGGGCAGGTTCCAAGGACTTGGAACATTTTTCCTATCTGGCAGCCAGGATTTTGGATTACTTGCGGCATTTCTATGATCTGGGCCTCAGCTACTTCTCTTTGAAGGTTCATATGGCCACCATTTCAGCCTGCCATATTCCCTTAGGGGACAAGTTGATTGCTCAGTTAGAGGTTGCTAAGACCTTTCTTAGAGGGGTCCTTCACTTAAGACCCCCTATCCGCAATTCTGCCCCCGGATCTTAATTTCATTCTGGAGAAGCTCACGTTGCCCCCCTTTGAGCCGGCAGTGGAGATCGAGTTAAAATTTAAATTTCTTTTTCTGAAGACTCTTTCCTTGTGGTTATTACCTCTGCTCAAGGATTCCGAGCTTCAAGCCCTGATGTGTAAGATCCCTTACTTGATCTTCCACAGGGACCATGTGGCCATGCGTATGAACCTTAAGTTTCTCCCTAAAATGGTGGCCGAATCCACACTTAACCAATCTGTTGAGCTCCCGGTATTCTTCCCGGCTCACTCGAATCACAGAGAGCATCTTCTACATACTCTTGACATTCATAGAATTCTGAGATAGAAACATAGAAGTTGACGGCAGATAAGGACCGCAAGGCCCATCCAGTCTGCCCATTTCTTTTTCTACCTTATGAATGTGCCATCGACATTTGCTCTGTCAATGGCCTATCTATTCATACTTATCTGTATTTTTCCCTTATGCCTATCCCATGCCTGTTTGAAGCCCTGCACTGTATTCATATCCACCACTTCCTGAGGTTGGCCATTCCATGCATCCACCAACCTTTGTGTGAAAAAGAACTTCCTCACATTACCCAATAATCGGACTCCTTCTAATCTCATGCTGTGTCCTCTTGTCCTGCTATTTTTCTTATATTGAAACATGTTCAACTCTTTCACCTTGTTAATGCCCTTAAAGTGTTTGAATGTTTCAGTAATATCACCTCTCTCCCTCCTTTGCTCCAGGGTATACATATTGAGTTGCGTTAATCTGTCCTCATATTTCTTCTGATGCAGTCCCTGCACCATTGTGGTTGCCCTTCTCTGGACTGCCTCAATTTGGTTAATATCCTTGTGAAGGTGTGGCCTCCAGTACTGCATGCAGTACTCCAGATGGGGCCTAACCAGTGTCTTGTAAAGAGGGATTATTACCTCCCTCTTGCGGCTTGTGATACCCCTACTAATACACCCCAACATCCCCAGCCTTACTTACTGCTTTAGTGGTCTGCTTGGATGATTTCACGTCATGTATGATGATGATGCCCAAGTCTCTTTCTTCCCTTGTGACTGCCAGCAACTCCCCTCCCAACCTATAGGTGGCTTTAGTGTTTCTCTTCCCAATGTGCATGATCTTGCACTTCTTTGTGTTAAACCCTAGTTGCCACTCTTCTGACCATTTTGCCAGTTTATCCAGATCTCTTCTCATTCTGCCCACCCAATCTGGATCATCTACTCTGTTGCAGATCTTGGTGTCATCTGCAAACAGACGAACCTTACCCTCCAGTCCACCTGCAATGTCACTGATGAAGATATTGATGAGGACTGGCCCCAGGACTGATCCCTGAGTTACCCCACTTGTGACTTGCATCTCTTCTGACTGTATACAGTTTACCACCACTCTCTGTTTTCTGCCCGACAACTAGTTTTCCACCCAGTTGACCAACTTCTGACCCACCCGGAGCCTACCCAGCTTATTAATCAATCTTCTATGTGGAACAGTATCGAAAGCTTTGCTGAAGTCAATGTAGGCGACATCAACTGCTCCCCCTTGGTCCACCACTCTGGTTACCCAGTCAAAGAAATCTATGAGATTAGTTTGACAGGACCTTCCTGTTGTAAACCCATGCCGTCTTGGATCCTGTGCTCCTATGGATTCCGGGTGTTGCACTATACTTTCCTTATGGAGTGCCTCCATAATCTTGCCCACTACTGAGGTAAGACTGACTGGTCTGTAATTCCCTGCCTCCTCCCTGCTACCACTCTTGTGGAGCGGGATCACATGAGCTACTACTCTAACAGGACCAAGGATCTCAGAAAAACTGATCAACTGTTCGTTTCCTTTGCACCCAAGAGAGAGGGCAACACTATCTCTAAGCAGTTAGCTAATAGCATCACTTTCTGTTACAAGTACAACAAAACCCTCTTGGGTCAAGTTAGAGGTCACTCCACCAGAGGGGTAGCTGCCTCTTCTGCTTGTTTCAGGAATGTGTCAGCTGCTGACATTTGTGCAGCCGCTACTTGGACTTCCGTCCACACCTTCACAAAGCATTACAGTTTGGACGTTGCCTCTTGCCGCAGGGCAGGATTCGGATTGGCTGTGTTGCAGGGACTCCTTTCATGAATTCCTCTCCTGCCTTTCCGACTGCTTTCCCTCCCTCCGTCTCCCTGAGTTTTCCTTTTCTTTTAGGGGGCATGTCCTCTTCTCCCGTCATGCCTTTTGGCCTGTGGCAGGAAAGAACTGGAAGGGCGGGTGTGGTGGACCACCCCTTTATATTGAAATGGGCTGACATTGGTCAGCTGACATGGGGGTGGTCCCCCGCTAGAGACTGCTAGCTAGAAATTTTTCCGTGGGGTCCTGACACCTGGCGTCTTAGTCCTATTTGTTAATACCTACTGTAAGAGCCTCTCTCGAAGATCTACTGTTACGGTAAGCTCTTACGTAACTGTTCTTTACGTCCCCAATGAGGTGCGGATGTGCAGTGACTTCTACCCCGAGGACGTCCCCTTAGCTGACTACCGCCGCTGACTCACCTCTGTAAGTGGCATGCCACTGTGGTACCTCTGGTCTCCAACGGGGGCCGCTGCAGAGCAGTGCGTCCCCAGATACCCACCTCAGGAGAGGAGAGCAGTCCTCTGGACACTCAGTCCTGCCCTTCCCTGCTGACCCTCAAAGACCCGAGTCTGCTTCCGAACCCGGGTCACCGGCATGGCACGAGGTGTGGCGTCCTGCGCCTCAACCCTCAGCGCCACTGGGCCGGCTAGTCCGCTCGTATTGCAGAGTCCACAGCTTGAGCTACTGACCCTGCCCCCCCTCCCCACTCCTCCCAACCTTTCCATCTTCCCTACCTATGATCCTTACCTTCCACCTATGCCTATCCCAGCTTGTTTTGAAGCTGCCCACTGTCTTCAAGACCACCTCTTCCAGCAGCCCATTCCAAGTGTCCGCCACCCTCTCTGTGAAGAAGTGCTTCCAGACCCCCCAGCTTAAGAATGTGCCCCCTCGTGTTATGGTTGCCACTTAGCTCAAAGAGACTCTCCTTATCTACCTAATTTATCCCTTTCAAGTACTTGAAGGTCTCAGTCATGTTCCCCCTCACTCTCCTGTCCTGCAGGGAGTTTTGTTCAGTGCCCTTAACTTCTCCTCGTATGCCTTACCCTGCTAACCCACTATCATCTTTGTAAACCTGTTCTGGACCTTCTCGAGCAGATTAATGTCTGTTTTGAGGTTAGGGCACCAGCACTGAACATCATACTCTAGATATGGCTTCACCAGTGACCCGTACAAGGGCAGTATGACCTCCTCTAGCCTACTACTGATCCCCCCCCAGCTATGCATCCCAGCATCTTATTTGCCTTTGCTGCTTCTTTCTTGCACTGTGTGGAGTGCCTCAGGTCACTATCCCTGTGTGTCAATCATGGAGAATACTGGGGAGACAGCCCAGAATGCACTGGGTGCTCCTGTGTATCAGCCATGGACAGTACTGTGGAAGCAGACTAGGATTTGCTGGGAATCATGTGTCTCAGTCATGGACAGTTCTGGGGAGCCAGATCGGAATTCACTGAAATCCTATGTCTCAGGCATGGAGAATACTTGAAAGCTAGATATGAATGCCATTTGGGGGCTTATTTATTTATTATACATATCAGAATTACAACCCTTTGAGTCAAGGACTCATTTCCAAAGGCTCCACGTCAGTTCCAGTGGATTCAACA
Source organism: Neoceratodus forsteri (assembly GCA_016271365.2). Taxonomy (NCBI): domain Eukaryota; kingdom Metazoa; phylum Chordata; order Ceratodontiformes; family Ceratodontidae; genus Neoceratodus; species Neoceratodus forsteri. Next base: position 1,474,277,259 of record CM028132.1, on the reverse strand, counting down.
CATAGACAGCGACACAAATAAATGCAATATGATAGACAGGAGATTACAGAAGTTTTTTGTTGCATACCAAACAGCGAATAGCAAACAGTATTCATATATTTGCAGGTGTCAGAACAGACAACATAGAATCCTGAGCCATCCAGTGCCCAGATAAGTTACAGTTTACAATAGTAGTACAGAGGTCTATACAGTGCGAAAGCTAGGCTCCAAGGGCAAATGCAGCAAATTCAGAATTGCAGCCTGTGATAAGGCGATTGTCGTCAAAAGTCTAGGAAAGGGGCCGGGGAGGGAATGGGGCATCTATGGGCTAGGATCCTGCTTGTGGAGTGCATTTGCAGCTGCGGGTGAAGAAAATGTGGCTGTTGAGAGCTGCCTTAAAATTACCTATTTTAGTGAGTGAGGAGATCGAGGAGGGGAAGGCGTTGAATCAGTGTAGCGCCCTGTAACAAAAGGATCTCTGGGCTAGTGATGTCCGCACCCTCTGGACTCTGAGAGCAGCCTTAGTGGAGCCACAGGTAGAGGCAGAGGGGGAAGCAGGGTGGAGGGAGACCTAGAAGTATTTTTTTTAACCAGGAGGCAGGTCTGATATTGTATCCGCTCTTCTAGATTGAGTATGTTGGCCATCGAGTATAGAGTGCATACATGAGTCCATTTGTCTGCACCAGTGAGGAGTCTACAGGCCTTATTTAGGGATAGTTGGATTCTCCTGATGGTGGTGGCATCGGCAGCAGTGTAGACAGGGAGGCCGTAGTCTACAAGAGACAGGACAGAGGAGGAGACTGCCAATCTGAGGGCATCCCATGGGAGGCAATCCTTATGACGGTAGAGAAGGCCTATGCGCATGTTAATTCCTGAGGTGAGCAGGTCGATATGCGAGTGAAAGGAGAGGGCAGAATCGAAGGTAATGCCCAGGTATTTGTAGCTGCTAACTTGTTCTAGTGGGTGGAGTGAGCTGGATAGTATATGGAGGGGCGAGTTTTTTGCCTTATTTTGATGATGGGCAAACATGGCTTTTTTTTTTTTTTATGTTAATGACCAGCCTGCAGTCGTTGAACCAGTTTCCAATTTGACTGAAAGAGTGCTGGAGGGAGGCCTGAAGAGAGGAGGGGTCAGGGTGGGAGGAGAGGAGAACTGCATCATCTGCATATAGCAGGGCCTTGCTGGAGCAGGAGTTGGGTAGGGCATTTACATAGAGACTAAAAAGAAGAGGGGCCCAGGATGGAGCCCTGTGGGACCCCGTAGCGGACAGGGTGGGTGCTGGAGAGGGTGCTGTTTATTTTGACACACTGGAACCTTGAAGAGAGATAGCTAGAGAACCAGTCCAGCGGGCCTTGGGAAAAGCCTAGTTGAAGGAGAGTGTCCAGTAGGAGTGGGTGACAGACTGTATCAGAGGCCTTGGAGAGGTCGATGTAGACATCCCTTGCAAGGTGGCCTTTGTCAAGGGTTTCTTGAAGGAAGTTTGAGAACTCCCATGAGAGTAGTGGTCATACTATGACCTGGACGGAAGCCATGCTGCTCTCTGCATAGGAGATTGTGGGAGGCAAGATATTCAGATAATTGGTCTGCCACTATTTTTTCCAGGGCTTTAGAGAGAGGAAGAAGAATAGAGATTGGCCGATAGTTTCCAGGAGAGGAGGTGTCACTACTTTTGAAGATGAGGGTGATCACAGCCTTTTTTCGAGCTAAAGGGAATTGGCCTATGCAGAGGGAGCGGTTGAGTAAATCAGTTAGGGGGTTAAGTACTACGTCAAGGACCTGCCGTAGTATCCTAGTATCCAGGGGGTCAGAGGAAAGGCTGGTAACACTGAGGGCTTTTGTTAGATAGTGGCAAGAGTTTTGTGGCGAGATGATCCTTGGGTAGAGAGGTGGGCGAGGGAGGGGCTGTGGCTGGGGGGGGAGGTAGGGTCGAAGAAGTTACTAGGGAGAACTGCGCTGAGATCTGAGAAGGCAGTGTTTAGGCAGTCTGCAATATTAGTGGGGTCAGTGATATCAGTACCATTAAAGTTGAGTAGAGATGGGGGCGGGGAGTGAGACTTCCCATTTAGCTCCTTTATGTTGTCCCAGAAGTTCCGGGTAGACCCCCCAGAGGAGGCTAGTGTGGATCTGTAGTACTCTGCTTTAGCCTTACGAGTGGCCCACGTACATCTGTTGGGCTCAGCAGTGTAGGACTGCCTGTCCCCAGGCTTGCCTAAGGAATTGGCTCTATGCTAGAGATTATCTCTGTGGTGGAGCTGTTTGAGCAGTGATGTTGTGACCCATGGTGCACTATGTTGCTTAGTCCGGGTTTTGACCAGCGGGGTAAAGATGTTGCAGGCCTTATTGAAGGAGTGGGTAAAGTAGTCGAGTGCTTCATTAATACTAGGGGCCTGGTTGATTGGTGACCAGTCTCACTGGGTGAGGTATTGCTTAAGCCTAGTGAGGTTACCTGGTCAGATGAGTCGGCCTGCTTGCTGTTACCCCCTCCCTCTTTGTTACTCAGTGTAATTTTCCTGGCGAAACTTCTCAATAAATAAAATAAACTGTTCAGCTGGAGAGGTGGCGTGCCGATGTGAGATCTGCGTATACTTTAATTTCTTGGCACAATGTTTTTATGTTTTATGGGGTGTATGATATATTTTTCTGTTTGAGGTAAGTTTTGTTTACTGTGTGGTTTGGGTTAAGATGTTTTGCTGAGGGGTGCCAATGTTCAGTGTACTGATTGAAAACAAAGACTGGGATATGGCAGTACTAGGATTTGCTCTGCTCAGAAGGGACAGAGTCTGAAGAAAGGGGGAGGAGTAGCTGTTTATGTTAGGGACAGCATAAAGGCTACAGAAATGCAAGGGGATCAGGGGGAGCAGAGGTACTGTGGGTCACTCTGGAGAAAAGGAATGGGGCCGTTATTCATACAGGAGTGACGTACAGACCTCCAGCACAGACAAGAAGTAGATGGGGAAATGCTGGAAGCAATACAAAGGATGGCTCATAAGGGAGAGTTGTTACAGATGGGGAAGTGGTAGCTCCAAGGGGGTGTGGGTAAACAGGGCACCTGGGAGTTGTTATCAGGTTACCAGATTTAAGGCTGAGTTGGCTTGGTTTAGGAGGATCGACTCTCCCACTCAGGGACCACCAAGTCCACCTCTGCTTCCTCAGAGCATGGCGGGATGGCAAAATGGATGGACAAGGGTGGGCTCGAGGAGGGTTAAGGTGGTGAAGCATAGGCGCATCCCAAAATCCCATACCACTACTACAGAACTCATACGCTGCACTAGCAGGGTGAGACAGTCCCACAAAGGTACCTCTTGTAGTGGTGGAGACCGATGTGGAGGTCCTCCTGGACAGAGACCTCAGAGTGTAGTAGAGGACTCCAGAGGAGGAAGCAGTTTCTGGTGTGGGACTCCATGGTTTGGGAGTTGTGTTGGGGACAGAATAGCGGGGTGGAGAAGGGAGGTTAAAAGTGCCTGCCGGGAGAGCCTAACGGAGAGTGGAAGAGTGGAGCCAAGGATCGCTAGGGCAACAGCAAGGAGGGAGCAGCTGGATGTCATTGTCCAACTGGGGACAAATGACTTGGCTAGGGACAAGGCAGGGATAGGAAGAGTGCAGGAGGAGTTCATGGAGTTGGGGAGGGGTCTTGGGCAGGTAAACAGAATCCACAGTCCTTGCTGCGCAACTAGAAGGGACGGGTGCAGGTATGAGGGCTGCCACCCCTAGAACAACTCCACAGTTCCACAGATAACTGCACACCACAGAAAAAAATGGTACTAAATCCAGTGGATGCAACTGCACTGTGGTGTGCAGTTATCTGTGGAACTGTGGCCTTGGGCAGGTAGCAAGCTCCGTGACCTTTTAGGAGGTGCTGCCTGCCCATGGAAAGGGGGAGACTAGGGATCTCCGCACCAGGGACTTCAATGCGTGGTTGAGGAACCGGTGCAGAGAGAAGGGTTTTGGCTTCGTTGGGCACCCACCTGGAGGGCGACAGACTGCATCCATCCAGGGAGGGGGACCGTTGTTCTTAGTGAACGGTTTAAATGCTTCATTGGCAAGCATTTAAATTAGACAAGGGAGTTGGCGGAAGGAAGCAGGGAGAATCAAACTGCCCACAAGTTAATGTAGTCCGCAGGGAGGACCCTAAGGTTGGGAAATCGCCAGTGGTAACTGAAGTAGGAAAAGGTAGTATGGCGTAGAAAAAGAGAAAGGAGATTAAAGGCAGGGGAGTAGTGAAGGAAGGCATGAGGATAAAAGGGGGATGACAGGAAGGGAAGTAGCAAAATATGGAAGGCCATGTGTGCGAATGCTCACAGCCTGGGAAATAAAATCCTGGATCTGGTGGCCATGATGGCAGCGGCTGACCTGGACATTGTCGCTATTATCGAGACCTGGTATAATGGGAACCATAACTGGGATGTAGCTGTACCAGGTTATACTCTTTTCAGGACAGACAGGGAGGGTAAAAAGGGAGGAGGGGTAACTGTTTATGTCAGAGAGGGTATAAAAGCAACTGAGGTACAGGGATTGCGGGGGGGAGGAAGCTGAGGCCCTGTGTGTTACCCTGGAGATGGGCAGTGGCACCGCTGTTTGCATGGGCATGATCTATAGATCTCCAGCACAAGGGGAAGAGTTCGACAAGGTTCTAGTGGAATCCATCCATAAGATGGCAACTAAACGGAAAGTGCTGCTGGTAAGTGACTTTAATCGGACCTTTTTTTTTTTTTTTTTTTAACCAATTGTTTAACCAGGAGAGAGACACTAAGTTGAAAGCTTGTTTATAGTTGCGGCTTGGGAGCACAGGGATGTTAAGTGACTTGCTCAGGGTCACACAGTATGCAAGTGGGGGCTGTGGAATTCACACCCAGGTCTCCAGATTTGCAGCTCAGAGTTTTAACCACTGCACTTTACTGCCTCCCTAAAGATGTTGATTGGAGCGTCCCAGCCACAGTCTCAGCCAGGAACAGGGACATACTGGACTCCCTGCACGGGGTATGCTGCAGGCAGCTAGTGCTTGAGCTCACCCGTGAGGGTGCAATTTTGGACCTGTTACTTACCAGCGGGGATAGAATTCCACATGTTGTGGTCTGGTCGGTGGACACCTGGGGTCAAGTGATCATTGCACAATGTGGTTCAAAATCAGTACAGTGACAGTCAAGCCACATGAAAGCAAGGGTTCTGGACTTCAGGAGGGCAGACTTTTCGAAGTTGGGGGTTTGGGGGTATGTCTCAGGAAAGCCCTAGCAGGGATTGATGGAGGCCCGGCGGGGGGGGTTGAGGAACAGTGGAGCCCATCTAAGAGGAGCCATAGTGGAAGCAACAAATCTTTGGGTTAGGCAAATAAACAAAGGCAAGAGAGAAAAAAAACTCACTATGGTTCTCAAAGGAGGTGGCCAGGAAGATGAGCGAAAAAGTTGGCTTTCAGGAAGTACAAGGAAACACAGAAGGAGGAGTACAGGTGTTGCACTATCCAGCAGGGAGGAGGCAGGGAACTACAGACCAGTCAGTAGCCGACTTCTGCAGACGTCCTCAGGACACCCAGTGTATTTTACTGGTGACTACAGGTGTCTGCTAGGAGACAATGAGTTAAGGAAAGGATAGTGGGAGGGAAGAGGGGCGAAGGGTCCGGCAGACAGGTTTTCTGACAACAATGTTGGATAGAATTGGGGGAGTGAATAGGTGTGTGAGTACAGGGTAGTACAGGCTACTGACTAACAGGGAAAGGATCACAGATCTTAAGGTAGAAGTTCACCTGGGGGAGTGACAATCACATGGTATGGTTCAGTTTGGCCACTACAACTAAATCATCCCATTCCAAGGCAAAAATATAGGACTTCAGAGTAGCTGACTTTGATAAGATGGCCGACAGAGTTAAGCTAGCCCAGGCAAAAAGAAATACAGGTGAGGGGGTACAGGCAAAGTGGGCAAGCGTTAAGGATGCAATACTTGAAGCAACATCCATTGTATTGGAGAGAAGAGGAGGTACAAGAAGCAGGAAACCACTTTGGTTCTCAAAACAGTAGCAGAAAAGGTCAGAGCCAAAAGGCTGGCCTTCGCGAAATATAAGGGAACGCAGTGGGATGAAGATAGAGAGGCATACCAAACTTCCCTAAGGGAAGCAGGGAAGGCAGTAAGGCAGGCAAAGGCCCAAACCGAGGAAACACTAGCACAGACAGTAAAATAAGGTGATAAGATTTTCTGTAGATACATTAGTGAAAGGAGAAAGTCCAGAGGGGGCATTGCTAAGATCAAAGGAAATAAGGGGGCGTGTGAGGAGGAGGACCATGTGAAAGCATCTATCCTAAATAGATACTTCTGCTCAGTATTTACTGAAGAGAAGGTAGGGCAGGGCCCACAGCTCAGCACCATAGACACAGAGGGGAGGGAGGTGAACACTAGTCCCTTCACAAAAGAAAGGGTCCTACAAGAGCTCGATAATCTCAGGGTGGACAAGGCAGTGGGACCTGATGGCATACATCCCAGGGTACTAAAGGAGCTAAGGGTGGAACTAGCAGAGCCATTATCAGAACTGTTTAGTGAGTCTCTGAGCACAGGAGAGGTCCCAGAAGACTGGAGAAGGCCTCATGTGATCCCGCTTCACAAGAATGGTAGCAGGGAGGAGGCAGGGAACTACAGACCAGTCAGTTTTACCTCAGTAGTGGGCAAAATTATGGAGGCACTCCTTAAGAAAAGGATGGAGCAAGGCCCAATCTGGGTCTGGAGAACCAGTCTCTGCAAGTACATAGACAAGATGGAAGCTGTTCAGAGGAGGGCAACAAAAATGGTGCCGGGTCTGCACCGGAAGACGTATGAAGAGAGACTAAAGGAGCTTAATATGTATAGCCTCGAGGAAAGGAGGGAGAGGAGGGACATAATAGAAACGTTCAAGTACCTCAAGGGAATCAACAAAGTCCAAGAGGGTAGCATCTTTCAAAAAAGAGGTGTGCAAGAACAGGGGCACAATTTTTGGGGGCAGCTCAGAGGTAATGTAAGGAAGTATTTTTTCACAGAGAGGGTTGTGGATATATGGACGGCCTTCGGAGGGGTTGTGGAGTCAAAAACAGTGATTGAATTCAAGCATGCATGGGACAGCCATAAGGCAATTCTGGGGGTAGAAAGAAGTAGGCTGCTGGTTAACTAGGATCTGCAGCTTATCCATTAGTTAGGGAAATGGGCAGACTGGGTAGGCCAAGCGGTCCTTATCTGCCATCAAATTCTATGTTTCTATGTAGCACCTGGAATCCATAGGAGCACAGGATCCAAGACAGCATGGGTTTACAAAAGGAAGGTCCTATCAAACTAATCTCATAGATTTCTTTGACTGGGTAACCAGAGTGGTGGACCAAGGGGGAGCAGTTGATGTCGCCTACATTGACTTCAGCAAAGCTTTCGATACTGTTCCACATAGAAGATTGATTGATTGATTGATTAATAAGCTGGGTAGGCTCGGGGTGGGTCAGAAGTTGTTCAACTGGGTGGAAAACTGGTTGACGGGCAGAAAACAGAGAGTGGTAGTAAATGGTATACAATCAGAAGAGATGCAAGTCACAAGTGGGGTACCTCAGGGATCAGTCCTGGGGCCAGTCCTCTTCAATATCTTCATCAGTGACATTGCAGATGGACTGGAGGGTAAGGTTTGTCAGTTTGCAGATGACACCAAGATCTGCAACAAAGTAGATGATCCAGATGGGGTGGGCAGAAAAGAGATCTGGATAAACTAGCAAAATGGTCAGAAGAGTGGCAACTGGGGTTTAATGCAAGGAAGTGCAAAATCATACACACAGGGAAGAGAAACCCTGAAGCCACCTATAGGCTGGGAGGGGAGTTGCTGGCAGTCACAAGGGAAGAGAGGGACTTGGGCATCATCACCGATAGAGACATAGAATTTGACAGCAGATAAGGACCACTTGGCCCACCTAGTCTGCCCATTTCCCTACCTGATGGATAAGCTGTAGATTCTAGTTAATCAACAGCTTACTTCCTCCTACCCCCCACTAAAATTGCCTTATGCCTGTCCCATGCATTCTTGAATTCTCCCACTGTTCCTGACTCCACAACCTCCTCAGGAAGGCTGTTCCTTGCATCCACAACCCTCTCTGTGAAAAAATACTTTCTATTTATTTATTTAAACATCAGTTTAACAACTTTTGAGCCAGGGGCTCATTTACAAAGGTACCTCGTCACATAGAGGACAAGAGACAACAGATAATACAGGTTCAAGATAGTTACTATTCAGGGTTACAGTAGGTTCAAATACATTTGATAAAAAATAGGTTAAAAATTAGGGTTAGGAAGGTGAGGGTAGGAGAGGATGGCGGGTAAGAGGAGAGAAGGACTGGGGGCAGAAGAAGAAGAGGGAAACGCCAGGGATGAAGGGTGGATAACGGGAGGAGATGAGTAGGAAGGGGGAGTGCAGCTCAGTGAGCATTGTCAGGTTTTTTTTTTTGTTAGCAGCAGCGGCATCTGCGCGAGATGAGCAGGTGGTTTCTGAGGCTGAGTTTAAAGCTAGCTAATGAGGGGGAGTCAGAGATATCGGCAGGGAGGGAGTTATACAATGTAGGTGCTCTGTAAGGGAACGCCCTTTGGCCTTGTGAGGTCCTAGCTCTTGGTATGACCAGAGTTGTTTTGGATGAGCTGCGGGTGTTCACAGTTGGCGTAGCTCGGTGGATTGAGTCAGATAGGCCAGTGGGAGATAGGCCATGTAGTGCTTTAAAGGTGAGCTGGCAGGTTTGATACATGAGCCGCTCATCCAGGCTGAGTAGGGTGGCCAAGGAGTACAGCAGATGTGTGTGAAAGTCTGGGTGCACTGGTTATAAGTCTGCAGGCTTTGTTGAGTGTAAGGCGAACCTTGCTCAGGGCTGTCTGATCTGCTGACCCATAGACCGGAAGGCCGTAGTCGATGAGAGATATGACAGAAAAGGTGACAGCCAGGCGGAGGGCATCCGAAGGGAGGCATTTTTTGTGCCGGTAGAGAATGCCCAGCTGCGAGTTGGCGGCAGAGTTCAAGGTGGAGATATGGCCATGGAAGGAGAGGGCAGGGTCAGATTATTCCAAGATATTTATAGGACTGCACAGGTTCGATGGGGATATCGAGGGTGGAGTGGACAGTGAGGGGAAAATTGCTGAACTTATTTTGGGGGTGGGAGAAGAGCATTGTTTTTGTTTTCTTTAGGTTGATTATGAGTCTGTGCTCAGTGAACCAGGTTTCAGCGGAATCATAGGCTAGTTGGAGAGAACTCTGGGAGCGACGTAGGGTTACTATCAGAGGCAATGAGTACTGCATCGTCGGCGTAGAGCAGGATCTTACCTGCACATTTGCTGGGAAGCGAGTTGAGGAAGAGGGAGAAGAGTGGGGGTCCAAGAATAGAGCCCTGGGGAACTCCAGAGTGAATAGGGCAGGTGCTGGAGAGAGTTCCACTAACTTTCACACATTGAGAGCGGGCTGAGAGATAGCTAGCGCACCAGGAGACTGGTCCAGTGGCAAAGCCTATGTGGTCGAGGGTGGTTAACAGGAGTGGATGCGATACAGTATCAAAGGCTTTAGACAGGTCAATGAATACCGCGCCAGCCAGTGCGCCAGAGTCCAAGGAGGTGTGGAGGAAGTTGGCGAACTCCAGGAGTGCTGCATTGGTACTATGGCCAGCTCTGAACCCATGTTGCTCAGGGCAGAGAACATTGTACTTAGAGAGGTAGTTAGAAACTTGAGTGGCCACAATTTTCTCCAAGGCCTTGGGGGTGGGGGGGAGGATTGAGATAGGTCGGTAATTACCTGGAAGAGTCCTGTCGCCACCTTTGTGGACGGGTAATCGTAGCAACCCTCCAGACAGCAGGAAATTGTCCGAGGCAGAGGGATTTGTTAAGAATGCATGTGATAGGCGAGATGACCTGGTCCAGGACCTGACGTAGAAGGCAGGGATCTAGGGAGTCATTACCGATGGTGTTACCTTTTAAGGCTTTAAGCAGGTATGGCCTAGCTTCTTGTATGGTGACACAACGCAGGTAGAACAAGGGGCGTTTGATGGGTGGTGCAGAACTAGGGGTGGAGGACTGAAAAGTTGCCAGGGAGCACTGAGCTAAGATCGGTAAAGGAGTTATTGAAGTGAGAGGCAATGAGGGCAGGATCCGAGGAGACAGTACCATTGATGTTAAGAAGTGAGGGAGAGGGGGACCGGGAGTGACCGTTCAGCTGCTTGACGTTGTCCCAGAAGGACCTAGGGTTCCCCCAAGAGGAGGTAAGGGAGGCTTGATAGTACTCCGCCTTTGCTTTACGGATAGCCCAGGTGCACCGGTTTCGAGCTGCAGCATAGGCCTGCCTGTCTGCTGGACAGCCAGTTGCAACAGCAAGGTGCCATAGGTTGTCCCGCTGCTTAAAAAGCTGCCGCAGGGCAGGGGTGATCCAAGGGGCATATCTTACTTTGGACCTACGAGCAGTTATAGGTGTGAAGATGTCACAGGCAAAGTTGAAGGTGTTGACAAAGAAGGCCAGAGCCATGTCAATGTTAGTTGCGTTTATCAGAGGGGACCAGTCTGTGTGGGCAAGGTAATGCTTTAGGTCTATCAACCCCCTAGGTCTAAGCCGCCTCCGAAAGGTGGTTTTGACAGGGGGTGTGGGCTGAGAGGTTATCCAGTTGAAGAGGACAGGGGAGTGGTCACTAAGGCAGTCAGGGAGGATTTGGACACTATGGACGTGGCTTGGCCTGTTAATAAGGACCACATCCAAGAGTGTGCTAGAGCCCCTTTTGGGGTTGAATCTAGTAGACTGGGAGACTAGTTGGGTTAGATCAATTGCAGCAAAGGCCTCGAGGGAGGAAGAGGATGAGGGGCAAAGCCAATTAATGTTTAATTCACCCACCAGAATTTGGTCAGAGGGGTTGGGTAGGGAGGTAAGGTAGTCAATTAGTGGTCCCAGTGCCTGAGATTGGCTCTTGGGAGGTATGTAGGCCGTAGTCAGGAAGATAGGACCCCTAGAAGGGTCAGGAGATAGTTTTAGTGTTAGGGCCTGGGCCTTATGATCAAGGTCAGGGGGAGGGAGGGCTAGTGCAATGAGAGGGTCCTTTACATAGAAGGCACATCCCCCACCACTCCTACCGACCCGGTCCAGCTGGTGGAGGGTGTAGCCAGGGAGAGAGACCTGGGAGGTAGAGGTGGAGTCAGACAGCCAGGTTTCAACCAAGGCAACCACATCGGGTTTATGAACCATCACCCAGCAGTGTAGTGAGTCCAGTTTTAGGGAGGCTACAGATGTTCATAGATGCAATACAAAGTCCAGAGGATTTCGAGGGAGGGCCAGTGTTGCCAGGCCCAGGATTGGGATGGATGTTGCCAGACAGAAGCAGGAGGAGGAGGGCTGATCTTGGGAGTAAGTGGCAGAAGGAAAGTTTGCGACGACTGGGGTAGGGGGGATGAGGGGGTGTAGTGGTGCAGGGGATTGGAAGAGTAGCACAGACAGGGAATGCAAGCACGATGAGATGCACGAGGGCGGGGGTGAGTGAGAGGGTGACCAAGCGATCGGTGATAGATAGAGGAGGCGTGCTGGGTGAGTGAAAGCGCAGGGGGAGGAGGGGCAGGGGGGATGAGGGGTGGGTTACAGGCTGATAGTTGGGGGCATAAGAACAGCTTGCCAGCGGGCATAAAGCACCCCTAGGGGAGGTAAAGACTATTAGAAGGAGGGGAAGGAGAGGGAGAGGAGCGAGACAGAGAGTGATGGACATGAGTGGCGAGGGTTGAGGTTTTTTTTTTTAGGAAGAAACTGTCAGGGCTAGGACAGCAGGTGGGTAGTAGTGATAGCTGGAGGAGGTGAAGTGGAGGGATAGAGCCTATATGGGATCAGGGAGGGTGGCACAGCAGCAGGATTGCTAGGTGGAGAACAGTGCCCAGTGGTGGCCAGCAGGTATAACCTGCTAATGGGAAAGTGGGGACTTAGGTTCAGGCGCACAGGATGTGAGGTCACAGGAGGTGACGTACACAACCAGAGCCAAGAAAGCTACGGCTGCCCCTGGGTGGGTGGGTGGTTGGGGTGGGCGGGGCAGACGACGCGAAGCGTCATCGGGCTAGCACCCCACAGCAGATGGCCGCAGAAACAGTCAGTGGGCTGTGGGGCAGAGAAGCCAAGAGTCCTTTGGTTTGCACGGCCAAAACGCCCCACGGCGTAAGATTACCTCTGAGCCATCCTCCCTCTATCTTCAGATTGTGCCCCCTTGTTCATGCACATTTCTTCTTCTGAAAGATACTACCCTCTTGTACCTTGTTAATTCCCTTGAGATACTTGAAAGTTTCTATCATGTCCCCCCTCTCCCTCCTTTCCTCAAGGGTATACATATTAAGCTGCTTTAGTCTCTTCTCGTATGTCTTCTGGTGCAGACCCTACACCATTTTGGTTGCCCTTCTCTGAACAGCCTCCCCTCTGTCTGTCTTTGCGGAGATGGGGTCTCCAGAATTGCACGCAGTACTCCAGATGGGGTCTCACTAACTGTCTGTACAGGGGGATAACAACTTCCTGTTTTCTACTGCTGATGCCTCTTCCTATGCATCCCAGTATCCATCCAGATCTCCTTACTGTCTTCTCACATTTCTTGCCCACCTTTAGGTCATCTGATATAATTACTCCTAAGTCTTTTTCGATTTTTTGTTGTTGTTATTAACTCACCCCCACATTGTATATTCTTCCCCTGGGTTTTTGTTTCCAGATGCATTACCTTGCACTTCTTTGCATTGAATCTGAGCTGCCACATATTTGACCATTCCTCCAACCTTGCCAAGTCCCTTTTCATTCTTTCCACCCCACCTTGTGTATCAACCCTGTTGCAGATCTTTGTGTCATCTGCAAAGAGACATACCTTTCCTTCCAGGTGCTCTCCAATGTCCCTTATAAAGACATTGAAGAGGACTGGTCCCAGTACCGAACCCTGCGGTACCCCGCTAGTTACCCTGCTTTGTTCACTGTGGACTCAGTTTGCTATTACCCTTTGCGTCCTGTTGTCCAGCCAGTTTTTTGTCCAGGCTACCACCTTGGGACCCACTCCAAGGCTGGCTAACTTGTATATTAATCTTGTGTGTGAGACTGTGTCAAATGCCTTACTAAAATCTAGGTAGGTCATATCCACAGCCCCTTCCCTGGTCTACTACTTTGGTCACCCAGTCAAAGAAATCTATTAGGTTCGTCTGACATGATCTTCCTGCTGTGAAACCATGCTGCCTTGGGCCCTGTGCCCCACTGGCCTCTAGGTACTCAACAATTCTTTCCTTCGGAAGTGATTCCATCATTTTCCCTACCACTGAAGTCAAACTAACTGGTCTGCAGTTTCCTGCCTCTGCCCTGCTCCCACTTTTGTGAAGTGGAATCACATTTGCCCTCCTCCAGTCCTTAGGTACCACCCCATCTTCCCATGATTTGTTAGAGAGTAGTCAGTGGTTTTACTAGTTCTACCCTTAATTATTTTAGAATTCTTGGGTGAATCCCATCAGGCCCAATTGCTCTGTCCACCCTCAGTTTCAAGAGTTTTTTCAAAACCCTTTCTTCTGTGAATGGACTGGTATCGACCCCCCTATTCAGAGTTTCTGTCTTGTTTGGTTTAGGTACCTCCCCCTCCTCTTCCGTTGTGAATACTGAGCAGAAATATTTGTTCAGTATCCCTGCTTTTTCACTGTCACCCTCTGCCCACATTCCCTCCCCTTTATTAAGTCTCTGTATCCCTCTCTTGGTCTTTCTTCGCTCCCTAATGTACCTATAAAAGGATTTATACCCCTTCTTAACAGCGTTGGCTATCTTTTCCTCAGTTTGTGCCTTTGCTATTCTGACTGCCTTCCCTGCGTCCTTCTGCTTTAACTGATAAAGTTTTCTGTCCTGCTCCATCTGTTTCTCCTTATATTTCCTGAATGCTATCCTTTTCTCGTTAACCGTCCCTGCCACCTCTTTTGAGAACCATAGTGGTTTTTTCCTTCGTTTTGTTTTGTTGATTTGCTTCACACAAAGGCTTGTTGCCTCTGTGATGGCTGTTTTGATTATTCCCCATTGTTCCTCCACCCCTCCTTCTTGCCCGTTTGCTAGTGCTTTTCTGAGGCACTCTCTCATTTTCCCAAAATCAGCCTTCCTAAAGTACAATATTCTTGTTTTTGTATGGCTTGACTCTGTGGCTGTGTTTATTGTGAACCACACTGTTTGGTGGTCACTTGTTCCCAGATGGCTACTCACTTTTATACCTGAGATCCTTTCTCCTTCCCCATTTGATAGTACCAGGTCTAAGATTGCTCCGTCCCGAGTGGGTTCCAACACTAGCTGTCTGAGGCATGCCCTCTGTAGGGCTTCAAGAATGACACTGCTCTTGGATGTGTCTGCAGCAAAGGTACTCCAGTTAACATCTGACATATTCAGGTCCCCCATCAACAATATCTCCCTTTTTTCTGCCATTTTAAGGATGCCTTCTATCATTTCCTGACCTAAAATCATCCAAGCAGACCATTAAAGCAGTAGGTAAGGCTAGGGGGATGTTAGGGTGTATTAGTAGGGGTATCACAAGTCTGAAGATGGAGGTAATAATCCCTCTTTACAAGACACTGGTTAGGCCCCATTTGGAGTACTGCATGCAGTACTGGAGGCCACACCTTCACAAGGACATTAACCAAACTGAGGCAGTCCAGAGAACGGCAACCAAAATGGTGCAGGGACTGCATCAGAAAACATATGAGGACAGATTAACAGAGCTCAATATGTATACCCTAGCCTAGAGCAAAGGAGGAGGAGAGGTGATCTGATCGAAACATTCAAACACCTTAAGGGCATTAACAAGGTGAAAGAGTCTAACATGTTTCAATATAAGAAACATAGCAGGACAAGAGGACACGGCATGAAATTAGAGGGAGGCTGATTAAGGGGTAATGTGAAGACGTTCTTTTTCACAGATAGGGTGGTGGATGCATGGAACGGCCTACCTCAGAATGTGGTGGATATGAACACAGTGCAGGGCTTCAAACAGGCATGTGTTAGGCATAAGGGATCAATACCGATGAGTATGAATAGATAGGCCATTGACAGAGCAAAGGCTGATGGCACATTTATAAGGTAGAAAAAGAAATGGGCAGACCGGATGGGCCTTGCGGTCCTTATCTGCCGTCAACATCTATGTTTCTGGATAAGCAGAGGGAGGCAGGGAAGGAAGTGAGAATCGCAAAGGCTCAAACAAAGGAAAAAATAATCCAGGCAGTAAAGAAAGGGGACGACTTTTTATAGGTACGTTTAGTGAAAGGAGAAAAACAAGGGGTGGGATTGTTAGGCTTATTCGTTTATTTGAATTTTGGTAACTGGGTAAGCCCACTGAGACCATGCAGTCCCTTGTTCAGGGGCGGCATGGGGGAAGGTGCATAGAATATAAGAATATAAATGTATAATACAAAGCCATATACAAAAGGTAACCAGCGCTAAGCAGTACACACAATATGAGACAATGATATCATAAGGAGAAAATAACACAATTCCATGTACAGAGGCTATAACTAATTCACGCAGGTGAGGGCAGGGCTAAAATATAGAGCCGTTTCTGGCAGCCCTATACATTGTCTACCTCTAAAACCAATTCAATGTACAGAAGCTCTACATAAGTCACACAGGTAAGAGCAGGGATAAAATATAGTGCTATTCCTGGCACATAGGACCATTGTAAGTACAGCAGGTGTACAAGATAGTGTAGGTGAATTTATATAAGGCAGGGACAAGTACCTAGGTCATATAAATAGTTGTGTACAGCAAGTTTGAAACTTGGGAGGGTAGGCAAGAGCGGATAGACGGGGGTGTCCAGACCAAAGGTGCAGCATAGGCAAAGGATCTTCTACTAGCAGCTAGATGTACTGACGGTACAGATAACAGTGGGAGAGAAGAGGGGCGAAGGGTCCGGCAGACAGGTTTTCTGACAGCAATGTTGGATAGAATTGGGGCAATGAATAGGTGTGTGAACTTATAGAGCAGGCAAAGGGAGGAGTACTGGAATTTATGTTCCAGTTGAAGCCAGCCCAGAGATGCCAGTACAGGGCAATGATGCTGGTGGGGGGCAGCTCCTGAGGCAAAACACCCTAGCCTGTGATGTACTTGCTTTAGTTGGTTCAGAGGAGAGCACTTAAGTGATAGGAATAGGCGGAGCAGTAGGAAAGTAGAGGGAGAAGGGAGGCAGTCCGATTTTTCAGGGAGGATGCTCTTGATAGTAGTGGGCAGAGTCAGTAGAGCAAACCCAGCTTTTGGTGAAGAATAGTAATGGTTTTATTGACATGAGCCTCTAAGGAGAGGCAAGAGTTGAGGAGAATGCCAAGATATTTGAGAGTGTACCTGTTCTAAGGTTTCACCATTACGACTGGTAACAGTGAGTTGGGAGTGAGATCAGTTCTGTAGGTGTGCGGGTTGAAAAGCATTGTTTTAATTGTTTTAGTGTTCAGGAGCAAGTTGTTTGCAAGGAACCATGCCTCCAGTTGATGGAAGTTGGAATCCAGGTGATGGCTGAGCCATGAGATGTCAGCAGAGGACCTGTATATGACAGCATCATCCACATAAAGCTGAACAGATGCCCCTCTGCAGGAGCTAGGCAGCTCGTTAATGAATAGTAAGAAGAGTAGTGGTCCCAAGATAGAGCCCTGGAGAATGCCAAGGGAAACTGGTCTAAAGGTAGATTGGCAGATGGTCCGTCTAACTCTTTGGGCACGACCAGTGAGGTAGTTTTGAATCCAGGTAGTGGAGTGTTGATCAAGCGCCAACAATTTTAATTTCGGTATAAGCTGTTCGTGGTTCACCAAGTCAAAGGCTTTGGTGAGGTCCACAAAGATGGCCTTGGTTGCCTGGCCATGGTCGAAAGCGTGTTTAATGTCCAGGGTGAGCTTGATGAGAGCAGAGAGGGTGCTGTGATTTTTATAAAATTCGTGTTGGCAGGGAGATAGAAGTTGGTATTGTTTGAGGTAATGTGTAACTGATTGTAAAGAATTCGTCGTCATACTTTAGCGAGGTGACAAAGGATTGAGGTGGGCCTATAATTTTCAACAGGTGAGGTAGGTTCCCCCCTTATGAATAGGGGTGACTAGGGCTGACTTACATGTAGTGGGAACTGTACCTTCAATGAAGGATCTGTTGATCCGATCCCTGAGCAGAGCGGCCAGTGCAGGGGCTCCCCATTTTAAAAGTGGGGCCGAAGAGAGTCATGGCTGGGAGAACCATGCTCCTCCAGGTTACACAATAGTTTAAAAACCTCTTTATAGGAACTTTAATTTGATTTAGAATGCCCAGTAGTGGCATTGGGGGGGGTGGGGTGTCAGGTGATGGATGGTTGAGTTGGGGTGCGTTGAATTGAGATGTGTAAGAGCTGAGGTCAGTGAAGAAGTTGTTAAGGCTATTGGCTATAGAGGTAGGATTAGAGAATACTTTATCCTTGGCTGGTAGCGAGTCAGGAAGGGTGGAGGTTGTACCCTTTAGAAGGGAATTAATTTTGGCCTGGAAGTCTTTGGGATTGCAAAGTTTGTCAGTTTGTAGTATATGATAATACCTCCTTTTTGCATGTGTTATTTTAGACATACAGCTGTTTCTGAAGCACCTGTAGAGGAGTGCCAGTCTGAGAGGAGGCCAGTTTTCTTGAATGTTTTCCAGACAGTATCATGCTTGGACGTGTGTTTCCTAATATCATTGGTCAGCCAAGGAGCTGATTTCCCTTTGGGTGTGTGGTGGGTGATAGGGGCATGCCAGTTTATGACAGTAATAACAGAGTCAGAATAATCCAGGGCCTGGTCAGTAGTAAGCAGGGTACGTAGTGGGCTTAAGAGGGAGGAAGGGTAGTGTGCAGAAGGGGACTTGGAAAAAGCAACACTCCTGAACAAATATTTTTGTTTAGTATCCACAGAAGGGGGGAAGGTGAGGGACCACAATTAAGTGACAGGAGCAATACTGGGAGGCAGGTGGACATCAGTCCATTTACGGAGGAGAGTTTTAAAGGAACTCAACAAAACTGAAACTGGACAAGGCAATAGGGCAAGACCGGATGCACCCTAGAATATTAAAGGACCTTAGGGAGGTGCTGGCAGCAACACTGGCAGCCCTGTTCGATGAATGGCTGGAAACGGGAGTGGTTCCAGAGGACTGTAGGAGGGCAGATGTAATCCCTCTACACAAAAGTGGGAGGAGGTTGGAAACTATAGACCAGTCAGCCTGACCTCGGGGGTGGGGAGAATAATGAAATCACTGCTGAAAGGAAGGATTGTGGAACATCTTGAATCCAGCAGAGCACAGGATCCAACGCAGCATGGATTCACAGTGGGAAGGTCATGTCAAACAAATCTGATTGGTTTCTTTGACTGGGTGACCTGGGAAGTAGATCGGGGGGGTGGTGTATGTGGTCTACCTGGACTTCAGCAAGGATTTCAGTGCCTTTTCCACACAAGAGGCTTGTAAACAAGCCAGGACTTGTTCCATGAAATTGTCATTGAATTTTTACATTATTTAATTTTGTTTCTGTTTTAGTTTGACTCAGTATAATTATTGGTATTTTATGCACATATCACTTTAAGGGTACACCTATTAAAGGTACATGGTGGTGGATGTTGGACACGCCACCTGATGAAGGCCTAATTGTTGGGCCGAAGCGCTGGGGACCCTCTCTTCTTGCAGGAATGTTTGTTGTGTATTGAATAATAAAATACCTGTCTTGTAAGTAAATCGTCTTGAGCTTTTTGTTGGCATGGCATGCTTTACAACCTTGTTTTTCATGGCTTGTTTGGGAGTTACATCCCCTTGATCATACCTGTGTCGCACCTGCTTTTGTGTAGAGGATTGCAAACAAGCTAGGCAGCCTGGGAATGGGTCCCAGGGTGGTAAACTGGGTTAGAAATTGGTTGAGGGATAGAACACAGAGGGTGGTGGTAAATGAAGCTCTATCCGAGCAAAAGAGGGTGGCCAGCGGGGTGCCACAGGGATCAGTTCTGGGGCCAGTCCTGTTTAATGTCTTCATAAGTGACGTTGCAAAGGGGCTGGAAGGAAAGGTATGCCTCTTTGCCATGTACGGACAAAAAGTCGCGGACAGAATGTCACGGGGACAAAATAAAGCACCACAAAATGCCGAGAAGACCTAAATGTAGCCGTCAAATTGTTGACGTTCATAAAGACTGATGGACAAATTGCCGTTATAAGAACAACCCTCCCATTCTAAAGCCAAAGTGTCAGAAAGCCTATTAAAAATTCTGCAAACTCTTTAAACTCGCAAGCTTAATGTGTCTGTGTTACAGTTTAGAGTTTGCAGAGAAAACAGAAAACACTCCTACATTTTCCTTGTTGTCATATAAAAACTGATATGACACTAAGATCTGCAACAGGTTAGACACTCCGGGAGGGGTGGAAAAAATGATGAGGGACCTAGGTAAACTGGAGGAATGGTAAAGTGTGGCAGCTACGATTCAGTGCAAAAAAAGTACAAAACCGTGCATTTGGGGCACAGGAACCAAGAGGAGGCTTACACGATGGGGAGGGGGGAGATACTGATGGCCACCAAACAGGAAATGAATCTGGGGGTAATCGTATCAGATGACCTAAAGGTGGCCAAACAATGTGCCAGAGTTGTGGGGGACAGCCAGTGGGGTTCTGGGGTGCATAGGGAGAGATCACCAGCAGAAGAAAGGAGGTGGTGATGCCACCATACAAACCATTGGTGAGACCCCATCTGGAGTACTGTGCCCAGTTCTGGAGGCCACATCTCTGTAAGGGCATAAACAGGGTAGAGGCAGTTCAGAGAACGGCAACAAAAATGGTGTAGTGTCTGTACCAAAAGTCATATGAGGAGAGACTATAGGAGCTCAGTATTTATACCCTGGAGGAGAGCGGGGGGATATAATAGAGACCTTCAGATATATCAGTGGCATAAATAAGGTACAGGAGGGTAGCATCTATCAGAAAAAAGATGTTCTAGAACAAGCGGACATGACATGAGGCTGGAAGGGGGTAGACTAAGGGATAACATGAGGAAGTATTTCTTCATGGAAAGGATGGTGGATGCATGGCTAACTCGGTAGGGGAATTTAAAAATGTATGGGATAGGCATAGGGGAACCCTAGCGATACGAAAGAGAATAAAGTCGAGATCGGGTAGGGTCTGTGGTTTTTGTAACAGGTAGGGAAAATGGGCAGACTGGGTGGGCCTAGGGGTCCTTATGTGCTTTAAATTTCTATGTTTCTATGAGACTTCAACCTGCCTGATGTGACTTGGAGACTCCCAGCAGCGGAAACTTCCAGGAGCAGGGACATCCTGAACTCCTTGCAGGGGGCATTCCTCAGGCAACTGGTAATGGAACCAGTTAGTGGGGGAGCATTACTGTCCCTAGTGCTGACGAATGGGGACAGTATTGCTGACGTCACAGTGGCAGACCACCTGGGGACCATTGATTATCAAACTGTGTGCCTTGGTATAAAAACTGGGTTTGCACCAAACCGCACAAGGATGAGGGTCATGGACTTTAGGAGGTCAGATTTCAAGACAATGGGAGTATGCCTCAGGGATGCCCTGGCAGGGATAAGGATGAGTTGAAGACCAGTGGGCAAAAATAAGAGGGCATGGAAGGAGCTATGAATCTCTGTGTCAGGCAGGTCTGCAAGGGCAAGAGGAAAATGAGACCACTTTGGTTCTTTAGAGAGCTAGTGGAAACAGCAAAAGAAAGAAAACAGCATTTAGAAAATAGAAAAACACAAACAGGAGGACTGGATACATTATCGGGAGAAACAAAGGGAGGCAGGGTCAGCAGTGAGAGGAGCAAAGGCACAAATGGAGGAGAATATTGCCCAGTCAATAAAAACCGGATAAAACCTTCTTTAGATAGCTTAGCGAGCAGAGGAAGACCAGCGGGGGGATAACGAGGATAAAAGACGAAAGGGTGTCTGCGAGGAAGGGGACCAAGGGAAGGCAGACATATTGAACGGATACTTTTGTTCAGTATTTACAATAAAAGGGGTAGGTGATGGGCCAAAGATAAAGAACGGGCAGAATGGGTGGGGAAGTGGACACTAGTCCTTTTACAGAGGAGGAGGAGGAAGTCCTCAGGGTGCTAGCAAGATCAAATGTTGACAAGGCAATGGGACCAGATGGGGTTCACCCTAGGATACTGAAGGAGCTCAGAGAGGTGCTGGCTGCACCCCTGACAGCTGTGGTCAACTTATCGCTGAAAACAATGGTGGTTCCGAGGGACTGGAGAAGGGCAGATGTGGTCCCACGTCACAAAAATGGGAACAGGGAAGAGGCAGGAAATTACAGACCGATCAGCCTGACTTCAGTAGTGGGCAAGGTTTTCGAATCACTGTTTGAGAGGATAGTGGAATACCTTGAAACAAGTGAATTGCAGGATCAAAGGCAACATGGTTTCACAGCGGGGATTTCTTGCAGGACAAACCTGATCAAATTCTTCAGCTGGGTGACCAGGGAAGTGAATCAGGGTGGAGTGGTAGATGTGGCATACCTGGATTTCAGGAAGGCCTTCAGCACCATTCCACATAAAATACTGAAGAACAAGCTGGCATGTCTGGGAGTGGGTCAAAAAGTTATAAAGTGGGTAAGACGTTGGTTGAGCAGCAGGAGTCAGAGGGTGATGGTAAATGGAGCCCACTCAGGAGAAGGCAGGATGACCAGCAGGGTGCCTCAGGGGTCAGTACTAGGCCCGGTCCTCTTCAGTGTCTTTATCAGCGACATTGCAGAAGGCCTAGAAGGAAAGTCTGCCTGTTTGCAGATGATACAAAATCTGCAACAGGGTGGACACACGGGGTGGGGTGGAAAAATTAATGATTTGCAGAAGTTAGAAGAATGGTCAAGAGTTTGGCAGCTGGGTTTCAGTGCTAAAAAGTGCAAAAGCATGCATTTGGGACATAGAAACTAAGGGGCTACATACCAATCGGCAGGGCAGGTACTGGTAAGCACCAAACAAGAAAGGGACCTGGGGTAATCATTTCAGATGACCTGAACGTAGCCAAGCAGTGAGAAGAAGCAGTGGAAAGGCTAGCAGAATGCTGGTGTGCATGAGGAGGGGTATCACCAGTAGGAGGAGGGTAGTGTCGCCCCTGTACAGGTCATTGGTAAGACCACACCTCAAGTACTGTGTCCAGTACTGGAGGCCCCACCTCTGGAAGGACATGGATAGGGTGGAGACGGTACAGAGGCAGGCAACCAAAATGGTGCAGGGACTGCAGCAAAAGCCCTACGAGGTGAGACTAAGAGAAATATGAATATGTACTCGCTGGAGGACAGAAGGGAAAGGGGGGATATGATGGAAACATTCAGGTACATAACAGGTATTAGTAAGATACAGGAAGTTAGCATTTTCTGCAGAAAGATGGACTCTAGGACAAGGGGTCATGCTATGAGACTGGAGGGGGGGAGGCTCAGAGGGGATGTAAGGAAATATTTCTTCACAGACGGGGTAGTGGAAGCCTGGAATGGCCTCCCAGCAGAGGTGGTGGGTGCCAAAACAGTTGCAGGATTCAAGCATGTATGGGACAGATACAAGGGGACCTTGGAAGGAACACAAGGGGGAGGGACGACCGGAGATCGAGTACAGTGCTGTGGGGAGATGGTAGGCAGGGAAAACGGGCAGACTGGATGGGCCAAAGGAGTCTTTATCTGCCAACAACTTTTATGCTTCTGTGTTTCTATTTTGGATAATTTTATGGGTTTTTTTTTTTTTTTGCTTTATACAGAGCTTCTATATCAGACGTATTTGCACTTTGTTTCACACAGACGGAGGTTTATGAATTTTTTTTGTTGAGGAGCAGGTACTTAGAACCTGAAGTTGTGAGCTGTTGCTCTTTGGAATTCGAAAAGTGTAGGTTCTGTAGAGTTGAGTGGCTTTTTGGATGCATTTATTCACACCTTGGAATTTTCTTCTAGTTTTCATAGGAGTGTTTCCTGTTAGCAGTTGTTCAGTGTCTCCATGTAGTTTCCATTGTATTGTTTTGAGTCCACTGAATAGTTTCCATAATGTTGGGTTTCTCACTACTAGGAGGTCATTCAGTGTGTTGTCGAAGGCTTAGATGGCTTTGTTTGTGCAGGGGTCATTATCCATTACCCTTTGGTGGCAGTTCCAAAATTCAGGAGAGGACAGAGGTGTTCGGGTCTGAGGCAGTTTATTTGTCCAATATTTGTGGATTCAGAGTAGTCTGTGATTGGGTGCAGTTCCTCGGGTATGGTTCCTTCCTTTTTGCCTGTCAGCAGTTTGAATTTTTCTACTATTTCTTCTAGGGGTACGAATGCCATGGCTGGTATACACCTGCACAGTAGGGTGAAGTTGGCATCCACTCTGTATCTGGCATTGAGTCCGTCAGATTGTATTTTTCTCCATACGTTTTGTGATAAGCGAAAGAAGCACCCTCGTTTTTTTTCTGAAAGAGGGAATACTTGTAGTGCTTGTATGGCTGCTGTTTCAGAGTCTGTGAGGATGGAATGCAGGTTCAGGTTAGGCTGCATTTGCACAAGGTACTTAAGGGCTGTCATGTATGTCTCTCTTTTCCTGTTGGGTAGCAGTGTGAATGCAGGGGATTACTTTAAAATCTTCCCCTATGCATGGTATAGATCTGCTCGAAGAGAGGGTGACATGGCGAAGGTGCCATCCATGAAACAGTATTGTGATGCATTTGGCAGGTTGAGATTTCTAGGGGATCCAAAGATTAATATTCCATTCCTTCAGGGCCACTGTCCTACAGGAGGAAAGTTTCTGTGTTGCCATCTGGTACTGTGAAGGGTGCGTATTCGTCCAGGATTTGAATGTCCCTCCTTGTTGTTGGATGGCATTTATTCTTGTCCTTTGAACTTTTCTTTTTAAGTTAGTGCCGCTGATTTTTCCTAGCGCACATAGTGATGATCCCTCTTTTGCTTGTCATATTGTGGCACTTGTCATTTCTTGGGTGCTGGTGTCTCGTTCCTTTGTTCTTTCTGTTGTTTTCAGTATCTCGACTTGTGATGGATAGTTTACGTTTGGATGTGTTCCTGTTCTCATTATTACTGTGTCTCCAGCAGTGCGAACTCTGACTTGGCATACTGCTCCTCTCATTCTTCCCCGCTCACGTTGCCGGTATTCCTTAGTGCCGTCTTTGGTGGACTTGTGGTGCATGTATACATAATTTTCTTCGTCTATGGCTTTTCTTTTCCCCTTTTGGGAACATATGAACTTTATTTATTTATTTGTAAAATCAGTTTACAACCTTTGAGCCAGAGGCTCGTTTCCAAAGGTACTTCGTCACATTATGACATACATTGTGTTTTTGGTTACATAGCGTAGGTTTGCAAAACAATAGGCGTTCAACAGAGGCGCCACGTCACACTGTGGTCAGACAAATACATTTGGGTTACAGGGTACATGTAATTGAGAACAGGTGTTACACAAGTTGGTATCAATAGTGAGCAATCTAATAGGTAAACACTGAAACAGCTGGCACTGGCCAGGTTAAACATAGGCACAGTGTACAGGGAAGTGGTGGTGGGGATGGCTAGGTGGAGAGCAGCCCGGAGGGCATTGTCAAGAGAAGTAAAGGTGGAGGCTACTTTCAGAGACAGGAGCAGTTACGAGTGTTGATGATGTGGTTTCGAAGGGTGGTTTTGAACTTGGAGATGGTGGTGGCATTGGTGATGGGGCAGGGAGAGAGTTAAACCAGGTTGGGGCTCTATAGCAGAAGGACCTCTGGTCACGGCTGGTTCTTGATCTTTACTTCATTGCTCTCCATGTTTTGAAGTGGTTGTGTGGGTGGTGTGTGGGATTTGTACAGTTTTTGCTCTGGTATGTGCTGTTTCGTTAGCTCAAGGTTTTGTCTGCCTTTTGGTCATTGGATAATGTTCAGCTGTGGTTGCTGTTTGTGTGCATGTTGCCGGAGTGTTTGTTGCCTTGTGTTCCTCGTGTTTTCTATGAGTGATTGAGATGGGTGTGTATTGTCGGGTGGTGAAATGGTGGGGGTTTGATTTCCTGGGGGGAGTGAATTGTCAGGGGTGACATTTTTAAGGAGTGGAGTGACTTACTGCTGTAGTGAACTGTTGCGCGGTGGTATTTCTGGTGGCGAATTGCCACGGCACCAAATGCTTGGAACGAATTGTCATGTAGCTGGGCGATCTCTGTGTTTCAGCCATGAAGAATACTGGGGATCCCTTTGTCTCAGCCATGGACAGTACTAGGGAGCCAGACCAGAATGCACTGGGGATCTCTGTCTCAGCCATGGAGAATACTGGAAGGCAGACCAGAATGAACTGGGGATCCCTTTGTCTCAGCCATGGACAGCCAGACCAGAATGTATTGGGGATCTCTGTGCCTCAACCATGGAAAATACTGGGAGCCAGAACAGAATGTACTATGGATCCCTTTGTCTCAGCTATGGAGAATATTGGTGAACTAGACCAGAATGTACTGGGGAGTCCTGTGTCTTAGCCATGGAGAATACTGTGGAGCCTGACCAGAAGGCAATGGGGCTTCCTGTGGCTCAGTCATGGACAGTACCGGGGAGTCAGGCCAGAAGGTATTGGGGATCCCTGTGTCCCATCCATGGACAGTACTGGGGAGGCACAACATAATGCACTGGGTTTTCCTCTGTCCTAGCCATGCAGAATACTGGGAGCAGGACCAGAATGTACTTAGGGATCCCTGTGTTTCAGCCATGGAGAATACTGGGAGCCAGAACAGAATGTACTGCGGATCTGTGTCTCAACCATGGAGAATACTGGGGAGCCAGACCAGAATGCACTGGGGATCCCTGTGTCTCAGCCAAACTCTTTTGAGCCAGACTAGCATATAATTGTAGTAACTGTGTTTCAGCCATGGAGAATACTGGGGGAGCCAAACCAGAATGTGCTGGGGGTCTGTGTGTCTCAGCCCTGGACAATGCTGGTAGGGAGCAGACCAGAAAGCACAGGGTTTCCTATGTCTTAGCCATGGACAATACTGGGGAGGCAGACCAGAATGCACTGGGGATCCCTGTGTCTCAGCCAAACTCTTTTGAGCCAGACTAGAATGTACTGTAGTAACTGTATTTCAGCCACAGAGAATACTGGGGAGGCACAACAGAATGATCTGGGGATCCCTGTGTTTCAGCCATGGAGAATACTGGGAGCCAAACCAGAATTTTTCTGGGGATCCCTGTGTTTCAGTCATGGAGAATACTGGGAGCCAGACCAGAAAGTACTGGGGATCTCTGTGTCTCAGCCCTGGAGAATACTGGGGAGCCTGACCAGAATGCACCGGGGAATCCTTTGTCTTAACCATGGTGTGTAGTGGGGAGCCAGACCAGAATGTACTGGGGATCCCTGTATCTCAGCCATGGCGTATACTGGTGAGCCAGACCAGAAGGTGTTGGGGATGTCTTTGTCTCAGCCCTGGACAGTGCTGGTAGGGGTCAGACCAGAAAGCACAGGGTTTCCTGTGTCGTAGCCATGGACAATACTGGGGAGGCAGACCAGAATGCACTGGGGATCCCTGTGTCTCAGCCAAACTCTTTTGAGCCAGACTAGAATGTACTGTAGTGACTGTGTTTCAGCCACGGAGAATACTGGGGAGCCAAACTAGAATGTGCTGGGGGTCACTGTGCGTCAGCATGGTACAGTACTGGGGTACCAGACCAGAATGCACTGGGGTTTCCTGTGTCTCAGCCAGTGGAAACAATGGGGAAGCAGACCAGAGTATACGGATCTTCTTCAAGGTACTCTCTTGCATCAGGTCATAACATGTGGGATTACAGCCTCGGGCATCATTTCCTCCAGATGACTTCTCAGCAGTTGACTCTGGGACCTCTCCCCAGCACTACCACGTGGTGTCTATCTGGCAGGTATAAAAGGGGGAGGTCCCAGCTACTACTCCAGTTCTTTTAAACCGCGACCTAACATGCAACAAGTCCTCCTTCGGAGCTCTGCGTACCAGTCATCATTTAAGAGTTCTACCGACCAAAATTTACTACAAGTTTGTATATTAATGTCCTCAGTTCCCTTGTTCTGAAGGTGTTCCTGTGGTCACAGAATCGCTATGGAAGACCTCCATGAAGTCTGTGTTCGTTGCCTTGGGTCCTGAACATGACTCCAGGGAGTGTGTCTTCTGCAACAGATTCAACAAGGTCACAAAACATCAAAGGTTTCAGCAGCTCCGTGAATTCCTCATGGAGCAAAAGGTTGCCCTCCTGGAGAAGCATCAACATTCCACAACCAGAGAATCCTCGACGTCCTCCTCGAGGTCTCACTGCTCTACAGGTGACCCCTTTACGTTGACTGCATAGGGTCCTAGTAAGAAATATGCATCCAAGACAAAGCATGTTTCTGCTGCTTCCTCGTTGTTGACGAAGGCTTCTACTCATAAAATAAGTATAGAGAAGGCTGCTCCTATTACATTGTCCTCTATACTGTTGACGATTGTGGGTTCCTCTCTTCCCTCGTCAACAGTGGGTCATGGAGTTATACTGCAGCTTCCATAGCTGCCTCCTCCTTCAGTGCTGTCTGGCCATCATCCGTCGACGATGACTTCAGGCCCGTCAATGATACTGTCATGGACATTACCTTACAGCTCGTTGAAGATCCTGTTGTCGATGATTCCTTGCAGGTCGTTGACGTTTCTATTGTCTATGGCAGGGACTTCAGGCCCATCAATGATCCCATTGTCGACAGCTGGCCTTGCCTCACAGGGCTTAATGCTGATGCCCTCGCCGACGATCCTGGGGTCACATACACACCCCTCGTCGACGGCTCCATGTTTGGTTCCACTGCCTGTTCCTGTTCTGTCAGTGGTCCCAGTTTACTCTGTCCAGTCTGCCCCGGCTACTTCCACTGGGCAGATGGCCATGATTGATGTCCAGGCTCTAGTGAATACTATCCTGGACCTGACTCAGACTGGGTGGGCTCCCATCTCTGCTCCCTGTTGTCCTCCTTTGGCCCAGCGGACCTCCAGCTCTTCCCGTCTCCCCGGGCATGTACACTCAGGACATAGACATGAGGACCCTTTACTGCAGGACTGGAATCTGGCTACCCAGGACGACGAGGATGGCATGGACAATGAGGATTTCCCTCAGTCCTCCTCTGCCACCTCCTCTATTCAGGGGGAACCTACCCATGAGCTCCCTTGTTCTCCGCCAGATGAACCAACCTTTTTGGACATTATGATCCACCTCTAGAAAACGTCTGGATTCCAGAGCACTGAGCAGGATGCTTCTAGAAAGAAATAGGCTCAGTACTTGGGTGTGCTGGAGTGCCCCACTCTGGTCGTCCCTCCATTGGTGGACGCCTGTGAAGAGGTTATCTTGGCTACATGGAAGCAACCTTTCAAGATTCCCTCCAGTCCTCATAAGGCTGATAGGATTTCTCAGGCTCCAGTGGCTCACTCCTATTTCAGGTCTCCGCCTCAGGCGTACTCAGTGGTGATCAGTGCCGCATGATAGGTCCTCTAGGCCTCAGCATGAGTGCTCAGCCCCCAGGATAAGAAATCCAAGAAATTGGATGTTATGGGAAAAGGGGTTTTTGCCTCAGCTACCTTGTCTGTACATATACTTAATTACATGGGACACCTCCTGAAATATTAGGAGGAAATCCTAAAGGCCTCCCAGACAACAGTCCAGTCCTTCCCGGCGGGTTCTGTCCAGGAGGGGTTGTTGGTCCAAAGGTCTACTGCGGCAGCTGTATGCCACCACCTGCTAAGGGCCACTTATGATACCGTTGACACTATGGCTCATATGTCCTCTGCAGGAGAGTGTCTCAGATGACGTGCTTGGCTCAGGGTGTCAGAATTTTCACAGGACATGCAGCAGTCTATCCTGAATGTTCACTTTAAAGGGGTTCAGCTGTTCAGTCCACACCCCCAAGACATATTGAAAGACTTACAAGACTAGGGTCGTACCCTTCAATTGGTATGGACTCTGTACTGTCCAAAAGCCAAAACGGCCTTCGGGGGCTCCTTGAGGGACTGCCTCTACAGAGGCCATCCCATGGCTCAAAGGCAACCTTCCAATAAGAGAGAACCTCAGTTACAATTGTCAGGTCCTAGAAATGCTCAGAAACCTCATTACGTCCCTGCTACCCCCCAGCAGGGCCAGTCTTCAGCCTGAAGGTCTTCCTCTGGTCTTGGGACTGGAGACCCTACCCATGGCCACCAGGGGCAGGTTTTCCTTGCACCTGCAAGGGTGGCAAGCTATCTCCTCCAACCATTGGCTCTTGCAGTTGATTACGACAGGGCACACACTGACGTTCATGGAGATGACTCTTTCTTTGCCACCCAGGGTCTCAAACTTACCCCCCAGAAGAAGCATTGGTCTTATGGACTGAGACAGATGCTTTGCTGTCAAAAAAGGCCATTGAATCAGTTCCCCTTCCCCAGAAGGGTGTGGGATTTTACTCCCACTTTTTTCCTGGTTCCCAAATGGATTGGGGATTTACGCCCCATTTTGGATCTGAGGTACCTCAACCTCTACATCACTTACCAAAAGTTTTGAATGGTGTCTCTTCCGACACTTCTCCCTTTGCTGAACATGGGAGATTGGCTTTGCTCTTTGGATATGAAGGATGCATACCTCCATATCATGATGCACCCAGCCCACAGACGGCTTCTCCATTTCATGTTTCAGGGTCATCATTACCAGTTCAGAGCCCTCCCTTTAGGCCTTTCTTTGGCCCCGAGGGTATCTACAAAATGCCTAGCCGTGGTCACAGCAGCCCGCCAAAGGGAAGGCCTCTTGTCCTTCTGTACCTGTATGACTGGCTCCTGAAAGCATCCTCCAACCAACAGCTGTTACTCGTGCTTTCTTGGACCCTGCAGTTGTTCGCCCAGGTGGGGATAGCGGAAACTATCTGAAATCCAAAATGGACCCTACACAATGCCTCCCAATATATTGGAGCCATGTTAGACACCTCCGTGGGGAAGACGTATCTGCCTATAGCTCAAGTGGATGCCCAGATTGCTTTGGCATGCAGATTCGAGTCCAGCAGATTAGTCTCGGCAAGAGACTACTTACGCCTCCTGGGACATTTGGCAGCCACGATACGAACAGTCCCCAATGCCAAGTTAAATATAAAGGTCCTTCAGTGATCCCTCAGAGTCCAGTGGACCAGAAGGAGGACAATTTTGATGCCCTGGTTCTGATGTTTTCCCCGGCTCTTCGAGCTCTACAATGGTGGAAGTCCAGAGACGACTTAATGCGAGGCATGCCATTCTGTTCTCCTGTCCCAGGTCTCACTCTGACTACAGATGCCTCCTTGATGGGGTGGGGTGCTCATCTACTGCATGTCAGGTCCCAAGGATTTTGGACGCCAGTGGAGGCCCGCCTCCACATTAGTGTCTTGGAGCTGAAGGCAGTTCTCTACACCTTGCAGGCATTTGAGACTCTCCTCTCCCCTGGTTGCATTCAAATGCAATCGGACAGTTCTACGGTGGTTCACTACCTAAAAAGGCAAGGAGGCACCCATTCCTACCCTCTCTGAAGAGAATCGATGAGGGTTTGGTATTGAGCGATCCAGAGAAATATTCATCTTGTGGCAATACACATCCCTGGGGTGTCCAACACCCTGGCAGATGCCCTGAGCAGATTCACTGCTCAGGCCCACGAGTGGGAAATCTTATCTGACATTCTAAATGTTGTCTTCCACCAGTGGGGCCGACCGGAGTTGGACCTATTTGCCTCTCTGCAAAACACAGAACTGCTGCTTTAATGCTGTCTCATGCGAGGTCCTAGAACTGTGTGGTGGGATGCATTATCTCATTCCTGGACAGGAAGATTTCTTTATGCCTTCCCGCCGTTTCCACTTGTTCAGAGAGTACTACTCAAACTGGTCCAGGATGGGTGTCTGTGATTCTTATGGCGCCATTCTGGCCAAGACAGATTTGGTTCCCTCTACTTCTACAGATCTCTGAACCGGATCCCATACCTCTGCCAATTTGCCGGGCTTTACTGTCTCAGGCACAAGGCTCCCTGCTACACCCAGACATTCACTCCCTCTATCTGCATGCCTGGCTCCTGAGGCTGTAGTCCTCTCATGCTTCCGGGTGTCCCAAAAGGTGGTAGAAGTTCTCCAGGCTGCTAGGAAGCTGTCTACTTAGTCTTCTTACTCCATGAAGTGGAAATGCTTCTCTATATGGGCATCCACACTGGACTTAGATCCTTATGAGCGTTTCCCTCAGCGCATCTTAGATTATTTGCTCTCCTTGTTGGAGGGTGGACTGAAATATTCCTCTGTAAAAGTCCACCTTTCGGCTATTGCTGCATTTCATTTACCTGTGGGCAACACCCCTTTGTCCCAGTTACCTTTGATTTGAACCTTTTTAAAAGGTATTCTGCATCTGCATCTGCATCCCCCAATCTGGGATCCAGTGCCTGTGTGGGATTTGAATTTTGTGCTTGAAAAATTGACTACAAGTCCATTCGAGCCCGCTGAATCCAGTGACCTCCGTTATTTTTCTTGGAAAACTATATTTTTGATTGCCATTACATCTGGCAGATGTGTCTCTGAGTTGCACGCACTAATGTGCAAACTTCCATAACTGCAGTTTCATAACGGCCGGGTGTCATTACGCACTAACCCATCATTTTTGCCAAAGGTTGTTTCTGAATTTGCTTCAAATCAGACCATTCAATTACCTGTGTATTTTGCGGAGCCTACAAATCCAGGGGAAGCCCTGCTTCATACTCTCGATATGCATAGAACTTTGAGCACTTACCTTCTCTGCACTTTACAGTTGCGAAAAACTGAGCAACGTTTTGTTTCTTTCGCCCCTAGAAACCAGGACGTTAATGTTTTAAAGCAGTGCTTGTCCACATCGTTGGCCAACTGCATTATGTTTATCTATGCAAAATAAAAAAAAAAAATCACACAGTGGTTGTAAAACCCCATTCTACCAGAGGCATGGCTGCCTCTACAGCATGTTTCCGGGGTGTTTCTACCTTGTATATTTGTGAAGCCGCCACGTGGTCTACTGTACATAGCTTCAAATTATTCCAAAATGAGTGCACACTGGGATGTGGTGCACAAGAACCAACATAATAGTAGGCAAAATAAGGTTCTGGCACACACTAACTCTTAAGAGGAACGCATAAAGAGATAAAAATGATAATTTATTGCACCAAGATAAACAAAACATCTTGCCTGACATGTTTCGGATTGACTGCCAATCCTTTTTCAAAGGCTAAAGAAACATATTGCACACACTCCTCTTAAAAATGCACAACAGGTGATACAAATAACACTTAAAAATCAATTAATTTAACAATTATTGTAGCAATAAAAAATTCACTTAAGCTAATTTATAGTCATTCATAATATAACTTAATAAAATGGTGAACTACCACAGGACAGTTATTTACTGAAAGGGCTCATAGGAGAATATAATTTATAAATATGTGAAGAACAAAGATAAATATACAGTCCTTTACAGGGTTTTAAATAATTGATTAGCAGTTTTTTTTCTTGGGACTATACTAACTGTTCAGAAAGTATTTATATAGATTTTCTAGAAGTGCTGTGTTTGTTAAACACAGTGAGGCAAGAGCTAGGCATTTTCACAAAGATTTAGCACTTTTATGAGCAAAACGCTAATCAATTTTTAGAGTTAAATAAATCCCTGCTTTTTAGAAAAGACGTTTGACATTTACACTGTTCCTGTTTAGTTTTGTAATCAAATAGTCCAAATAATAAATGTGTTTGAAATTATTGCACTGTTATAATTCAGAGAGTTTATAAAAACGGAGAAAAGTGCATAATCATGTAGGAATATGATAGAATTGGGTCCTGAGAGACTATTACCATAGCCTATATGTCATTTTTTCGAATACAGATAGATTTCTATTGGGGCATTCAGTCCTGGGCTAGTATTAGCCCGCAGTCTAAAGTCCAATAGTTTTCCCTTCGTAAAACAAGATTATTATAGTCTCCTCCCATTGGGTTGCGGCATATCCTATCGATTGCCATAAATTTAAATTCATGTAGGGAATTATCATTAGTTGTTAAAATATGAGCCACTGTAGCACATGAAGCACCAAAGGCGTTATTTACTTGGCTACATGTAAATGCAATGCCTTCTATGTGGGTAAAACCACTAGAAGCTTTAAAATTAGAGTGGGCGAGCATATTAGAGCCATCAAAAGGAAGGATGGTTCTTGCGCTACAGTGGCTCATATTTTAACAGCTAATGATAATTCCCTACATGAATTTAAATTTATGGCTATCGATAGGATATACTGCAACCCAAGGGGAGGAGACTGTAAAAATCTTGTTTTACGAAAGGAAAACTATTGGACTTTAGACTGCGGGCTAATACTAGCCCAGGATTGAATGCCCCAATAGAAATCTATCCGTATTTGAAAAAAATGACACATAGGCTATGGTAATAGTCTCTCAGGACCCAGTTATATCATATTCTTACATGATTAGGCACTTTTCTCCATTTTTAAAATCTCTCTGAATTATAACAGTGCAATAATGTCAAACAAATTTATTACTTGGACTATTCGATTACACTGTTCCCGTTTAGTTTTGTAAATGTCATCAAACGTCTTTTCTATAAATGTCTGTATATTTATCTTTGTTCTTCACATATTTATAAATTCAATTCTCCTATGAGCCCTTTCAGTAAATAATTTTGTCCTGTGGTAGTTCACTATTTTATTAAGTGATATTATGAATGACTATAAATTAGCTTAATAAGTTGTTTTTTGCATCATTGATTCTGATATTCTCTGCTTTGTTTTTTAGAATGGTAGCTAATTTACTATAGCATAGATGGTTTAAGTGATTTTTTTTATTGCTACAATAATTGTTTAATTGATTTTTAAGTGTTATTTGTATCACCTGTTGTGTATTTTTAAGAGGAGTGTCTGCAATACATTCCTTTAGCCTTTGAGAAAAGATTGGCAATCAATACGAAACATGTCAGGTAAGATGTTTTGTTTATCTTGGTGCAATAAATTATAATTATCTCTTTGTGTTCCTCTTATGAGTTGGTGTGTGCCAGAACCTTATTTTGCCTACTGTACATAGATTCACCAAGCATTACAGTCTAGACATCTCTTCTAAGAAGCGGACCGTTTTTGGATGGGCCATCCTACAAGGCTTCCTGTCCTAACTCCTAATGATTCATTTCCTCCTCCCACCGGGTATAATAATTGCTTGGGAATCCTCCCATAAGATATGACCTGCTGCAAGAGATTGCTTCAAAGAGGATAGTATGGTTGTGTAAGAACTTAGCATAACACTAGATCTTCGAGAGTATCTCTTGCAGCAGGTCATGCAGCCCCACCCTCCTTCCCCTTGCTGTTACTTCAGAAGAGTTCCTTGCTCCTGTCTTTTACAACTCCATGAGCTGCTGCTTTGATTTCCCTCCTCGGTTCCCATAGGAGGCATAGGATATGTTTTCACATTTGATTGCCAGGATGGAAAAGAACTTGAGGAGTAGCTGGGACCTCCCCTTTTTATACCTGCCAGGTAGACGCCACATGGTAGTGCAGGGAGAGGTCCCACGGTCAACTGCTGAGAAGTCATCTGGAGGAAATTACGCCTGCAGCTGTAATCCCATATGTTATGACCTGCTGCAGGAGATACTCTCGAAGATCTACTGTTATGGAAAGTTCTTATGCAACCGTACTTTTCCTGTGTGTCAACCATGGACAATACTGGGAAGCCAGACCAGAATGTGCTGGGTTTTTCCTGTGTTTCAATCTTGGTCCAGCACTAGGGAGCCCTGACCAGAATGTATGGTGGACCTTGTGTCTCAGCCATGGAAAATACTGGGGAGCCAGATCAGAATGTACTGGGGTTTCCTGTGTCTTAACTATGGACAGCACTGTTGAGCCAGGCCAGACTGCACTGGGGGATCCCTGTGTCTCAGCCATGGAGAATACTAGGGAACCTGACCAGAAGGCACTGGGGTTTCCTGCGGCTCAGTCATGGACAGTACTGGGGAGTCAGGCCAGAAGGTATTGGGGATCCCTGTGTCCCATCCATGGACAGTACTGGGGAGACACAACAGAATGCCCTTGGGTTTCCTCTGTCTCGGCCATGGAGAATACTGGGAGCAGGTCCAGAATGTACTGGACATCTCTGTATCTCAGCCATGGCGAATAATGGGGAGTCAGACCAGAATGTACTGGGGATCCATGTATCTCAGCCATGGCGAATAATGGGGAGTCAGACCAGAATATACTGGGGATCCATGTATCTCAGCCATGGAGAATACTGGGGAGTCAGACCAGAATGTACTGGGGATCCGTGTATCTCAGCTATGGAGAATACTGGGGAGCCAGACCAGAATACACTGTGTATCGCTACATATCAGCCACGGAGAATACTGGAAAAGCAGATCAGACTTCACTGGGAATACTGTGTTTCAGCCATGGAAGACAATGGAAAGACAGACCAGAATGCACTAGGTGCTCCTGTGTCTCTTCCTTGGACCATACTGGGGAGTCGGGCCAGAATGCACTGGGGCGTTTCTGTGTATCATCCCAAGGGAATACTGGGGAACCAGACTAGACCAGACTTCCCAAGGGGTTTCCTGTGTCTTAGCCACAGAGAATACTGGGATGCCAGACCAGAATGTACGTAAATCATGCGTCTCAGCCATGGAGAATGCTTAAAAGTTAGATTTGAATGCCCTTGGACGGCCCCTGTGGACGTCTCTGGGAACCTGTTCCTCAGTCAGACAATTCTTAGGAGCCAGACCATAATTCACTGGGAATCCAGTGTCTCAGCGATGGACAATTTCGGGGAACCAGATCAGAATGCACTTGAAATCCTGTGTGTTAGCCATGGACTATTCTGGGGAACTAGATCAGAATGCACTGGGAATCCTGTGTCTCAGCCATGAACAATACTGGGAAGCCAGTCCAGATTTCACTGGGGGTCCCTGCATCTTAAACCTTGGAGAATACTAGGGAGCATGTCAAGAATGCACTAGCTACTTCTGTTTGTCAACAGTGGACAGTGCTGGGAAACCAGACCAGCATTCACTGCTAATCCTACGTTTTATCTATGGAGAATACTGGGGAGCTGGCCCAGAATGCACTGGGTACTCCTTTGTATTGACCATGGACAGTGCTAGGGAACCAGACCAGAATTCACTGGGAATCCTGTGTCTTATCCATGGAGAATACTGCAGAGCCGGCCCAGAATGCACTGGGTGCTCCTGTGTATTGACCATGGATAAATTAAGGAACCAGACCAGAATTCACTGGGAATCCTGTGCTTCATCCATTGAAAATACTGGGGAGATGGCCCAGAATGTACTGGGGAACCAGACTAGAATTCATTGGGAATCCTGTGTATCAGCCATGGATGACACTAGGGAATCTGACCAGAATACACTGGTAATCCTCTGTCTCAGCTGTGGACAATCATGGGAAACCAGACCAGAACTCTGAGAATCCTGAGTCTCAGCCATGGACAATTCTGGGAAGCTAGACCAGAATGCACTGGGAATCCTTTATCTCAGCCATGGACAATTCTGGGAAGCTAGACCAGAATGCACTGGGAATCCTTTATCTCAGCCATGGACAATTCTGGGAAGCTAGACCAGAATGCACTGGGAATCCTTTATCTCAGCCATGGACAATACTAGGGAACCAGACCAAAACATACTGGGGATCCCTGTGTCTCAGCCATGGACAGTACTGGGAAGCCAAGCCAGTATGTGCTGGGGATCCCTGTGTGTCTGCCATGGAGTATACTGTGGAGCCAGACCAGAATGCAGTGAGGGTTTCCTGTGTGTCAGCCATGGACAGTACTGGGGAGCCAGACCGGAATGCACTGGGAATCTGTGTCTCAGCCATGAGGAATACTGGGGAGCCAGACCAGAATGTACTGGGGATCCCTGTGTCTTAGTCGGAGAAAGCCCAAAAATCAGACCAGAATTTATTTATTTATTTACTTATTAGAATTTTGGTAACTAGGTAAGCCTGCTGAGACCATGCAGTCCGTTTTTCCGGGACGACCTGGAAGACAAATACAATACATTACAAAACAGTAAATACAGAGACTACAACAATGTGTAAGGAGATACATGTATTACAAAGTCATTTACAGTGGGATATATATATTATATATGTGTGTGTGTGTATATGTATATGTGTATGTGTGTATGTATATATATATATATATATATATATATATATATATATATATATATATATATATATAACACACACACACACATCCTGTGTCTTGGCCATAGAAAATATGGGTGTGAACCAGTCCAGAATGCACTGGGTATCCCTGTGTCTTGATAACAGAATGCTCGGCAGCCAGCACTCAGTGCACTTGGGGGGGGGGAGTCCTTGTGTCACGGCCATGGAAAATACCTAGAGCCAGACCTGAACGCACTGGGGTCACTGTGTCTCCATCATGTAGAATGCTGGGGAGCTATACCAAAATGCACTGCGCATCGGTGTATGTTGGGCATGGAGAAAACTAGGAAGCCAGACAAGAATGCACTGGGTGTTTGCTGTATCTCTGCCAAGGAGAATACTGGGGAGACGGACCACAGTGCACTGAGTGTCTCTGTTCCTCGGCTGTGGATAATACCAGGGCTGGGTATCCAGCCTAGTCTCGGCAGTGTGTGATAGACTGGAGCACAGTGTTGGGGGTGGGTGAGGGGTATATGAGGAGTGACTTGCTTTGGCTCACATAGGTATTGTGTGACTTTGGTAAGAGCTGAACCTGGAATCCCTTCACTCCCGTACCATCCACTTGAAAATATGGTTTAGGTCAGCTTCTTGCTTTCTGAGGAGGAATGGTTTGTTTAGTGCAGTGGCATGTTACATGTGGTTATCTTGCAACGAGTGAACACATGTCCTGTGGCTGAATTGCAAAGATACTAAACAAAACGGTTCAATTTAACGCACACTGGAAGGTGAAAATTGAGTTGGAGATGTTTTGTCCATATTGAAGGTCAGAGGTCGTCTTCAGGTATTAGTTTATTTGGTTTACCAAGGTAAGTCCACCTGAAAACAAAATGCCATTTTCAGGGGCGACCCCATGAAGCACCTGTCAAACTCAGTACAATAAGAAATAGAGTGCTCCAAATTTCAGTTAGGGAAATTTGTGCAACCGTACAGTGCAAACAAAGCAGATTTGGACAAAAAAAAATTATTATTACGGTCTATAAAAAAAAAAATGCACTGGTATCCACTGGCACAAGGACATTCAGACTAGATGTATTTACTTTTTAGTCTGCTTGGCCTAAGCCAGCAGACTTCCTGCAGGTACATAAGTATGAATAGGTGTACTGGAAGGAAGCCAGAAAATTACGTAGTGGATGATGCATCTTTTCTGAGGGGGGGTCCCCAGCTTCCTGCCTGCTCAAGAATATCCCCACCTTCTAGCTCCCTACCTCCCCCCTCACCCCCAGTCCTGGCGAAGTTCCATTTGCACTTGTAAACTTTTTAAAGTTTTCTTCTTACACCCCTTCCCACCCCAGTGTTGCCAAAATCCTCCCCCCATCCACCCAACCTAGTAGTAATGTGAAAGAATTAAATAGTTGACCCCACCACCTCACGTGTGTGTGGCACCCACCACTTTCCTCCGACCCTGACTCACCCCACAAAAAGGAAGACAGATACTTGGTTTCCCTCAGTGGACGAGTGGCAGAATAGTCGCAGGGGTGAACACATGACTTACCTGCTGTCTGAGGGTTGCATGTACATGGCTTGTTTTAACTATCTATACAGGGTGTCTTCTCTCACTACCGCTTTGGAAGGCCTCATGGAACCACTTGAAAGACCCCTCTGCTTGCACTTGCATGGGGTGACTGG
Source organism: Neoceratodus forsteri (assembly GCA_016271365.2). NCBI lineage: Eukaryota > Metazoa > Chordata > Ceratodontiformes > Ceratodontidae > Neoceratodus > Neoceratodus forsteri. The sequence goes on along the minus strand of CM028132.1, from coordinate 1,474,238,568 downwards.
TTCTCCCGTAAACTAATGTCTGTAGTCCAGTATAGTCCCTCTGGTCTTCCCCATGGGAGTAGCTGAGCTCCCTGAGCTATATGCACCTGCTCTTTAGCTCAGGTTTTATGCCGTTACTTCACCAGATTACTTTGTTTGATTCTTACGACTGTACAAATTTGTATTACGTACCTTGATGTCAGCTCTTTGTGACCCATTATGCTCCTGTTATGTATTGTATTATTTGTACTATCCTTGCTGTAATCTCTGTGGTCGTACCTGAAAATAGGCATTTAATTGTCTAGTGTGCTGACCTCGTCAATGAAAACTAACTACCATAACTAACCAACTAACTAAAGATGAAGGAGACTGAAAACAAAAAAGCAATATATAAAGAGAGCAGGGGGTTCCTAGGTATGCATTGGGAATGCAGCAATGATCTCTTCCCCTCGAAGGGTTTCACCTTAAGCTTCACAGATCATTATCCGAACAGTTTTAGTGGCTGGACAGATTTGGGCTTGCCTCTATAAATGCTGGCTTTGTGGTATATCGAAACAACTTAGCCCCTCTTCACCACGACTTACAGAGATATTTGGAAGGATCTGCACTGAGAAAAGGGGACTCCCACGCTAAGCTGTATTTTAAGGTTTCTCAAAAAAAAAAACCCTTCTGTTAACATGACTGACAGTCCTGTGCTGGGCACGTTTCCAAGGCTGAACAGCGAAATACATGTTCACCCATTAGAAGTGCTGATAGATCTGCCCAGCGGGTAAACAGGGTTAGTTTGAATACATTTTTTACTAATTATGCCAGGGCATAGTATTGGAGTTTATGTTGTGAGAATGCATAAAACCCAAGACACTCCCTTTACTTACAGCTACTGCAGCTCTGTATTTCAGGACTGTATGGAGCCAGAATGGTGGGCATCAGACTCCTTAAACAGCCAGTGAAGCTGTGTTTCAGAGTTAATCTGCAGCTATGAAAACTGAAAAGACTGTAAAAAGTGACACGCCTTCTTTGTACGCATCCCTGAGAGGGGCAGCACAGTCCTACAATGCTGTATTGCGTAATCCGCTCCAGGTGGAGGCAAGAGGCCTCCCTCGTCTCCTTGCAAAAATAGGTCAGTGTTCAGAAACAAGACTGATGCAGGGTCATGCTCGAGCCATCTGTAGTTGTGCAGAAGCCCCTAGGCCGGTGCACACCAGCTGCATTTATTTGGCCTATTCTCGGTTGTCAGTAAGACTATCTGAAAAACAAAAACTAATGGGTTCATCTGAAGGCACACCGAACACAGAAAATATGTTAGAATCTATGTTTTGACCCTGAGGCCTTTTTCTAGACTGCTCTAGAGTGAACCGTAAACAGTTAAACAAATTACACAACATTATTTATACAGTGACTATGAGAGTAAACATTTACAAATAAATGCATTTATTTTCATGTGTGACAGGCCTGAAGTGGAAATAAATTATTCATTTCAGTCTTTGGTGGGGCATCAGCATTTATTTCCACTTTAGGCTAGTCGCAAAGGAGCTATTAACCAATGGGAGAATAGCTTGTGTAGCGTCTGATGACATTTTATTTATTTATTTATTTAAGAGTTTCACCAGGAAGACATACTGAACAAATTGCTCGTTTCCAGATGCGTCTTGGGGGAAGAGGAATAGGAGTACAGAATGGGCACAGGGTAACAATAGGCAACTATGAAGAGCAGGCAAAAAAATATATGATACAATATGATACAAAACAATGCAATGGCACAAGGTACAGTGATGATATCAGTGCGGTCGATACCGCAGGATACAATGATTAAATGATTACAGTGCCATTTTGTTGTAGCAAGCAGCAGAGGGAAGTGCTCGAGATACCAAGTCAGAGCTAGGCTCCCCATGCAAGGCAGGAAGGGGAACCTTCTCAGGGAATGGTGGAGAAGTGCTTGAGATAAGGACACAGCTTGGCTCTCCTATTGAGACATGGAAGGGTAACCCGTGAGGGGGTTAGTGAGGGAAGGGAAGCCTTGAGTAAATAAGAATTTGCAGATGAACTATTACTGTAAGGAGGCGAAGGGTGAGTTAGGTACAGTTACAGGTGGGGGAAGTGAAGGAGTGCATGAGGGAGGAAAGAGTGCGGAGCGAGGGGGCATTACAAATGAGGCGGGAAGCGAGTTCCAGATCTTGGGGAAAATGCTTTGAGGAGAAGGATGCCTGGCCGGCTGATGTGGCCCTGAAGGGGATGGCGTGGGTACGCGCAGCACTACTCCTGAGGGAGTGAGCTGGGTTGGGGTGGAGTGAGGGAGGCCAGTAGGTAAGAAGGGAATGCGTTGAGCCAGACTTATCAAGGAAGTTGACGCAGTGAGCTAGACGATGATCATTGAGGGAAGGGAGAGCCAGGGATTGATATAGGGAGCGATGGTGAGTGCGAGGAGGACACCTGAGAGTACAGCGACAGAAGGAGTGGAAGAGCATGTCCAGTCTGACTAGGGTGGTTTTGGGGGTGGCACTATAGACTGTCAACATAATCAAAAGTTGGAAGTATCATTCTCTGAAGAATTTCTCTGAGGGCCAGCAATGGGGTGCATTCACGATTCTGGTATAAGGCTCCCAATTTGGGGAGAAGTTTCTTGTGAATAGCATCCACGTGACCAGAGGAATCGAGGTGCTTGTCGAGCTAGACCCCAAGATACCTGAATGAGATTGTGTCTTCCAACAAGGTCCCGTTGAGAGAGGGGAGGGAGGGGAGCCTGGTGAGTCTCTGCCTTGTGCCAAAGGTCATGAAGACTGTCATTTTGTCGTTTAGGAACAGTTGGTTGGAGCGTAGCCAGCACTGGACATTATCAACATCCTGCTGTAGAGTGCACGCCACCACCAGGGAGGAAGTACCGGATGCATAAAGGATGGTGTCATCCGCATACATGTGGATGTATGTAGATGAGCAGATAGAGGGGAGCTCACTGAGGAAAATGGAGAAAAGAATCGGACCAAAGACTGAGGCGTGTGGGACCCCAGTGTGGATAGGGAGGGAGGGGTGGAAAGAGAGAGTCTCCGATTTTGACTGATTGTGATCTACCTGACAGGTAGGATCTGAACCTGAACCAGTTGGTGGCCAATGGTGAGAGACCTGCGTCTGAATGTTTGTCTAGTGGGAGGGAGTGTGAGACAGTGTAGACAGCCTTGGCTAGGTTGACAAAGATGGTAGAAGTGACAAGACCCTGGTCCATACTGGTGTGAATGGAGTCCATGAGCCTGAGAAGGGAGATGGCTGTGGAGCGGTTCTTGTGGAAACCAGACTGGAAAGGTGTGAAAAAGAAGGTGGAGTCAAGGTAAGAAGAGAGCTGGGAGAGTATGATATGCTCTTAAAATTTAGCAAGGATGAGGAGGGAGATGGTGCTGTAGTTGACAGCCACAGAGGGATCGTCACCTTTAGGGAGAGGGATGATGGTAACGTGCTTCCAGGCGACTGGGACAGATGTTAGTGTAAAACAGAGGTTTAGTAGTGCTGCAGTAGGATGAGAGATGGCAGGAGCGGACAGAAAAAGCAGTTTGGCATCAAGGTCATCCGGGCTTTTGCCCTTATAAGGGTTCAAAGCTAGGAGCACCTTCAGAGTGGAGGAGGGGGATACTGGGGAAAATGTGAAGGGGGGAGCAGGGTGCTTAGAGTGCGGAGGAGGCAGAAGATGAAGGGGAATAGTGGGGAGAGAGGAGAGGAGGTGCAGGAGGTAAAGAAGGTGTGGAACTCTTTGGCTACAGAGAGGGGGTCCAACAGGATGCAGTCACCCACTCTGAGGGCAGGGGAACTGTTTGGGGGTGAGAAGAGGGCATTTACCACCTTACAGAATTTTGAAGGGTGGTTTATGTTTGCCTGGAAAGTACTGGAAAAGTAATCTGTTTTGGCTTGTCTGACTAGTTGAGTGCAGGTGTTTCGTAGGTGTCAGTATCTTTGGAAGGCTGAAGTAGTGGGTGAACGTTTGTGGTCTTTCCTTGCTTTGTCATGGAACCGTAGACAAGCCAGGAGGTCTAATGTGATCCATGGGTGGTGAGACACACGGACCCTTGTGCGTCTGAGCAGGGCGTGACAGTTCCAGGTGTTGATGAATGTAGATTTGAAATAGCCAAGGACTGAATCCAGTGAGGTGGCAGTGTTGATGGGGGACCAATCTGTATTAGCCAGATCTTCAAGTAGAAGTGAGAGGTCTAAGGAGTTAAAGGAATGGATTTGTAGGAATTTGGGGGTAGCTCTAGGATGCCGAACCTTGCGTATGCATTATGTGATGCGATGGCCACTGATTGCATCTGGCAAGCTGTGATGCGGTGTGGGTGTGAGGCCAGGACCCAGTCAGTGAGGGAGTGGTTGTTGGATTAGGGGTTGAGGCGTATGGGTTCATTTGTAAGTTGAGTTAGGTTTAAGGAGGTGATATTGGAACAAGTGGTGCTGTGTGGGGCGGTGAGCCATAGAAACATAGAATTTGACAGCAGATAAGGACCACTTGGCCCACCCAGTCTGCCAATTTCCCTACCTACTGGATAAGCTGCAGATCCTAGTTAACCAGCAGCCTACTTCTTCCTACCCCCACCCCCTAGAATGGCCTTATGACTGTCCCATGCATGCTTGAATTCCACCACTGATTTTGACTCCACAACCTCCTCCGGAAGGCCGCTCCATTCATCCACACAACCTCTCTGTGAAAAAAATTCTTAAATTACCTCTGAGCCACCCTCCATCTTCAAATTGTGCCTCTTGTTCTTGCACACCTCTTTTTGAAAGATGCTACCCTCTTGACTTGTTGATTCCCTTGAGGTACTTGAACGCTTCTATCATGTCCCCTCTCCCGAGGCTATACATATTAAGCTCCTTCCGTCTCTCTTCATATGTCTCCCGGTGCAGACCCTGCACCATTTTAGTTGCCCTCCTCTGGACAGCTTCCATCCTGTCTGTCTTTGCGGAGACTCAGTACTCCAGATGGGGTCTCACCAGCTGTCTGTACAGAAGGATAATAACTTCCTGTTTTCTACTGGTGATGCCTCTCCCTATGCATCCCAGTATCCCCCCAGCCCTCCTTGCTGCCCTCTCACATTGCTTGCCCACCTTCGGTCATCTGATATGACTACCCCAGGTCCCTTTCCATTTTTGTTGTTGTTAGTATCTCACCTCCATTGTACTCTTCCCTGGGTTTTGTTTCCCAGGTGCATTACCTTGCACTTCTTAGCATTGAATCTAAGCTGCCATACATTTGACCATTCCTCTAACCTTGCCAAGTCCCTTCTCATCCTTTCCACCCCACCCTGTGCATCAACTCTGTTGCAGATCTTTGTGTCATCTGCAAAGAGACATACTTTTCCTTCCAGTCCCTCTGCAATGTCGCTTTATAAAGACATTGAAGAGGACCAGTCCTAATACTGAACCCTGCGGCACCCCACTAGTAACTCTCCTTTCTTCTGAGTGGACTCCATTTACTATTACTCTCTGTGTCCTATTCTCCGGCCAATTCTTTACCCAGGCTGTCATCTTGGGACCCTCTCCCAGGCTGGCTAACTTGTATATTAATCTTTTGTGTGGGACTGTGTCAAATGCCTTGCTAAAGTCTAGGTAGGCTATGTCCACAGCCCCCTCCCTGATCTACTACTTTGATCACCCAGTCAAAGAAATCTATCAGATTCGTCTGGCATGAACTTCCCGCTGTAAATCCATGCTGCCTAGGGTCCTGTGCCCCTCTGGCCTCTAGATACTCGACAGTTCTTTCCTTCAGAAGTGATTCCATCATTTTCACTATCACTGAGGTTAAACTAACAGGTCTGTAGTTTCCTGCTTCTGCCTTGCTCCCACCATTGTGAAGGGGAATCGCATCTGCCCTCCTCCAGTCCTTGGGTACCACCCCATCCTCCCATGATTTGTTAAAAAGTGTAGTCAGTGGTGTCACTAGTTCTACCCTTAGTTCTTTTAGAATTCTGGGATGAATCCCATCAGGCCCCATTGCTTTGTCCACCTTCAGTTTTAAGAGTTCTTTCAGAACCCTTTCTTCTGTAAATGGGCTGGTATCAACTTCTGTATCCAGAGTGTTTGTTTTAGGTACCTCCCCCTCTTCATTTGTAAATACTGAGCAAAAATGTTTGTTTAGTATCTCTGCCTTTTCACAGTCTCCCTCTACCCACCCTCCCTCTCCTTTATTAAGCCTCACTATCCCTCCCTTGGTCTTCCTTCACTCCCTTATGTACCTATAAAAGGTTTTATCCCCTTCTTAACTGAGTTGGCTATCTTTTCCTCGGTTTGGGCCTTTGCTGTTCTGACTGCCTTCCCAGCCTCCTTTTGCTTTAACTGATACAGTTCTCTGTCCTGCTCCTTCATGCATTCCTTGTACTTCCTGAATGCTTTCTTTTCTCTTGAACCTTCACTGCCACTTCCTTTGAGAACCATAGTGGTTTCTTGCATAGTTTTGTTTATTTGCTTCACACAAAGGCTCGTTACCTCTGTGATGGCAGTTTTTATTATTCCCCATTGTTCTTCCACCCCTCCTTCCTGCCCATTTGCTAGTGCATTCCTTAGGCACTCACCCATTTTGGCAAAGTCAGCCCTCCTGAAGTCCAGTACTTTTGCCTTTGTATGGCTTGATGACTCTATTGCTGTGTTTATTGTGAACCATACTGTTTGATGGTTGCTAGTTCCCAGATGGCTACCCACTTCTACATCTGTGATCCTCTCTCCATCTCCATTTGAGAGAACCAGGTCTAAGATTGCTCCCTCTCGAGTGGGCTCCAATACTAGTTGTCTAAGGCATGCCCCCTGTAGGCATCTAGAATAACCCCACTCTTCGAAGTGGCTGCTGCAACTGCACTCCAGTTAACATCTGGCATATTCAGAGCACCCATCAGCAATATCTCCCCTTTTTCTGCCATTCTAAGTATACTTTCTATCATTTCCTTGTCCATTTCCTCCCCCTGAGAAAGGGGTCTGTATACAACCCCTGTGCGGATTGTGGTGCCATTGCCTGTCTCCAAATTCACCCACAGTGCTTCTTCTTCTCCTCCCTGTTTACCCTTTTGTTCTGTTGCTTTTATTCCTTCCCTTATGTAAAGAGCTACTCCTCCTCCTCCTCCTCTTTTACCCTCCCTGTCCTTCCTGTAGATACTGTATCCTGGTATGTTTACGTCCCAGTCATGGTTTTGTGTGTGCCATGTTTCTGTGACTGCCACAATATCCAGATGTTCCTCCTCCATCAAGGCCACTAATTCAGGAAGCTTGTTACCCAGACTATGGGCATTGGTACTCATTGCTCTCCATTTTTTGATGGCTTTACCTTCTGTTGCAGCATCCCCCACTGACCTTTCTACCTCGGTCTTTTTCTCATTTAGTACCCTGTTTTGTAGGGAGAGCCTGGGATTTTCCTGCTGCCTATCAGTGCCTCCCCATTTGACTAGTTTAAAAGCTTGCCAATGAAGCATTTAAACCGACTGCTCAAAAGACTTGTTCCCTTCCTGGACAGATGCAGACCATCCTGCCATTATAGGCTGGTGTCCCTCCAAGTGGAACCCCAGTCCCCAATGAAGCCAAACCCCTGTGCTCCACACCATTTTTTCAACCATTCATTAAACTGCATGGTGCTAATTACCCTCCCTCCCCCATGCCATTGACAGGCAGCACCTCTGAGAAGGATACTGTGTGTGCTACTTGTCTTATGCCCCTCCCCAACTCTACAATGTCCTCCTGCACTGTTCTAATCTCATGATGAGCCAAGTCATTTGTCCCTAGGTGGACAATTACGTCCAGCTCAGACTCCCTTGCAGCTGTTCTTGTGATCCTGAGGATGCGCTTCCTGTCCCTCCAAGCCATGGCACCAGGCAGGCACCTTACTTCAGTTTTCCCAGCTCCCCCCAGTTCTAACCCCTAATAATTGAGTCCCCCACCAGGAGCTGCTTCCTTTCCCTGTAGTGTCCTCTGCCTCCTTCCTGTGGGCCTCCCTTCTGACAGTTGTCATCAGTCTTCTCTACGGGTGCATCCGTAGGGGAGCTGTGCTCCCCCAGAATGGTGTATGGACTGTGGAGTGGAACAGTTGACTGGGTGTGCCTCTGTTCCACCATCCTCACCCTCCCTGAGCCCACTGTGATCCAACTGCTGTGCTTTCTTCGCAACCTCTGAGGTAGTGGTGGTGGCGCTATGCTCCCTGGATGGGGGGAGGTTCCCTTCCTACTGTCCAGTGTGGCCTGGGGGAAGGTTTCCTTACTACTGTCCAGTGCAGCCTGAAGACTGGCAACTTCCTCCCTCAGGGCAGAGCATTGTCTGCAAATAGGGCAGCATCTCAGCCTCCAGAAAGACTCCCGGAAGACTGCTGCCCCACAGCCATTACATTGCACTACTCCCTACATGTTTATCTACTTTTTTTTTGTTTGTGTGTGATTGGTTTGTTATATAGAAATATATATATATATATATATATATATTATACATTATATGTATGTGTGTGTGTATATATATATAATAATTCAGGTTGAAATCACCCAGGATTAGGTGTTAGCCTGAAGAGGCGAAGGTTGCCAACAAGTCGGTGACTGAGGAGAGTGGGAGACCAGGACGACAGTAAACACCGGCTATAAAGATTGGAAGGAAGGAGGGGGAGGGAGATCTTCAGTAGTAACAGTTCATAAGTGGAGGGGACTGAGGAAGCCAGGATAGTAGTGAAATGAATGGAGGATGTGAGGTACACAGCCACCCCACCTCCCCTACTAGCACGGTTTTGATGAATAAGGGTGAAACCAGTGCTAGAGAGGCTTTCATTGGAGATTTTGGGGCTGGGCCAGGATTCGGACAAGATAAGAATGTCCAGCTGAAGAGAGAGGATAAGAGGTTGGATTTGGGCAGAAGGCTTCTGATATTTAGGTGGGCAGTTCTTGGTTGCCCACTCTAGCACAACACCCTGACAGCGAAACCTGAAAACAGACCATTACAGTGACAGTTGCTATAATGGTCTGTTTTCACCGATGCAGCTTCTGCCCCCTCGCCGGAACAACTCCGACCTGGAGTTGATTATAATTAGGTGCGGGGGGAAGGGACAGAGCTCCCTGCGTGGAGAGTGCAGGGGCATAGCCCACAACAAAAAACAGTCTTTTGGGTTGGCACAATACCGGTGTCTGTATTGCGCTGTTACTGTGCAGGACATTGGGGAATTTTGTGTTGAGCACAAGTGGTGCTTCCAGCAGTTTTCAACTCTTGGAGTTGATGGGAGAGGGTAGGGGTAGGGCCAAGGTTTGATTCGATGTCACTGGCAAGCAACAGCAATAAGGCAGCAAGGTAATCTATAAAACAGATGAAAATTGAGATGCATTTCCATTCCCATGGTGTGCTCTTGACCATGGCCATACCCCTACCCCTCTCCTCTCCCATCAACTCCCCCAAGTACTGAGTGTTGCCCACCTGACCTGTTTTACACATCGCAGTGGCATGGCCTACAATTAAAAACAGAGCAATGAAATCAAACAGCAAGAGTAAAATCTTCATTAAAAGAACTAATCTTGCCCGAGAGGCACTGTCATTGTATAAGTGGCATATGTTACGGCTGACTAAAAATACCACATACATTATTATTAGCAGGGTTTGACCTCTGTAGACCTCACTTATGACTCTGCTACTAGTGAGGTCATAAAGGTCAAAACCTGCAGATAAAAATAAATGTGATACTTTTAGTCAGCCCATTGCATATCCCATATATATATATATTTTTTTTTTTCCAAAAATAATATAAATTGTGGCTACCTGGAATTATGTTTTGCCTAGCTGAAGATCTTTCAAGAATCAGTTTCATCCTTAGAGCCCCACCTTTTGGTCTTGGAACTGGAGGTGCTAGGACTGCATGGGAGCAAAAAAGTGGTGTTAACACTGGTGAATGCACAACACAGTGCACCAGAGCCAGCAGCCAGTATCAACACCCTAACTGCCTCAGTTCTTTTCCTGTGGTCAAGTGCGCACCATGGGAGTGGAACTGCGTCTCACTTCGTCATCTGTTTTACAGTCTGTTTGTATGTTGGTTTGCATTGCAGAAGTGTAAATCTAAGCCTTTGGGCCAGTTTTCTGGGGGTGTGGTGAGGGAAAAAATATTGCCTGTATTAGTCAGTAATTACTTTGTTCTTCCTGCCTTAGGCCCGATCATAACATAAAGGCCTGTGATGCCTGCAGTATCTTTCACTGTTGAATACTAGAGCTGCTAGACCCGAGACTGGGATGACTGGTTCCAGAATTCAGGGACAGGTATTGGAGCAAGCATTCTCAAGGCATGATCTCTCGCCACTCTTCACAGACAGTTGAGGTTATGAGCTCTCTGCCCTCCCCACCCTACCTCCACCAAGCTGGGGTTATGATGGAGTCTCAGGTGGTGGTGTTGGGCAGAGCTCTGACTCCAGAGTGGTTGTAGGTGCACCCACTATGGTCCAGTTGCCCTCTGCACTGAACCACCCAGTTGTTGAGTTTCACACCATCTTCAGTGCCGATCATCCTATCAGCGACATTGACACCAGCTGTGTGCATTCGGACTGCTTGCACACTGTCTGTGTCAGTGTCTCTTGCGATGTCATCATGGGAGCTAGTGCCACTTTTGGCATTGGTTGGGGCTGTTGGTATCAGTTTCCAGGTAGGCCCTGACATTGGCACCATTTGTGGTTTCAGGGCTGGGCCCGACACTGGTGTTGTGGCCACGGCCACTGATAATGCTGGTGTAGGCTCTGGAGCTGGAAGAGTCCCTGCAACAGGGTCTTCTGGAATCTAGCCAGTTGTCACCTGGCTAGGGGCTCCTCTCATAGATACCTGCCCACAATCCACTGCTGGTGTTGCTGCTTCTGGGTTGGAAGGTTTTTGATCACTCCCCTTCTCAAATGAGGATGGCTGAGTAAACCAGAGTCCAGGACTGAGCCCAGGTGAGGTAGATTACTGCTACTGATGTCCATTTTAGGCAACTGCCTAGTGTGATTCAGTCTGTGTTTAATAGGGTGGCTGAGACCCTAAAGGTCTTCATGCCAGCAGTCTCAGCAGCAGTTTCACTAGTAGATGGAAAATGTACAATATTAGTATAGAGAAGCCATAGAAACATAGACTTTGACGGCAGATAAGGACCGCTAGGCCCATCTAGTCTGCCCATTTCCCTACCTTCAGGATAGGCCGCAGATCCTAGTTAACCAACAGCCTATTTCTTCCTACCCCGCACAAGAATTGCCTTATGTCTGTCCCATGCATTCTTGAATTCTCCCACAGTTTTAGACCCCACAACCTCCTCAGGAAGGCTGTTCCATGTATCCACTACCCTCTCTGTGAAATAATACTTCCTCACATTGCCCCTGAACCGCCCTCCTTCTATCTTTAAATTGTGTCCCCTTGTTCTTGCAAGTCTCTTTTTCTGAAAGATGCTATCTTCTTGGACTTTGTTGATTCCACTGAGGTACTTAAAAGTTTCTATCATGTCCCCCCTCTCCCTTCTTTCCTCAAGGGTATACATATTAAGCTCCTTTACACAAACATAAACCAGCCATAGAAACATACACAGTGATGTCAGAAAAAGACTAATGGTCCATCCAGTCTGTCTGAGTTCCTTAGGCCCTGTCCACACTACACTGCTCCGACCCAGTAACGGTCACAAACCGTTACTGCCGGTGAGTGGTACAGTGTGTCCACACTGCGGCAGTGTCTGGTACGGGACCGTTACCGCCGGTCCACACTGCTGTGCCGGGTAACCGTTATGGCGGCACCTGATCCCACAATGCAGCTCACGCTGCGCTACGGGCACTGCTGGGGACCGCGCTCATGTGTCCACACTACAGCCGGTAATGGTACAGCAGCGGATCCGGTTCCGCAACCGTTGTTGAAACCACCTCACAAGTGGTTTCGACAATGATTACGGAACCACCTCCTGTAATGTTACAGGTGTAAACGCAAACCGTTGCGGTAATGGTTTGGACCCCCTGTAACATTACAGAGGGGTGGATCCGGTGTAGTGTGGATGGGGCCTTTTTTTAGCCCTGGGACCTACTGTTCCGCCAGGGTCCTGGACCTCCCCATTCTTCCCCCTAATCTCACTCTGGTTTGCCACCCTGAGCAACCACAAAACCATTCACAGCAGTGCTTGAAGCCACGAACGGTTTTCACACCCACCACCTTGACTGGCAGACTGTTCCAAGGCCCCACCACCCTCTCTGAAAAATAGTACTTCCTCATGTCCCTCCTGAACTACCCTCTAGTTAGTTTCCAGTCATGTTCCCATGACTGTGATCTAGTATTCAAGCTAAAAGGTTCATTGCAGTTCACCTTGTTAATTCCATTTAGGAACTTGAAGGTCTCCATCATGTCTCCCACACACACACACACACACACACACACGCGTCTGGTCTCCAGTGAGTACTTTTTTTCATTGCTTTGAGGCACTCCTTGTAAGACCTGCCCTGTTGGCCCTGAATCATTGTTGTCACCCTTCACTGCACTGTCTCTAGCCTGTCCTTATCTTTACTGAGGTGAGGACTCCAGAGCTGGGCACAGTACTTCAGGTGAGGCCTCACCAGAGATCTATAAAGAGGGTAGAATTACCTTCTTCTTCTGCTGTCAGTAGCCCTCCTGATACACCCCAGCATTCTGTTTGCCTTACTGTAGGCCTTGTTGCACTGGCTTGATCATTTGAGACCATCAATGAAGATAACTTCCAGGTCCAGTTTCTCAACCGTAGTGCACCCAGATCCTCCATCTTCTTCAGCAAGCATCTGTGAGGCACGGAGTTGAAAGCCTTGCCGATGTCAAAGTAGAGCAGATCCACAGCATGGCCCCTATCGAATTCCCTCATCACCCAGTCAAAGAAAACTATCAAGTTAGTCTGACAAGACCTCCTTGCCATGAATCTGTGCTGTTTACTGTCCTGGAGACTGTTGCTCTCCAAGTAGTCAGTGAGGTCTTTGACCAGTGACTCCATCAGTTTCTCTACAGTGGAGGTAAGACTGACAGGTTTGTAGTCTTCTGCTTGTTCCTTGTTCCCTCTCTTATGGAGTTGGACTACGTCCGCCACCCTCCAGTCTTTCGGGAACTACCCTCGCTCTTAGTGAGTCGTTGAATAAACCTAACAGGTGGTTCAGCCAGTTCTGCTGGCAAATCCGTGAGTATTCTTGAATAGAACCTATCTGGTCCCTGGGCCTTATCTATCTTTAGGGCTGCCAGCTCTTTCAGGACCCTTTCGCTAGTAAATATTGGCTGCCTCATCTCCTCGGCCCCCTTGGTGACTGCTTTGATGCCAGTCTGTGGCAAGGGCCCACTCTCCTCCCTAATGAAAACTGAGCTAAAGTACTCGTTGAGGATGGCAGCCTTTTGCCTGTCCTGCTATATCACCCTGTTCCCCTCAGCTAGCCTTACGATTCCCCCTCCTTTCTTCCCCTAATATATCTGAAGAACTGTTTTTCTCTGCTCTTGACCCCCTCTGGAATACACAGTTCTTTGTCTGCTTATGTCTCCCTAACTGCCCTCCTTGCATTCCCATAGAAGTTAATGGCAGAAAAGGAGCATCAGGCTATCTCATCGGTCATTAATATCATGTCCTGTCCCCTGAGACCTATTGTCTACATGGGTTTATGTCATCCTTACCCTCCCATGTTCCCTCTCTTGCTGCTACCCCCCCTCCAAAGTGTCTGTTGAGCCCTTAACTCTGTCCCAGCCTTGTTTTGAAGCCGATAAAGGCCTTTGTGCCCACCACCTCTACAGGCAGGCTGCTCCATGGCTCAACCTCTCCCCCCAAAAAGAATTTCATCATGTCTCTAATGACATTCCCTCCCAACAGCTTCCATTAATGTTTTGTGTTCGCTATTCAGGTTGAATAATTCCTCACTGTTTACCTTGTTCATTCCATCACTTGAGGGTCTCTTATCACTCCTCTCCCTTCTGACCTTCAGCGAGTACATCTTAAGTGTCCCAAGTCGATCCTCACAGGATTTGTCCTGCAGGTCATGAATCATTTCTGTTACTGTACGTTGCACCGTCTCAAGCCTGTCCCAGTCTTTCCTCAAGTGAGGGCTCCGGATCTGGCCACAATACTCCAGGTGTGACCTTACCAGTGATCTAAAGAGAGGTGATAATACCCACTTTTTCCTGCTATCAAATCTCCTCCCATTACACCCCAACATTTTGTTCTGGTTAGCTTGCTGAAGGCCTTGTTACACTGGCTAGATTGTTTAGAAGGATCCCTTATGATGACTCCAGGATCCCTTTCCTAATAGCCCAGCTTAACTCCTCCCAGGGGTGAGATACTAACAACAACAAAAATGGAAAGGGACCTGGGGGTAGTCATATCAGATGACCGAAAGGTGGGCAAGCAATGTGAGAGGGCAGCAAGGAGGGCTGGGGGGATACTGGGATGCATAGGGAGAGGCATCACCAGTAGAAAAAAGGAAGTTATTATCCCTCTGTACAGACAGTTGGTGAGACACCATCTGGAGTACTGCGTGCAGTTCTGGAGACCCAATCTCCGCAAAGACATAGACAGGATGTAAGCTGTCCAGAGGAGGGCAACTAAAATGGTGCAGGGTCTGCACCGGAAGACATATGAAGAGAGACTTAAGGAGCTAAATATGTATAGCCTCGAGGAAAGGAGGGAGAGGGGGCACATGATAGAAACTTTCAAGTACCTCAAGGGAATCAACAAAGTCCAAGAGGGTAGCATCTTTCAAGAAAAGAGGTGTGCAAGAACAAGGGGGCACAATTTGAAGATAGAAGGGGTGGCTCAGAGGTAACTTAAGGAAGTATTTTTTCACAGAGAGGGTTGTGGATGCATGGAACGGTCTTCCGGAGGAGGTTGTGGAGTCAAAAACAGCGGTGGAATTCAAGCATGCATGGGACAGTCATAAGACAATTCTAGGGGGTGGGGGTAGGAAGAAGTAGGCTGCTGGTTAACTAGGATCTGCAGCTTATCCAATAGGTAGGGAAATGGGCAGACTGGGTGGGCCAAGCGGTCCTTATCTGCCGTCAAAATCTGTTTCATCCAGTATTCTGCCCTGGGGTTCCTATTCTAAATGTGCATTACTCTCCAACCTTTGCAGGTCCCTCCGCAACTTCCTCACCCCTTCCTTATTGCCTGCCGTACCATACAGCTTAGTGTCATCTGCAGAGAGAGATAGCTTGTACCCTCTGGTACCTCTACTACTTCCTGTCTCCCACCCAAACTCACTCCCCCCCTTTTTTCCTGTCCCCTCTCACTTACTCTCCCACTCACCACCTTTCCCTCCTCTCTAGCCTCCTTTTGGTGCCTAATGATCACCCTCTCCCTGGAAGTTTCCTTAACCTCGAAATTGTCTACTCACTTGAACCTGTTATAGCTTGTTTTTCTATGAAACTTAAAAACGTTACTGCCTTAAACTGTTGATAGCAAATTTATGATGTAACTTTCCTGTCTGGTTTTACCTGTAATGTGTATCGTGCTTTGTTAAATGTTCTTTGTGACGTGGAACCTTTGTAAAAGAGCCCTGGCTCAAAGGTATTAATTCCTAGACTAATAAACTAAACTGAATTCATCTGCTGTGTATCTGAACGTATAGAAAAGGGCTGAACCTTGTGATACCCTGTTTGTGTCTTCTCTCTCCCTGGATTTGACTCTGCTTACCATTACCCTTTGCAGTCTTCCCTGTAACCAACTACCCATCTAACTGTGTACTTCACCGCACCTAGATCCAGAAGCAGGCACTGTTCCTAGCTTTTGATGTGTAGGACATCCAATAGGTAGGAATGGGCTAGCATGATGGGCCAAGGGGCACTGCCCTGCTGACAGATTCTCTGTTTCTCTTGTAACTGACAGTCATTTTGACACTTTTCCCCTGTAACGGAGAGAGTTATGTTGACACTGTACCCAATCTGGGCCCTGTACCCTAGTCCCTTTTCCCTTGTAACTGAGCAATTCACTTTGACACTGTACCATCTGTTCTCCTGTATCCTGATCCCTTTCCTCCTGTAACTGAGTGTGTCTGTCTGATACCGTACACGGTCTGTGTTCCTATATCCAGGTCCTTTCCCCTTGTAACTGAGTGTGTCTGCTACATTGTACCCAGTCTATGTTCCTGTATCCTGGTCCCTTTCCCCTCTGAACTGAGTGTGTCTGTTACACTGTTCCCAGTCTGTGATTCTATATCCTGGTCTCTTTCCCCTTGTGAGTGAGCGAGTCACTTTGATGCCATACCCAGTCTGTGCTCCTGTATCCTGATCCCTTTCCCACTGTAACTGAATGTGTTTATTACACTGTACCCAGTCGGTGCTCCTGTATCCTGGTCCCTTTTTCCTTTGTAACTGAGCGAGTCACTTTGACACTGTACCCAGTCTGTGCTCCTGTATCCTCATCCCTTTCACCCATTTAACTGAGTAACCCACTTTTAGTGACGCACTTTGACACTGTATAAACATCTGTGCTCTTGTATCCTGGTCCCTTCCCCCGTAATTGTGAGTCACTTTGACACTGTACCCAGTCTATGCTCCTGTATCCCGATCCCTTTCCCCTGTAACTGAGCGAGTCACTTTGACACTGTGCCCAGTCTGTGCTCCTGTATCCTTGTCCCTTTCCCCCATAACTGAGTGTGTGTGTGTTACACTGTACCCTGTCTGTGCTCCTGTTTCCCACTCCCTTTCCCCTGTAACTGAGTCACTTTGACACTGTACCCAGTCTGTACCCCTGTATCCTGATCTCTTCCCCTCATAACTGCGTGTCTGTCTACCATATGCAGTCTGAGCTCCTCTATCCTGGCCCCTTACCCCTGGTAACTGAGCGAATCATTTTGACACTGTACCCAGTCTGTGCCCTTGTATCCTGGTCTCTTTCGCCTTGTAACTGAGTGAATCACTTTGACACTACCCTGTCTGTGCCCCTGTGTCCTGATCCCATTCCCCCTACAACTGAGTGTGTCTGCCTGATACTATACACAGTCTGTGCTCCTGTGTCCTTGTCCCTTTCCCCTTGTATCTGAGAGAGTCCCTTTGTCACTGTACCCAGTCTGTGCTCCTATATCCTGTGCTATCCCCCGTAACTGGAGTGAGTCACTTTGCACTGTACCCAATCTGTGCTCCTGTATCTTGGTCCCCTCCCTATAACTGAGTGTGTCTGCAACACTGTACCTAGTTTGTGCTCCTGTATCCTGGTCCCTTTCACTTATGCAACTGATTGACCCACTTTGACAGTATACAGAAGGTTGCGCTCCTGTATCCTGATCCCTTCCGCCATAACTGAGTGAGTCACTTTGACACTATACCCAGTCTGTGCCCCTGTATCCTGGTCCCTTTCCCCTTGTAACTGAGTGAGTCACTTTGACACTATACCCAATCTGTGCCCCTGTATCCTGGTCCCTTTCTCCTTGTAACTGAGTGAGTCACTTTGACACTATACGCGGTCTGTGTCCCTGTATCCTGGTCCCTTGGCCCTTGTAACTGAGTGTGCCTGCTTCTCTGTACCCAGTCTATGTTCCTGTATCCTGGTCCCTTTACCTCTGAACTGAGTGTGTCTGCTACATTGTACTCAGTCTGTGTTCCTGCATACTGGTCCCTTTCCCTCTGTAACTGTGTGCGCCTGCTACACTGTACCCAGTATGTGTTCCTGTATCCTGGTCCCTTTCCCCTTGTAACTAAGTGTGTCTGCTACGCTGTACCCAGTCTGTACTCCGGTATCCTGGTCCCTTTCACTCATGTAACTGAGTGACCCACTTTGACACTGTACAAAAGGTTGTGCTCCTGTATCCTGGTCCCTTCTCCCATAACTGAATGAGTCACTTTGACACTGTACCCAGTCTGTGCTGCTGTGTCTTGATCCTTTTCCCTTTGTAACGGAGTGTGTCTATTACACTGTACACTATCTGTGCTCCTGTATCCTGATCCCTTCTCTCCCCCACCCCCGTAACTGAGTGTGTCTGTTACACTGTACCCAGTCTGTGCTCCTATATCCTGGCCCCTTTGCCGTTGTAACTGTGCGAGACACTTTAACACTGTACTGTGGAGTAAGCATGGGGTGGCAACTAGCATTAGCTCCATGCTTGAGGATTACTCCATAGTACTCAGTCTGTGTTCTGTATTCTGGTTCCTTCCCCCTTGTAACTGAGCGAGTCACATTGACACTGTACCCATTGTGCTCCTGTATCCTGGTCCCTTGACCCTTGTAACTGAGGGTGTCTGTTACACTGTACGTGGTCTGTACGCCTGTACAGTGGTGCAAGTGGTAGACAAGAAGTACAGGAACTCAGGCATTGGCAAATATGAAATGCAGAATGAAGATCCTCAATCTGAAGGATAGCTGTGTCAAGACACATCTATCTGTTTAGTCACTAGTAGATTTGGCTAGAGATACTGAAGTATTCCTAGGAACATAGCATTGTTGTACAAATCAAATGTTGTTACGGAGACCCTGATTTCAGGTCACAGGCCCAGAAACTGTCATTATGTTGCTGGTTTAAGAATTTCAGTTCCAGTGTCAGTGGGAAGAAGTACAGGAACTCTGATCCTGCTGCAGAAAAAGTACAGGAACTGAGTTCCTGTGAATTCCTGGTCACTTTCATCACTTCATGGTCCTATTCCCTTTGTAACAGAGTGTGTCTGTTACATTGTACATGGACTTTTCTAATTGTATCCTGGTCCTTTTCCCCTGTAACTGAGAATGTCTTTTACACTGTACCCAGTCTGTGCTCCTGTATCCTGGTCCATTTGCCCTTGTACACGAGTGTGTCTGTTACGTTGTATATGGTCTGTGCTCCTGTAGCCTGGTCCCTTTACCTTTGTAATGGAGTGCGTCTGTTACACTGTACATGGTCTGTGCTCCTGTATCATGGTCCCTTTCCCCCTGTAACCGAGTATATCTGTCTGACACTATACCCCATCTTTGCTCACAAGTTATATCCATCTGTGTGAAGAGAGCTTGAAGATAAACAAAAGGCACAGCAATTTTATTTTTCCAGAGCCCTGTCCTGGGGGCCCAGGGCACCATACAAATACATTACAAAACATTTAATTAGAGTAAGGCAATAAATTACATCAAATGAATATTATCAAAAATAAGTAACAAAAAAAGATGGCCCAATGGCGTGGAGGGCCGAGACATCTCGCCTTACCTTCTGCCATGCCAGCAACCCGTGATCACAGTGGGAACGGGCCACTGGGGGCCAGCCGGGTAGGGAGAGGAGCCAGTGTCGGGAGGACAGCTGTCCTCTCCTGGGGAGGGTATGTTGGCAGTCCCGCAGAATGACTGTCCCCATGTGGAGGCCTCAGGGTAGAACGGGTGAGGGACGCCAGTAAAAGGAGGTGCTGTGGGACTCCGCAGTGTGCACATGCCTCCACGTGCATGTCCTGGTGTGTACTCTCCAGCACTGGAAAAGCGGGGGGGGAGGAAACCAAGGAGGCTGGTAAGCAACATGAAGCCCCGACTGCGTTCCCGACTTATGGCTACCCCAGCATTTGGATGTATGTCACCAGTGGGTGGGTGGAGGATGGCCTTCCCTTCTCTGGCCCCACAATGTGGGGGAAAGCCGTGGGGGACTTGCCGGGATCGGGAGAGAGCCTGCATTTGAGGGTGGGTAGAGCCTTCTCAAAGAGAGAGGAAAGCCACATTCCACGATTAAAAAAAAAAAATAAGTTACAAAAGGTCACTGTAGTCTGCTTCAGACAAATGCAAGTTCACAACCTTTTTGAAAACATCCACCAAGGGGGGTGGCTCAAACATAAGGTGGCAAAGATTTTCAGAGCAGGAGTGTTGGCATCAGAAAAAGGCCCTGTCCCTAGATAATTTTAGCTGAGATCATGGGATGCAGAGGAGTGTGACAGGATTGAATAAGACCCTGTCCCAGTTATTATGGAGAGTTTGAATGTAGGGATCTAGTCTGTTCTTTCCTTTCCTGTTTCTTGTCTGTCTGGTTGCGCAATTAAATTTTCCTGTGAGACCTAGGATTTGATCACCCCGACAGTCTCACAGTTCTCTGCCTCTCACTGTCTGTCTTCCCTTGCTATTTCTGTCTTTTCCTCCCTTGCATATCTGTTGCTATAAAAATTTATGCAAATCATTATGTGGAAATGTAACTGATATTGGGATCCCTTTGTTTAGAAATTATATAGTGTTACTGTTGAAATGTATATAATTATAGTTTGAGATGATTAAAAAAGCTATTGGGAACTCAAGGGGTTAACCTGAGAGATGTTTTTAAGCCCTTTTTCAGAAGCTGTGGAGAAGGGGCCTCAGTTTTGGGACATTGTGTTCTTGCTACACCTACATGAAATTGACAAGAACATTTTAGAAAAAAAACAGGATCCTTGTTAAAGAGAGGGGTTGCAAACACTTGAGAGAGACACAGACTGAAGGAAAACTCAGATGGATCTTCTTTGTTTATTCTGCTATTGTAAATAGTTATACTGAACAAGTTTATTTTTTGAGAATTCTACAACTGCTCCTGGTTTTTCCTATGCTTCCTGACCTGTGCCTCAATGACAAGGAGACCTGACAAGAAGAAGGAGAAGAAGAAATAATTTATATAGCGCTTTTCATACACAGTGTATCCCAAAGCGCTTTACAAGCAATGCTAGATTGGTAGTGAAGTGACTGAATGTGTGGTGGCGGCCATATCACATGTCATCATGGATAATTGCAAGAACCAGTTTCATGGGGAGGGAAATGTTGGCTAGGACCCCGGGAATGTTCCCTACTCTTTGCGAAGAGTGCCCTGGGTTCTGTTACTTCCACCTGGACACCCACCAGGACAGTACCAGGATGAGCAGAAAGGACCTCGGTTTTAACGTCTCATGGCACACCCCAGCAGTACAGCACCCCTCAATACTGAATTTGGATGCCAGCGATTTTTAGGCACAAGTCCAATCCTGGTGTGGGACGAGAACCCACGACCTTCTTGTCCCGAGGCGGATGTGCTACCAACTGAGCCACGCTGACACCTAGTGGAGCGGAGAGGGTGGATAGGAGCAAATGCTGAGAGGAGATCTTTGAGGTATCTGGGGTCCAAACTGTGTAGTGCCTTGTAAGTGAACAAGCATATCCTGAATTTGAGGCGTGACCAAACTGGCAGCCATTGCAGGTCATGCAGCATTGTCATAATGTGCTCCAGCTGAGATGTCCCTGTAGTCAGCGGTGCTGCTTTGTCACAAGGGGTGCCGAAATGGCAGCCATTGCAGTTCATGCAGCGCCATCATAATCTGCTCTGAGTGAGGTGTCCCAGCAATCAGCCGGGCTGCTGTGTTGTGCACCAGCTCCAGGGAGTGCTGAATTGGTGGCCAGTGTAGATCATGTAACACTTGCAGAATGTGCTCTGAGGTGTCCCAGCAATCGGCTGGTCTGCTACTGTGTTGTGCTTCAGCTGCAGGGGGTGCCGAATTGGTGGCCAGTGCAGATCATGTAACACTGGCAGAATGTGCTCTGAGGTGTCCCAGCAATCGGCTGGTCTGCTGCTGTGTTGTGCTTCAGCTGCAGGGGGTGCCGAATTGGTGGCCAGTGCAGATCATGTAACACTGGCAGAATCTGCTCTGAGGTGTCCCAGCAATCAGCTGGTCTGCTGCTGTGTTGTGCTTCAGCTGCAGGGGGTGCCGAATTGGTGGCCAGTGCAGATCATGTAACACTGGCAGAATCTGCTCTGACTGAGGTGTCCCAGCACTCAGCCATGCAGCTGTGTTGTGCACCAGCTGCAGGGGGTGCTGAACTGGCGGCCAGCACAGATCATGTAACGCTGGCAGAATCTGCTCTGACCGAGGTGTCCCAGCAATCAGCCCTGCAGCTGTGTTATGCACCAGCCAGTCTACAAATCCACCAGAGAACCCTAGGTTAAGTGCACTGCAACAATCCAGTCTAGATTTAAAAGAGGCACATATTGTCATAATCTGGGCTATGTTCTGTAACACTGCAGATTACCACTCATACCTGATGATCTAAAGGAAGGGATCGGGTAATGTTAAAATTGGAGGTGTGTTAATCAGTCGGGGCCACTAGCAACTTGGTCTTTGGAGAAGAGTAGTGCTATGTTAAACTTGTGAAGGGGGTGGGATGGGAGAAAAGGCTGTCAAGGGGGTGCCGATAAAGTAGGGACTCTGTCTCCACCCCCCTGGGGACCAGGAGGATTGCAGGAAAAGGCCAACTGGCAAAGTGCAGACCAGGGGAAAACAGAATCCCCATGGGAACACGAGCAGGGGAAATGGAACTATAGGGAAAGGGTGGAAGGTAGTCCTGCTAAATGCCAGAAGCTTGGGCAATAAATGCCTGAGCTCCAGGTGATGCTAACTGAGGGAGCAGTGGATGTGGCAGCGGTCACTGAGACTTGGGCCACTGCAAGACATGACTGGGACCTGAACCTGGAGGGTTACACTATGTTCAGGAAGGACAGGTGGGAGGGAAGGGGAGGAGGGGTAGCAATGATAGTCAAAAACTGCATTGGCATAGGGGGAGTAGAGGAGGCGGAGGGAACCGTGGAGGCGATGTGGGTCACCTTGATAACAAGGGGGGGCGCAAGAGTAAAAATAGGAGTGGTGTATAGACCCCCAGCTCCCTGGAGGAGCTGGAGGACAGTCTGGTGGCAGATGTTAGAGACACTGCAGACTGGGCAGAGGAACGGTGGTGGTGTTGGGGACTTAAACATGCCAGGAACAGACTGGGAGACTGACATCCTCTGTGACCAGGGAACAGAGGTTGTTGGATGTCTTTCAAGACGCTGCTCCTAACTCAGCAGGAGAGGGAACCACCAGGAGGCACGGTACTGGATGTGGTCCTGGCAGACAGTGACCAGATTGGGGGCCTGGAGGTAAGGGACCCATTGGCGGGGAGTGACCATGCCACGGTCTGGTTCTGCCTGGACCTAGGAGGGGTAGAAGGCTGCACAAAGACGGAAGTAACCAACTTCAGGGGGCGGATTTTAAGGAAATGGGAAGGATCCTTAAGGAGCATTTGGATGGGATTGGGTCAGACATGGACGCTGATAGTAGGTGGAAATCATCAGGAGAGGGGCGAGGATGCTACCAGCACCTGTGCAAGAGTAAGACGAAATGCGTAGGGCCAAAACCCTGTTGGTGTACCAGGGAGGTCCAGGAGGTGGTGCGGGAAAGAAAGCAGCGATAAGCAATTCAAGTGTTCAAGGAGTGAAAGGGATCGAGGGGAGTACGAGCTGATGGCTAGAAGGGCCACTAGAGTGGTGAGGGCGGCTAAGGCAAGGAAGGAGCAAAACCTGGCCAGGGAAATTAGGAGAGGGAACAAGGGGTTCTTTAGATACATTGGGGAAAGACGAAGGGTGAAGGGGCAGATTAGCAGGATTAAATCAGGGGAGAGATGGGCACAAGACCCAGGGGAGCAGGCTGAGGTACTAAATGAGTACTTCACCTCAGTTTTCACCAGGGAAAATGGGGGTGCTGCATCATACATGGGAGGAGACAGAGATACTGAGGAGGGGGGGACCCTTACCGATCGGCAGGTCTGGGGAGAGGGGGAGGCATCACTGGCAGGCGGGGGAGGGCTAGGCAGGAGAAGAGGTACCGGAAGTGGAAATCACAGCAGAGAGGTGAGGAAGCCCTCAGCTCCTTAAGACGGGAGAAGGCACCGGGCCGGATAAATTACATCCCAGAGTGCTGAAGGAACTTGCAGATGTCCTGGCAAAACCCCTGGCAGAGTTTTCACCATCTCTCTGAGGACAGGGTGGGTGCCCCAAGACTGGAAGGTGGCGCATAGTGCCTATCCACAAGGGGGATCAAGGGAGGTAGGGAACTACAGGCCTGTCAGCCTGACATCGGTGGTGGGCAAGGTGATGGAGGGCATTGTCAAGGAGAGGCTAGGGGGGACCTGGATAAGTCAGGGTGCCTGGACGATAGACAGCATGGATTCATCCCGGGGAAATCGTGTCAGACAAACCTGGTGGAGTTCTATGACTGGGTGACAAGTGCCTTGGACCTGGGTAGACCAGTGGATGTCCTCTTTCTAGACTTCAGCAAGGCATTTGACTCTGTTCCTCACATGGGCCTGTTGGATAAGCTGGGAAAAATGGGGGTGGGGAGCCAGATGATCAGATGGATAGACAATTGGCTCCAGGACAGGACCCAGAGGGTCGTAGTTGGTGGGATAGTCTCATCCCCAAGGAGGGTCATTAGTGGGGTCCCACAAGGATCGGTCCTTGGGCCCCTTCTGTTCAACGCCTACGTATCTGACATAAGGACAGGAATCAGGAGTGAGATGAGTCTCTTTGCAGATGACTTGAAACTGGGGGCGGTGGTGGATGGGGAGGAGGGAGGGTGGCCCTACAGGGGACCTGGAGGCTCTGGAAAGATGGTCTAGAAAGTGGAAGCTGAGGTTCAATGCAGGGAAATGCAAGGTACTCCACCTGGGGTCAAAGCCAGGCCAAGTATAACACCCTGGGGAATGCTACAAAGTCTCGATGGCTGAGAGGGACCTGGGGTGGTGGTGGATGTCAAGATGAACAACTCTGAGACTTGTAGGAGGGCAGCAGCCAAGGCCAACAGGATGCTGGGATGCATCGCTAGGGGGATCACCTCCAGAAGGAGGGAAGTGATACTCCCTCTGTATAACTGCTTGGTGAGGTCGCACCTTGAGTACTGCGTGCAGTTTTGGAGGCCACACTTAAAGAGGGACATTAACCTCCTGGAGAGGGTCCAGAGGAGGGCAACCAAAATGATTTGGGGCTTGGGAGACAGGACCTATGAGGAGAGGCTTGAAGAGCTAAATATGTACACATTGGAAGAGAGAAGGGACCGGGGGGACATGATGGAGGTCTTCAGGTACATGAAGAGGGTAAATAGGGGAGGAACAGTCAGGGTGCTTCGAAGGAAGGAGGAAGGGGCCACTAGAGGCATGGGTGGAAGCTAGGAGGGGGAAGATTCAGGGAGAAAGGAGGAGGTGCTACTTCACTGGAGAGGGTGGTGGAGCCATGGAATGCACTGCCTAGGGGCTGGTGGAGGCAGAGACAGTGGAGGGGTTCAAGAGGGGTGGGACAGGTACAGGGGAAGGGTTCTGGAAGCAAAATCCAATGCAGCAAGAATATCTGGAACTGGGAAGGAGAAGCCAGAGCGAGGGACAGCGAGGAGGTCAGCACCAGGGTGGGGGCTGACAAGCAACGAACCGCGAAGACCGTTGGGCCTATTCTGCTGGCATTTTAGTGTGTTACATCCATTGAAAGGGACAGCAGAAACAGACTCATGGTCCCATTTAGTTTGGAGTGGGGGAGGGGCCGCTCTCTGGAAATTCATTAGATAAGTAGATACTTGGCATCGTCCCTTGGCAGGGATTGTGTCCCTGGACCAAGCCTGCTATGGGGAACATATACAAACAGCACAGCCTGGCTGCAGAGAGAGAGGTTGACACTTCTAATTAGGTTTTCCTGTTGACTGGCAGGTCCTGAAGGAGCTTGTGTAAGAGTTGGATTCACCACCATGCTGCTGCCAGCCACACTGCTGAATGGAGGAATGTCCTAGAAGTTGCCACGGTTGCCAGCTGGCATACGGTACACAGACCATGTGATGTCACCACTTTGTAGGAGCAGTGGTGTTAATAATCTGTGTGCAGTCAGGGTACTAATGTGGATAAAACACTAATGCCTACAGTGTTCGACAGTTTCACTGGCCCTGGTTTTGGGTCTCACTGATTGTTGTCCTGGGCCACTAAAAATGATCATGTACTGGCCAAACCACTGGAATTGGCATCTATCATTCTGGTCAAGGAGCTCTGAATTGCAGTTCGTACCAAGGTTGAGCATTCGAGTCTGCTTTAACATTTGGGATCTGAAATACGTAATTAAAGGAGCATTTCTTTTAATATCAAACACAGAAACATAGAAATTGTTGGCAGATAAGGATCGCTGTGCCCATCCTGTCGGTCCTATACATTGTATGTGGCCACTAACCCTATGTGATCAGTGTCTTTTCATCACTCCCTTCCCTCTCAAGCTTCTTTGTGCCTGTCCCAGGCATGCTTAAACCTCTCTGCTGTGCTTGCCCCCACTACCCCTGTGGCAGACTATTCCAAGCATGGACTATCCTTTCTGTGTAGAAAATTTTCTCACATTACCTCTTAATTTACCCCCTTCCAATTTCATATTGTGCCCCCTTGTTCTAGTACTTTTTTACATTGGAAAAGGTCCCCCTCCTGTACCTTGTTTATACCCATAAACAATATGGCCATACCCAGGTTTTGATCAATATGCTCCACTGTATTTGAAAGCCTGTAGTTTCTTTTGGCAAACTTGAAATTCCATAGACACTGCTCCCTGACCTTATGGGACAGTGAGTGTCTAAAAACAGCTGAGAATACTGATGAAATCTTGAGGCTAGCCTTATTTGAAGGAGTGACTTTTAACTATTCCATATCTAAACAGAAACGCTAATGCAGACTCAGATGAGGAAAAAGGGCATCTTACAAGACTGGAGAAATGAGAGGCAGTCTCAGGATGAAATGGTTTAGCAAGGCATAAATTGTGTGGCTTCAAGTCGCAGTTTTTGATGCTAAATTAGTTCACTTGTGTCTCAAAAGTGGATTTGATTCATAGGTTTTGCTGTTCAAATTTTGCAGCCTTTTAGGATCAGAGATTGTGTCTGAGGCAGTTTGGGGTCTAGCACCACTGATGAACCGCACGTGCTTGCAATGTCCTGAGTTGCGCTGCTGCACTGCACGTTGGGGGACTGGCAGGTCGGTTCAGTTCGTGCATCTAACAGTTATCTGAACCCTGAATGCTCGCAATGTTATGGGGTGCGGGTTGCTGCACTGCACTTCGAGGGTCTGGCAGGATGGTTTGGGCACCTAACATTGGTGCTGAGAACATGGAAGTGCTCGTGATGTCCTGGAGGTGACGCTTCTGCTGGACTGGCCTATAGGTGACTGGCAAATCAGTTGTGGCTCATAAAACTACTGCTCAGAACCTGAAAGTTGGGAACTCCTAGGATATGTCTTTACCCTCAGGCTAAACCAGCTCCTCCCTGAGAAAAGGGAAGCTTGTTATTCTGACCCATAAGTGGGAATCAGTGGAGAAGGTTGGTTTGTGGAAGCTGTGGAAGTTACATACTTGCTGTAACTGTTGATCTTCCAGAATATTTTCTCCATTGATTACCACACCCACCCACCATCCCCCACTCCAGCAGAGCCAGGGCCTCTGGACAGCTCACCCTGTTGCTGGCATCCTGTATGCTGCTGCTGTATGCTTCTCCCCAGTTGTTTCCTTTGTCCTGAGGGAAGCCTGTCTCCCCAAAAAAACTGATCTGGGACCTACTTCTAGGGCTCCCAGTCTTGGTATAGGTGTACATTTTCTGTGGAACATGCTCGGTATAGGTGGACATCCAGCAGACCAGACCTGGGTTTGAATCCCATAGCTTCCACTTGCATACTGTGTGACCCTGAGCAAGTCACTTAACCTCCTTGTGCTCCCAGGTCGCTCCTGTAAAAAAGCTTTCAGCTTAGTGTGCTATACCTGGTTAAAAACAACTAAATAAATAAAAAATAAACATTTTCTCTGGAACATGCTTGGTATATGTGTACATTTTCTCTGGAACGTGCTAAGTATAGTTGATTTTCTCTGGAACATGTTCGGTAGAGTGTTGATTTTATCTGGAACATGCTCAATAGAAACATAGAAACATAGAATTTGACGGCAGATAAGGACCGCTTGGCCCACCCAGTCTGCCCATTTCCCTACCTAATGGATAAGCTGCAGATCCTAGTTAACCAGCAGCCTACTTCTTCCTACCCCCACCCCCTAGAATTGTCTTATGACTGTCCCATGCATGCTTGAATTCCACCACTGTGTTTGACGTCACAACCTCCTCCGGAAGGCCGTTCCATGCATCCACAGCCCTCTCTGTGAAACAATACTTACTTAAATTACCTCTGAGCCGCGCCCCCATCTTCAAATTGTGCCCTCTTGTTCTTGCACACCTCTTTTTTTTAAAGATGCTACCCTCTTGGACTTTGTTGATTCCCTTGAGGTACTTGAAAGTTTCTATCATGTCCCCCCTCCCTCCTTTCCTCGAGGCTATACATATTAAGCTCCTTAAGTCTCTCTTCATATGTCTTCCGGTGCAGACCCTGCACCATTTTAGTTGCCCTCCTCTGGACAGCTTCCATCCTGTCTATGTCTTTGAGGAGATTGGGTCTCCAGAACTGCATCCCACAATGCGTGGCAATATAGATGTACATGCTTGGTACAGGTGTACATTTTCTCTGGAACATGCTTAGTATAGGTGTACACTTTCTCTGGAACATGCTCTGTATAGTTGTATTTTTTTCTCTGGAACATGTGTGATAGGTGTTTATTTTCTCAGGAACATGCTCGGTATAGATGTACATTTTCTCTGGACATGCGTGATATAGATGAAGAATTTCTTTTTTTTCCCCCTTCAATTATGTGTTTATCATTTGTTTTCCCCCCACCTTCACGTCCTTGACGTGAGCGCGCATGTGTGGAGGCATGCGCGTGTCACGCATTGTGGGATGCCCCACCCTACCGGTCACCCATATTGCCTGTGCTGCCACCGGACCTCCACCTGGAGGCGGCGGTACTGCAGGAAGGCACCTCCCGGGAGAGAGGCCCCCACCCTCCCTGGAGAGGAGGCGCGTTAGGCAGTTCAGTGCTGCTCCCTCTCCCCACGCCGCCCCTGGCAACCTGAGATCGCTCCAACCCAGCCGCTGGCGAAGGTGAGGAAGGGCGCCCAGTGCCTTAACTCTCAGCGCCACTGGGACAGCACATAGGTGAAGATTTTCTCTGGAACATTCTCAGTATAGGTGTACATTTTCTCTGGAACATGATAGCTATAGGTGTACATTTTCTCTGGAACATACTTGGTAAAGGTGTACATTTTCTCTGGAAAGGTGTAAATTTTTTTTCTGGAACATCCACTGCTTTATTTAATTATTGGGTCTAATTCCAATAATATTTTTAGCAGCTGTTCATATCTTCGGGTCGGTTTGCCTTGCAGCTGGAGATGAGGGCACTTGGGGAATGGACGGGGGAATTTGGGGGTCTAATTCCTGTAATAGTGAGTTGCTTGTCATTCCGATTTGCGGGTCATGGCTGAAAAAGGGAACTAGGTCTTGGTCCACATTTACCCGATTTACCAGTATAAAAATAAATAAATATTTCACAGCATGCACGGTTGCAGTTTTGTGCTGCAAAGTGATCACAAGGACCAATTTGACGTACATGCTGAGTTGTACCCCTTTATGCTTTACACAAAGGGGTCACAAGCCTTTCCCTGTGCTGTCATGCAGGTCACAGCCACAGCATAAGGAAAGGGTCGGGTGGGAGTCCTATTTAATGAAAATAAAGTCCACAGACATTGTCATAATTAAATCTCGGGTAGGTACTCCAAATTTGGGAGACCACTGTTAGTTTTACGTAAGTGTACAGTTGGCATTGAAGTTGAAAGATTACAAACGTCATCTGTTTCCTAATATAGACACTTAAAATTCATATTGCAAATACCATATCTGCTCGAATAAGAGCCCTGGCCCTTAATTATTTTGTAGCGTTATGACAGCAAGCACTTATTCAAGCAGGCTATTTGAGCAAGGGTGCTTATTTTTTTTAAAGTTAGTTTTATGGTATACACACCAGGATTAATATAAATAGACACACATACGTTCATTTTGTTTAATTGTATTATCGTTTTAAATGTACTTTAAACTTTATGATACTTGAGTACAGAAAATCGGGGAAAGGGGGGACACGAAGAAAATAATACACTTGCCAAATATTTTAATTGCTTCCTTCTTGACAGCTTTGCGAGTCACACGCAACCGTTGTGCTTGCATTGTCTCGATCCAGGAATAGAGTTGCACCTCCAGTGTCTCGGAGACAGGACGCTGACTGCCACATCCTAATTTCCTTCTCCCCTGTGCAGACATGGATCAGAGCTGGTCTTCCTGCTTACACCACTCCCGTATCCTTTTTGCATCAACGCCAAAGTTGTGAGCTGCGCTCTCTTTTCTATTGCCGTTTCAGACACTCGCAATTGCCTGGAGTTTGAAGTCTGTGCTGTAACTATAAAGCTTTTGCATCTTTGATGCAGGCTGTGCTGTAGGTGAGTGATCACTGGGGTGCTTTGACGTGCCCTGCTCGTTAATGGCTGGTAGCTGGGATACATGTATGGATGTCAGTGTGCTTTTTTTTTTAAAAACATTAACAGCCAACAGCTTTCTAACACCCTGCTTAACACCTAACTTATTTTGATTTCTATGTAACTGCCTTGGCTACAGGTGTCGCATTGTTATGAATGGGTGCTAATCACATCCAGCATGGCAGACAATACCTGCGCTAATCTCTTCCTCTGTTTCTGTTGTCACTGACCCAGCCCTTAATTGAGCACCCTGAGCGTGGAACTCGTATGCGCAAGATGTCATTACTTCCCCGGCCCTTAATTAAGCACCAGCTCTTCTTAAACTCGTGAGGATTTCTCACCAGGCGCTTATACAAGCAGGCCTTTAATCACGCACCGGCGGTAATTCAGACAAAGACGGTGTAGTGAGAAAATTGGAGACGACGTGAATTAATTCCTGACTTCGTTATAGTGGTTCAAGAATGTACTAATTCCTTTACTGAAGTCTAACAAAAATGCCCCTCCAAACCAGCTAGAAACAGGAAGACTCAACTCCCTAACCAAAGCAAGAATTAAAAAAGCAGGATGAGATGGAAGGATAGAGTCTGGAGGAACGCAAACTGAACTCTAAATTCAGAAGATTGGGACATTTTCAGAAGAGTCAAAAATAAATGTAGGTGTATGATTTAAGAACCTAAAGGGTTATACTGTAATGACAGAGTAAATCAAACCAGAAATCTGGCTCCGTGTTCAAATTTGATAAAGCAGTTAGAGGGCGCAGCCAAGAAAGATGAGAAGATTAGTTTCCCAAGTAAAGGAGTTGAATTTCCAGCTAAGCAAACAGCAAATTGTTTAAACAACTACTTTTGTCATCTCCCTGATATAGAATTGGACTGTCCAGTATCCCCTGGATCTGTGCTGTCTGGTAGAGGTCAGGAGCTACCTTCTGTCATAGTTGGGGTTCCAAGGCTTTATTTTACAGCTATAAAATGAGAGCTTTTGTTAAGAGAAATAAAGCGACATTTGAAAAAAAAGCCACAGGTGTGGATCAAGTAGAAAGAGAAAGTATTCAGGAGATATTATAGCACCCCATCCTTGCTAGCATATTTAAGCAAAGCCTACAACAGGTGTGATTTCTGGAGTATTGGACAGATTCTAAGATTAGCCCTATACTCAGAGGTGTAGGTAACAACAAACCCACAAATTATAGACCCATAGCCCTGCCCTCCACTGTGTCAAAATTGTTTGGGAAGTTTCTTAATAAACAATTTTTTTTGGTTTTAGGCCGGGGAGGTAGGTGGGCACTTAGTTGCCAACAAAATGGACATTTGTCCCAGGGTTAGGGGGTTAGTCTGTGGGTGCATGTTCGTCAGCGTCACTAAGGGCTTTGATTTGATGATTTTTGTTCTGCTGGAACGATTAACTACCATTGGCTTGTCTACTATGGTTACAGTCTGGTTTAGATCCCACATTACTGAACAAATGCAACAAGGTATTCATAGTAAATACATTATCTGATAGAGAGTGGTTATACAAGGGGAATCCCGCAAGGGTCTATTTTGGGACCCCTATTATTTTGGCTATATATAAATCTGTTACCCATCTGTCTCCCTGTTCCTCTCTCTCTCTCTCTGGGGAACCAGAATGCACAGAGATTTTGAGCCATGCGCAGTGGTTCTCCCACACCCTCGCTTTCACCCCAGTTGCAAAGCACAGTGACCCCAAGATCTAAAGAACTGCTGAAAGCAGTTCCTTAAGGGTTGGTAGCTTGGAAGCAAGAATGTCTGATCTTCTTCAAAGATATACTGTATCCCTCCATTGAGCCACATCATGGAACTGTAAGCCATCAGCATCAGGACCACCCAGAAATGTTTGCAGGCTGGAGCCACTCACATTGATGTGCGTCATTGGCACCTATATAATGCGGGCATGTGCAGCAAGCCTCAGTTCTTTCTCCCACTGTCAACCACTCATCGGTCCACCGTTGCTGAAGAACACTGTCAAACCTTTTGCAAGTTTCCACTATCGCTTTTGCATGTACTTTTTTTAATACTTAACTTTTATGCTGCCACTGAAAGACAAGGGACTGCTGTTCCATTATTGCCATTGTGGTGACTTAAAGCAGCAGTACTACCGAATCAGGAAGTGATCTTTCAAAATTCGTCTTTTTGGCTGTAAGCATGCGGCCAAAGTTCCACTTTCAGGGTTTTAAATAATTGATTAGCAGTTTTTTTCTTGGGACAATACTAACTGTACAGAAAGCATTTGTATAGGTTTTCTAGAAGTGTTTGTTAAACACAGTGAGGCAAGTGCTTTGCATTTTCCCAGTGTTTTAGAACTTTTATGAGCAAAACGCTAATCACTTTTTAGAGTTAAATAAAATCTTGCACTTTCCATACCTGTAAATGTTTTTTTCCAGTCATCTTTAGTTTTTTTAGATATTTGCAATTTATTTGAATTGTTGTAGCGCTACAACAAATATGGTAGTTGACTAATTTTCCGCTGCGCTTTTTCTACAGGTCATTTCACGTCTTTTGACTACAGCACAGGGACCCTCTACTGACCATTCCCGATGTCCCTGCAAGTTATTCACATGTGCAGTTGGCAGCATAGGGGGTTCCAGTACAACATGCTTAGTGGCAGAATGTAAATAAAAGCAGAGAATAACTGAGCAAATTACTCAGTGATAGTACAATGCTGGCGAGAAAGAGTACCAGGTATATCATTAGCAAGGCACAGGGAATAAACTGTCAAAAAAGCACAAATTTTTTTTTTCCGTAGTACTGCTGCTTTAAAGACTTAATAAAGATTGACTACTCCATTTGTATTTGTTGCTTCGGTACAACCAACAGCATTAAAGCCTGCTAAGTCTGTCTGTGCTTTAACCAGGCAACCAGGAGACGTTGCAAGAAAGCTTTAGAAAACTTTCTGTTGATTCAAGAAATGAAGAAACAGGATATGGTGAAAGCAGTTTCATCGTCAACTACTCCTGTTCCTAGTTCTCTGTTGATCCATCGATCACCACATTCAATGATGGTTGTTGCTGTCTCATCGAAGAAGGGTAAGTTTTCAAAATTAATGAAAAAATACCACCATTCTGAGAAGGATAAGCACAGAAAAGGAGAGGACACTTCTCCAGACTGTTCCTATGTACCTCTAAGATGGGTTAAGTCTGCAGATAAAGACAGGTCCCAGACTCTGACCATGGGGTCTGCTGCTCCCCGGCTGTCTCTCGGACACCAAGGCTCGGGTCTGGTGTTGGCTCATCCTCCCTGCAATCTGGGGACTCGCAGCCTGTTCTGCCATCAGCCACTATCCTGTCACTGGCTCTGGCGCATCAGCAGCCCCTTTGGGCTCCGTTGATGCACTGGCATTATGTCAAACAGTGTCAGAGCTGTGTCCATGCCTGCGGCCGAATATTCCTGCACCATTGGTGCCTCTGGCTAACCCTTCATCAACATTGCTGTTGATATTTCAGTTTTCTGCTCCTGCCTCTGTGCCAGGTTCAGATAGGTTGCCGTCGATGGGGATTCCCATCATCAGATCCTCCTTGATTGTCTCCCCATCCTGTCAGTCCTCAGCCACTGACACTCGATGATGAACTGGAGTACAATTCAGAATTCATGGAGGAGGAGGCCATTGATGAATAGGAAGAGGTTCAAGCTGCACTTGGAAAGTGTGAAAAACACACCTAGATCTCCACCTGAGGTTGTCTCTTTTCAGGCTTTCCTTAAACAGGTTCAGGCAAAGCTTGGGTGCAAAGAGGAAGAGGAAGAGTCTTCCAAGAGTCTATTAGTTCCTGGTGGTTTCAGCCTCTCCAACTGTGACTATACCTCCAGCGCATTCTGTACTTGAAAATGCTACTTTGGCAGCCTGGCACAGACCTGTTCAATTACCTGCAGTCCCAAGGAAGGTAGATAAACAATATCTGGCCCCTTCTGCAAAGCCATATTATTCTTCACAGTCTGAAGCAGATTCCGTGATAATTAGGCTGCTCTTGACGGATCAGAGACACCCAGATGCATGAGCTGTCTTCCTCTGGACAAGGTGTCAAGGAAGCTGGATGTGATGGGGAAGAGAACTTTTGTTTCTGCTTCCTGGGCCTCAGAATTATTAACTGCTTGGCTTATATGATTAAATATCAGACTTGCCTTTGGAAGACCGTGGCCACCCTGGCTGAAAAATTGTTGGAGGGCCCAACAAGATCCTGGCTCAGCAAACCATAGCCAGTGGACAGGATGCTAATAATGCACCTGCTCTGATTGACCTATGATGCCTCTGATGCTGCTGCCAGGGCTACTGCCTCTGGGATTTACCGCCATTGACACTCTTGGCTAAGGTTGGCTGTTTTTTTCCTCTGATGTGCAGCAACATGTTATGAATGCTCCTTTTAGGGGTAAACAGTTGTTCGGCAGTGATAGTGAAAATGCTTCACAGAATTTGCTGCTTAAAAGAACGACTCTTGGATCCCTTAATAGTCGGAACCCAAAGCCCCACGGTCAAGATCACATTTTGTTTCACAGGCCTATGCCCTTCCAGGCCGTGGTTATTCCAGAGGCCCCAGTCATGGATTCTAGAGGCCTCAGCCTTACTAGGCTACAAATTTGCTCCTAGGTGCCCATGCAAGACTTACAGAAGGTCAAACCATTAACAGCACTCCTGCTGCCCCTGACACATTTTGACGCCTCTCCTCTTCCTCGTACCCCATTGCCTCAGGAAGATTTGGTAGGGGGCCAAATCCCCCTTTTTCTACCAAAGTAGAGGGAGATAACTACAAATGCTTGGGGACTGGAGGTGGTTCAGCATGGACACACCTTAGAGCTCCGTACTATTCCTCCGGTTACCCCACCATTGCCAAACCATTACCCTCCAGGACATCTTGCCCTTTTGCTGGAGGAAGTGTAATCCCTCATCTGCAAAGGGACTGTAGAACTGGTCCCAATTTCAGAAATAAAGCTACTAACCACGATACTTCATGGTTTCAAAATGGACCATGGATGTAAGGCCAGTACTAGACCTTTGCAAAGCATATAATAAGTGGGTTTGCAATGCATTTTCCTATCCAAAAAAAATGTTATTTGCTAATCAAGTGCAGCCTTAATTAGCAGAAGTTATAAGTCAACCAATTTGTTGCATTTCAGTAAACAGTCCCGAATTGTGGACATTTTTTCCAACCGTTGTGGTAAAAAGTTCAGAACTGCAGTAATTTTTCTCGCAATGTGACACTTTCCCCATGACTACTTTCTTCTGGACTGTAGCTTGTAGATAAAAATAACCATTTACTGAAATTGCCCCTCAAACCTTGCTGGTTCATAATCAATATTTTCTTGATAATCAAATAGTGCTAATCAAGTTTCCAGATGTATGTTATGCTTTGCTTCAGGGTCTAAACATCTTCACAGAATACAAGACGTTCCAGATGGTCTCCCTGTAATCCCTCCTGCCCCTTCTATTACCGAGGGGTAGGATGGTAGCTGTGGACGTGGATGCTTACCTTCCTGTCAGGATCGGATTGTCACACACAAAATATGTGCAGTTCATGCTCCTGGGCTCACACTAGCAATTTTGCTTTTTGCCCTTTGGTTTGTGTTCTGTGCTGTGTGTCTTTACCAAAGTATTTGTCGCGGTAGCAGCAGCCCGCCGCAGGGAGGGTCTGTATGTCTTCCCTTAAATAGACGATTGGCTGTTAAAAACCCCATCTCAGGAAGCCATTGTATACACACTGTTTCGGACCCAGCAGTTGTTCAGCCAACTAGGAATACTGATCAACTAATTGAAATTAGTCCTTACTGCTTGCCAGAGGCTCCAGTACGTAGGAGTCATGCTGGACACGAATCTCAGTCAGGTGTTCCTGCCCTCAGACCATGTCACGGCACTAGTGGCACAGGCACAGCTGGTTACCTCCACTGACTTTATGTTGGCCCGAAGTCTGTTATAATTGATTGGCCTGATGGCGGCTGCCATCCTGACCGTTCTGCTGGCCTACCTCCTTATGAGGATCCTGCAGTGGTTCCTAAGAGCGCAATGGACTCAGCACTTGGATAAGTTGGAGCATTTCATACAGGTCACTCCTCCTCTGCATGGTTCCCTGCTCTGATGACTGGGCCGCTCCAACCTAGAGGAAGGGTCCCCATTGCTGAGGCCATTCCCCCTGCTGATGATGATCACAGGCACCTCCAGACTGATTGGGGTGCTCATTTGGGCCCCTTTAGAACCCAGGGACAATGTGGCCCTCTGGATACTGTGCTTCACAGCAACACTCTGGAGATGAAGGGCTGTTCTACATGGCCTACAGGCCTTTGCTGCCCTTATTCCAGGAAATCGGCTGTTGATTTGTGCAGACATTATGATGGTGATGTACTACATCAGTCAAGAAGGCAGGGTTCATTCATACGCTTTCTGCAGAGAGGCAATTAGAATCTGGCACTGGGCAGTAGAACGCAACATATTTCTGTCAGCAGTGTTCCTCTCCGAGACCCTGAACATACTGGCAGATCACCTTAGTCAATCCAATGCGCTCTGCAATGAATGAGAATTCTTGGACTCCATAGTGGATGATCTCTTTGAAAAATGGGGTCATCCAGACATAGACCTGTTTGCCTCTACATACGACACATAATTGCTGCGTTTCTGCTCGCTCGCTGCAGGACATGGAGTATTCTGGCAAGACGCGCTGCCCTTCTCTTGGAAAGGGAGGTTTCTGTATACTTTTACTGCATTCCTTCTAATATAGAGTTTTCAAGTTTCAAGTTTTCAAGTTGTGGGCTGAGCATGCCACCCTGATTCTGGTGGCTCCTCACTGGCTCAGATAAATTTGGTTTACTCTTCTCCAGCAGATGGAGGTGGAATCTCCTTTCCCGCTCCCCCCGGCAATCCGGACTTCAGACACAGGAGCAGGGTGCTCTGGTGCACCCATTCTTCGGTCCCTACACCTTCATCCCTGGTTCCTGAGGACATAGAGCTCTCCCACTTCGGGGTTTCCACAGCAGTGGCTAATGTTCTCTTGCCTGCTAGAAAGCTGTCTACCCAGTACAATTATTCACAAAAAAATGGAAATGTTTTACTGTACGATGTACAGGGCATGCACTGAATCCCTTTACATGTCCAATTCTTGAAGTGCTGGACTACCTCCTGTCCCTTAAGGACTCAGGACTGTTTTATTCCTCAATAAAGGTCCACATGCCTGCTCTGTTGGCTTTTCATCCCCTGACATAGGGCAAAACTGTGGGCCAGCTGGAGGTTTCCCATAGATTCCTTAGGGGCATCCTCCTAAGCCCCCCTCCCCCCGTCTGAGGTTCAGTTCCAGCGCGTGACTTTGATTTTGTACTAGAGACCCTTACCGCACCTCCCTGTGAGCCTGTGGCAACTGGTGAGCTGTGCTTCCTCTCTTGGAGGACACTGTTTCTTGTGGCAATGATGTTTGCTAGACGCATCTCAGAGTTGCAGATCCTGTGTTTATTACTTTTCACAAATAGGATTACCTTACGTACCAGTCCTCATTTTCTCCTGAAGGCTGTGTCTGAGAACACACTAAATCAGCCCATACACCTTCCTGTTTACTTTTCCTCTCCCACGGATAGTGAGGAGTGTTGCTTACATATGCTAGATGTTCACAGAATGCTGCGTTTCACCTGGATCGTACAAAGGATTGTAGAAAATCTTCTCAATTGATTTTCTTTTGCCCCCAGAATGGTGGGCTCACCGATTTCTAAACAAGGCCTACCTAACTGGCTGGCCAATTGTATTGTGTTTTGTTACCAGAGGCATGGTAAGCAGTTTCCACATTTGTGCTGCTGCCACATGGAGTACTGTTCATAAATAACTAAACACTACAGTCTGGACATCGCCCTTTGTAGATGTGCTGGCTTTGGCCTCAAGTGTTCTGCAAGGCTTCCTTAGTCAGGATCATTGGGTACTACCATCCTCCCTCAGTGCTTGTACTGCTTGGGAATTGTTCCATAATGTGGCTCAGTGGAGGGAGATACCCTTGAAGAAGATAGAATAATTGCCTACCGTAACAGTAGCTCTTCAAGAGGTACCCCTTCATTGAGCCACAGCCCTCTCTCCTGCCTTACCCCCCTTGATGGATGACTGGTGGCTGTACCGCTTGCATTTGCAAAGTGTTTTTCCTCTGCCTCCAGTGGCATCCATACTTAGGTTTCCATATCCTCTCCTGTGTGCCTGGTTTGGTTCTGTTTGCTTCAGTCCCTTTTGGTCTGATGATCCTCAGAGCTCGTCTCAAGCGGGGAACTGAGACATGCTGAGGATGCCCACATTACATATGCACCAATGAGTAACGTCGATGTGGGTGGTCCCAGCCTGCAAAAACTTCTGGGTGGTCTGGATGCCAACAGCTTACAGTTCTATGATGTGGCTCAGTGGCGGAGATTCTCTCAGAGATCTTCTGTTATGGTAGGTAACTAATCTTTCCAGCAGGGGGAAGGGTTAGGCAGTGCACAGTAGCACCAAACATTACAGGATGAAAACAGGGCTAGGTTGAGAGAGGATCCCTGAGGCTAGGAAGGGGGATCTGTGGGGCTAGGAAGGGGGATCCGTGGGATTAGGAAGGGGGATCCCTGGGGCTAGTGCATCCCACAGGAGGACTGTGGGTCAGCTAGTGCATATTTTGTGGGGTTTTCCAAAAGGAAGCGCTTGGAAATAACTCTCCCTGCTCCAGAAGGGGGGAGTGGTATGTCATTTGTGGAGGAACAGAGTTGTTAATTTGTAGATGGGCTGTTTAACTTGGGCCACCAAATGAGGAGTGTGATGGATAATAGCTTTCAGAAGCTAAGATTAAGTATTTTCATTTGGAGTAGAAAGGGATCTAATTTAATCTAAGGAACCAAGGGATTCTTTTAAAATTTAAGTTTGCAAGAAACTTAGATGAAATAGGGTTACATGGGGGTAAAATAGCCAAAGATCAAGTTCCAGCTGAAACCAGCTAAGGCTAGATAGAAGCATCCTTTTCTGTGAAAGAGTAGCAGCACCAATCCGTTCAGGAGCTTGTGGGACTCTCTAGTGTGAGGACCACGGATCAGGAGGATGGCATCAGTAGGGCAGTATGTAGGTCCACAGGGCACCGTGCCTGTTGTGCCGCCTGGTCCAAGGTAAGAGCAGTCTGGTTTTACCCATCGAGGGCAGTCTTCACTAATCACCTAGAATACATACAAACATGCCAGCAGATAAAGGCCTTACAGCCTATCTAGTTTGCTCGGTTGTGCAGCTCCCCATGTATTTACAAAGGGAACTGCACAACACCCTGGTTTCCTTTTGACCTCCCTCTACTTCCCTCTCTCCCTCCACTCACCCCTTTCTACCTGCAATTTTTCCCTTCAGCCTGTCCCAAGCCCTCTTGAAACTGTCCATTTTTGGGAATATCACCTCCTCTGATAGCTCATTCCACTTGGCTACGACCCTCTCGGTGAAAAAGGTGCCTCCTCATCTCCCTCCTAAAACTTTCCCCACCAACTTTAGACTGTGCTCCCTAGTGATCTTGTTTCTGCAAAAGCTGAAGAGGCCCTTAGTGCTCGCCCGTTAATACCTTTAAGGTACTTGAAGGCCTCAGTCATGTCTCACCTTTCCTGTCTTTCCTCAAGAGAGTACATGTTGAGCCCCCTGGGCCTCTCATCATAGGTGTTGCCCTTCTGGCCCTGGGTCATCTTGGGTTCCTTCTCTGAACCATCTCCAGCAAGTTGACATCCTTCTTAAAGCAGCAGTACTACGAAAAAAAAAAAATTGCGCTTTTTTGACAGTTTATTCCCTATGCCCTGCTAATCCTATACCTGGTACTCTTTCTCACCGGCATTGTGCTATCACTGAGTAATTTGCTCAGTTATTCTCTGCTTTTGTTTACATTTCTGCCACTAAGCATGTTGCACTGGAACCCCTATGTTGCCAGCTGCACATGTGTATGACTTGCAGGGACACCGGTAATGGTCAGCAAAGGGTCCCTCTGCTGTTGTCAAAAGACGTGATGTGACCGGTAGAAAAAATGCAGCTGAAAATTAGTCAGCCGCCATATTTGTTGTAGTGCTACAACAATTCAAATAAATTGCAAATATCTAAAAAACTAAAGACGACTGGAAAAAAACATTTACAGGTATGGAAACTGGAACTTTGGCCGCATGCTTACAGCCGAAAAACAGAATTTTGATCGCTCACTTCCTGATTTCATAGTACTGCTGCTTTAAGATATGGGTGCCAAAACTGCACACTGTACTGTACTCCAGGTGAGGTCTTACCAGTGACCTGTACAGCGGCAGACTGACCTCCGCCTTCCTGGTGGTAATTCCCCTGGCTATGCAACCCAGCATCCAGTTTGGTTTGGCTGCTGCTCTGGTGCAGTGTGCAGATTGTTTCAGGTCATTTGTAATTATTACTCCCAGGTCCTTTTCGTCTTCTGACCTGGTTACCTGCATTCTGCCCAACCAGTATTTGGTTCCTGGATTCTTTGCCCCCAGGTGAATAGCATTGAACCCCAGCTGCCAAATGCTGGACCACTTTTCTAGCCTAGCCAGGTCCGCTCTCGGTTCCTGTCTTCCCTCCTCCATACCTACTCTACCACAGAGCTTGGTGTCATCCATGAACAGACTTTTCCCTTGATTCCGTCTGTGATGTCACTTATGAAGATGTTAAACAACACTGGACTGAACACTGATCTCTGTGGGAGCCCACTGGTCACAGGTCTTGCTTCTGAGAATTCTCCCCCACAACTACCACCCTTTGGCTTCTATCCTGCAGCCAGCTTCTGATCTATCCTGTGAGCTTAGCCCCCACACCCATGTCTTCTAGCTTCCTGACCAGACTTCTGTGAGGCACAGAGTTAAAGGCCTTGCTAAAGTCCAGATACAGGACATTAACTGCCTGGCCCTTGTCCATTGTCCTAGTGACCCAATCGAAGAAGTCAATTACATTAGTTTGGCAGGACCTCCTCAACACAAACCCATGCCATCTCTCAGCCTGGAGACAACTTTCCACCAGAAAGCTGATCAGTCTCCCTTTCAGGATGATCTCCATCTGCTTACTCACTATTGAGGTCAGGCTGACTGGTCTGTAGTTACCTGGTTTGTCTTGCAGCCCATTTTTATAGAGAGGCACCACATGTGCTGTTCTCCAGTCCTGGGGCATGTTTCCAGACTCCATAGGGGTTAAGCAGGTCTGCTAGGGGACCCACCAGAACCTGTACCAATTCTCTAAGGACCCTCAGGTGCATGCCATCTGGCCCTGGTGATTTGTCCACCGTTGGGACACTTTTTTTTTTTTTTTTATTTATAAATATCTTTTTATTTCCAATTTTCTTTTCACACTTTTCAAATAAAAGAGGGTTACAGTGAATTGATAAATGCTTTCAGTAACAATATTAGTATAGCAGCAA
Source organism: Neoceratodus forsteri (assembly GCA_016271365.2). Classification (NCBI taxonomy): domain Eukaryota; kingdom Metazoa; phylum Chordata; order Ceratodontiformes; family Ceratodontidae; genus Neoceratodus; species Neoceratodus forsteri. The sequence goes on along the minus strand of CM028132.1, from coordinate 1,474,197,194 downwards.
AATTATTAGTTTCCTAGGGTAAATATTTTACCATGTCAGATCAGTATTCCAGATTATAATGCATTATGAATAGTCTATCTCCATGTTATTCCCCAGGTTCTAGTGTCGAGGTTAGTCCTGTATTATTAAAATATATCCAAGTGTTCACCAAGAGGCAATTTTTTAGGTCAGTTAGACCCTTCCAACCCCCAAATATTCAACACACTGAGTGAGGGACTCGATTTAAGCAACCCACCGGGAGAATTAAGGGCAGAAGGTGGGGTCAACCGATGCTTGACGTAAAACCCACCGCTGTCATTTCAACATGTGAGGTGGACTTTTGTTTTGTAATTTAGCATTGAAACTTTCTGAACAGTATATATCAGACATAACAATTCTCCAGCCTTGGACAGAAGGAATCTGTGTCAACATACACATACGAGTTATGGCTTTTCTAACCGCCAAGAGGCAGACCGTAAGGAGTGTCCTGTACCATGGGGAAGTGTGATCTGGAAAGATCCCCAGTATAATTTGCTCGGCTATTAACTCTACTGGCTCGTTGAATATCACAGAAAGTTCCAACTGAAGGGTGAGCCAGAAGGGCATCAGGAGAGGGCAAAGCCAAAACACATGGACCAGAGAGGCTCTAGGGCACCCACACCCACTCCAGCTTCTCCCATATTTATCTGGTAAAAATTTGAGAACTGCCTGAGCCCTAAAAAAGCGGGAGCGGCACTTCAACACAAACTCCCTCCATCGAGGAGATGATGTAGTCTTTATAGTTTGTAAAGCAGATCCCGACCAAGCCTCAAAAGAGACTTCCCGAGATAGGTCTCTGTTCCATTCTTTTAAAATTGAAGCGGTGGATTCTGGTTGTTCACTCCTCAACCCCTTATAAAGCAGTCCTGTAATGTGAGCCCCCAAGTTCCCGCGAGTAGCTTCAATAAATAATTTTAATAGATCGGGAAGAGGGGAAGGCATTCTGACCTGAAGGTTTCTGTTTCGCAGTATATGATTACGAACCTGTAAATATCTAAATAGAGCAGGGTCACGGAGGCTATATTGTCTCTGTAGTTTTTCAAAGGGAATGATCCCTTGAGGGGAAAGAAATTGGAAAACATGGGACTATCCCTTCTTTTTCCAAGTGGAGAAGGCATTATCCATATGGATGGGAACAAAATTTTCGTCTTGAGGAATTAGATTACAGTACTCATAAATTGTTTGGATTGGGTGGGATCCCCTCAGGCACCTCCATAATTTAAGAACCTAGCAGACTACCTTTGTGAGGTCCGAAGCTGACACTGATCTCTCGTCAGAGGAAAACAGTATTCTGTTAATATCAAGTAAGTCATTTAAGTGAAATAGTTTTCCAGGGCAAGACATACATTTCTGTCAGCCACAATATCAAGGTTCTCAGGAATGCTGCTTTAGCATATAAATGAAAATCTGGAAGACTAAAGCCTCCCTGGGCCAAGGATAATTTGAGGATAGATAACCTTATTCTTGGGTGACCTTTACCCCAAACAAAACCACCTATCATTCTGTTCCATGATTTGAAGTAATAAGTCGAGGGGGGGGGGAAAGGGACGTTTTGGATCAAGTGCAGAAGTTGGGGGGAAGAATATTAATATGAATAATTTCAATTCACTGATGAAAAGAGTAGAATCCTGAGCAGGGTTTTAAATAATTGATTAGCAGTTTTTTTTCTTGGAACGATACTAACTGTACAGAAAGTATTTATATAGATTTTCTAGAAGTGCTGTGTTTGTTAAACACAGTGAGGCAAGAGCTATGTATTTTCACAAAGATTTAGCACTTTTATGAGCAAAACGCTAATCAATTTTTAGAGTTGAATAAATCCCTGCTGAGTTCCACTTATCCAGGCCCGACTGAATTTGTAGTGAAATGGGTTCATAATTTATTGTTTCCATAACAACCGGGTCTTTGGGAACTTATAGGCCCAAGTATTTGATTTTAGTGGATTGTCATTTAAAGGGGAAGGCCTTCTTAAGATGTTGGGGAGGTTTAAAGTTAAATACTAAAATTTCCGTTTTGGACAAATTTAGTTTAAGTCCTGCTATTCTTTCAAATCTGGTCAGAATTTTCCAGACTGAGGAAATTGAAGTATTGGGAGACAATAATGTTAATAATATATCAACAGCAAACTTGCTAATTTTACATTCCTGTTGGCCTATAGGTATACCCTCTATCTTGGGGGGAGGACCTCAAGACAGAGGCCAAAGGCTCAAGGTATATTGCAAAAAGGTAGGGAGGCGGGCGCAACCCTGCCTCGTTCCCCTGCTCATGTGAAACGGAGGTGACAGGGCTCCATTAGCTCGTAAATTAGCCCTAGGGGACCTATAAAGATTAGTTAAGCATGTAATAAATGAGGAAAGGAAATGGAGAGCCTCAAGGGTGTCCCACAAAAAGGACTATGAAACACGATCAGAAGCCTTCTCGGCATCAAGGCTAATAAATGCGGCTGGGATTTTCCTGGTGAGGATGTATTCCTGCAGGATTATTGTTCTGTGAATATTGTCCATAGTGCTCCTGTTTTTAATAAATCCAGATTGATCAGGGTGTATAATTTGTGGAATAATGAATTCCAATCTGGAGGCCAAAATGGCTGTGTAGATTTTATAGTCAACATTTAAGATGGAGATAGGTAGATAAGATCTAGGATCCAAAAGGTCCTTCTGCGGTTTAGGTATTGGAGCAATAGTTGTGAAATCCCAAGATGGGGGAGGCAACCCCACTCTGGAAGACTTTCATAAATAGAGAGTGAATTTGGGGGGGTTAATTCCTTAGTAAACAACTTATACCATTCTGATGTGTAACCATCTGGGCCTGGGCAACACCCCGAATTGAGTTTTTTAATTGTCTGGATTATCTCAGCCTGGGAGATGGGAGCTTTTAGATCATTAATTTGGGAAGGTGACAATTTAGAAAGTTTTGCCTGGCTTAAAAATTGTGAGGAGTCTAAATAATTTGGGGATTCCTCCGCAGAATATAATTTGGCATAGTAGGCCGAGAAAGTCTGGAGAATGTTTATCAGCGTAATGAACTTTACCTGTGGTTAAATTTTTAAGTTTCAAAATAGTGGCAGAGCGTCTATGTGATCTAAGCCTCTGCGCAAGTTTTCTGGCCCCTCTGGGTCCACCATCATGATCTGTTTGTCTAAGATAAAATAGTGACTGTTGTATTTTATTATCTATTATTTTCTGCAAAGCCGCCGTAGTATCTCTAATCAGCCTTTACACATCTGTGTCACCATCTCTGAACAACATCACTGTTAGGACCCTTAGGCACTTAGGTACCTTACTGACTTGAATTTCACCATCGGAGACTCCCCCAATTCCCTCATGGTACTGGCCCATCCTTCTCCCAAGTGAAGACTGAACAAAAGTATCTGCTAAGCACCTCTGCCTTTTCTTCACTAACCCCCTCCTTTTTAGCTTTACAATCTTTTTTTTATGATTCGTTTCTCCCTTGCATACCTGAAAGAGGTCTTCTCACTAACTTTTAACCCCTGGGCTAGCTGTACCTCTCTCATGGCCTTTGCCTCCCTTACTGCCCCACTAGCCTCTCTTGATTTAGTGGTGTAGTCCACTCTACCCTCCTTCTGAGTATGCTTGTTCTTTCTAAAGACTGCCCTTCTGTCCGCTGCCGCTTCTGCCACCTTCTTGCAGAACCAGCTGGGTCTTTTGCCCTTAGCCTTCTTACTTTTGATTTTGGTACACTCACTAGTAGCCTCCATCAATCCCTTCTTTTGTTGTGGCCCATTTTGGTTCCACATCCGTTGCCGCTTTGATCCTCATCTTGGGGAGGTGGTCAGTAAACTACCCCATTCTTAGTTTCTTCCCTTTAAGCGGCCCCTGACACCGCTGTGGCAGCTTTGAGAAAATGTAATGTTTAGCACAAGTGAGCTTATATTTTAATATTGTTTCTGTGTTTCTCATTCTTGTTTATTACTAAGGACATTTGCATGTAAACAGGATTACTGCCCTATCTGTTCTGGCTGCTTGCCTACATATGACATCACAGCTCTGTTTGTGACATCACAGTCTGTTGCTGTGGGGATAATTATGATGCCATAAATGTGAGATTATTTATTTATTTACTTATTTAAAAGTCGGTAACCGGGAAAAGCACCATGACCAGAAGCTCATTTCCAGGTACAACCTGTATTATGATGTCATATGTAGGACAGCAGAAAGAGCAGATAAAGTCTAAGGGACAGTAAACCTCTTTCATGTAGCTGTCCTCAGTAATAAAGGTAAAAAAAGGTAAATAATTATAGAAAATACATGAAATATAAACTGAACTGTCTAAATCTGAAATTTTTCCAAGTTTTTCTAATGGTGTCTGGGCGCTTTAATGGATTGGATCTGCACCCACAAAGCTTCTGGCTTGCCCTTGGTATCTTTCTCACTGGTACAGATTACCACCTCCTTCATGTACAGTGCCACCCTCCTACGTGTACATTTTGTACCTGGGAACTGCTAAATCAGTCATGGTTTTGTGTGGTCCAGGTCTCTGTGATGGCCATTATGTCCCCCTGTCCCTCAGCCAATGATGACTACGGTTCCATCATTTTGTTCCCTATCTGAAAGATGTCTGAATTGTCGGCTAGGACCTTGGGAAGTATGAGCAAAATCCAATTTGGGGTTACCCTGTGTAGGTGTTTGTACTTGGGGATTGTTGGGAAGCAGCTTGGGAAGTGTTAACAAAGCCCTAGTTAGGGTTACATAGTAACACAGTAATTGATGGCAGATAAGGACCACTTGTCCCACCTAGTCTGTCCATATTCCCTGCCAGTATCAGCGGGTACCTCAAACTATCTTCTGCCTCTCCCACAAGATAACAAACTGTCGCATCCAGACACTCAGCAGCAGCATCTTCTGGGGTGCATCAGCTGGGAGAGGTATGTTAGAAAGAGGGTATTTATAGTGGGGGATTCTGTATTTAGGGATAATGAAACTGAGGTCTGTGCCTCGGACTAGGAGGGGGTTGGTATGCTGTCTCTAAGGGGTGACAGTGGATAAGGTATTCCCTAAGGTAGATGGGGTGGTTAGAGAAGTGGACAGGAGGTCAGACATTATTGTCTGTCTAGGGATGAATGATCTCTGGCAGGAAGGTTGCTGGCAGCAGAGGAAAAAAAACAAAACAAGCTTTTGTCAATGCCGAATGTTTGCTTGCTGGCATTAGCAGTGGAAGTGCAGGAGTTAGACAGATGCAGTATAGGAATGGCATTGAAGTATTTGAACTGACGCCAACTCCACCCTTACTCTGAAGAGATGGACAGGCGGGGTGTGCCTTTGGGTCGTCACCCATTATGGTCACGACATTTCACCTCACCCTACCCTTCAGACACTAACAAGTGTCGAGGTGTACCTTGGGGTGTTTGGGATTTACATTCACCTCATTCCATAAGGAAATACGTTGAAATGGGCGCAGTGTAGGAGAATGGGGTGGTCTGTGGGGGCAAGGGTCCAAGGCGCTCCTCGATGCCTGTCACTGGCTGCGGGGTGGGGGTGGAATGGCACGAGCATTACTGTCGACAATCCCAAGCCACACTCCTGACGCCTGTCAGTCCCTATAGGGTAGGGCGTTATGGTAGAAAACCCTAACGCCCTGGGCGTTTCTTGGTATTTTTACTCCAGGTTTTCCACATGGGCTTTTTGTGACCCCAGCACATGAACAGTGACGCTATCAGTTAGGTGAAAGGTAATCTTGCACAGCAACTGCGCCATTTGGTGCTACAGGTGCGAAAACACATTTCAAACAGGATGTGAAAAGTGACAGGTGTACTGTTCATGAGAAGGTGTAAAAAAATGGCATTGTTGAAAATCTGGAGTGAAAATATACAAAAACTGGTGAAGTCATGAGTGTGTGTAGAAACTGCGCAATGAACACCCATAATGTAATTAGTTTGGGATTTTTACAGCAGATTTTCAACACAGGCATTTTGGGACCGCTCATGAACAGTGTCACTGTGATTTTCGTAATCTGTCTCAAACACTAATTTCCCACAGTGACCGTGCTATTCTGCGCCAAATGCACGAAAATACATTTCGGCAAGGGTGTGAAAAATAACAGCTGTACTGCTCATAAGGAGGTGTTGAAAAATGCCAGTGTTGAAAATCTGGACTGAAAATATTACAAATTCGTGAACTTACGATGGTGCGTGGAAACTGTGCAGTGCACGCTCGTAGCAGTCATTTTATGGACTTTGGTCACCAAATTTTCAACATAGCCATTTTAAGACCTCTGCTCATGAACCGTGTCATTGTGATTTTCTTAATCTGTCCCAAACATTGATTTCACACACCGACTGTGCCATTGTGCGCTACATGCGCGAAAATACATTTTGGACGAGATGTAAAAAATGACAGCAGTACTTCTCATAAGGAGGTGTGGTAAAATGGCAATGTTGAAAATCTGGAGTGAAACTATAAAAAAATTTGCAAAGTTACAAATGTGCGTAGGAACTGCGAAACGCATGCTCATAAAACAGTCATTTTTGGGAATTTTTTCAGCAAATTTTCAACATATTGTTTTGGGGGCCTACCTCATGAACTGTGACACTGTCATTTTGTTACTCTGTCCCGAAAAGTGGTTCTGTGCAGTGACCGCGAAATCACCTTTTGGGACCGAATAACAAAATGACAGTGACTGAGTTCATGAGGTGTGGCCCCAAGAACCCCATGTTGAAAATTTGGTGAAAAAATTCCCCAAAATGGCAGAGATGCACCAAAGTTTAAAAAAAAAAACATTTATGCCATTATACAGCTTACCGACATTTCTTCAGTTCGCAGTTGGCTTTGAAGAGTGCAGACGTGTTTCTGGTCCACTGAAGATCATTGTGCTGGGCTCCAGAGGTAAATATGGGGGTGTGGGGAGGGGTGCACAAAGGGTGGGCGCGGGATGGGGAGGGCAAGACAGTCAACAAGGGACTTTTTTTTTTTTTTTTTTTTTAAGTGTTTTTTTTCTTTTCAGGAAGACAACGCAGGACTTTTGCCAGCTGGGTGGGCTCCCAACATGCAGCTGGAAGTTTTTTTTGGGGAGATAATGGAGCAGATGGGGATTGGGCACCCTGTCGGCCCTTAAGACTTTTTACCATGCTGGGGTGGGCTCCCAGCATGGCACCTAAGAATCTGTTTTTGGGGGTTACAGTGGAGCCAGCTGGGTTGGCACCCCGTTGGCCATACAGACTTTACCACGCTGGGTGGGCTCCAGCGTGCACCTGAAAATCTGTTTTTTTAGAGAGGCACCCTGTCGACCATACAGTGTGTGGGGGGCAGAGTGCATGAGCATGCTGGGGTGGGCTCCCAGCGTGCTACTTGGGTGTTTGTTGGGGAAGGGGGGAGTAGAAAAAAATGGAGCTTTCTATGACAGCTGTTCACATGTAGTGCTGAGTGTAGGCACTTTGCATACTGCCAACGGCAGTATGTAAATTGCCTGCCGATGGCAGTATTCAACTTACCTACATGTTACCACCACTGATTGTAGTGGTCTTTGGCTTTCAGCTGTATGCCACTGCATCTGAACTGCTGTCATAGACAGCTCGGACATTTATTGGTGCGGTGAGGCCGCGCCTGCAAGAAGGAGCAGGGCATTGGAAGCGGGGTGGCACACCTATGAAAATTCGTATGGTGGCACTATATTTCTTGCACATGCATGCAAGCAAACAAACAAAAAAAAAGCTTCAGGTCATTGGGTTCCAGGCTAAAGAGGGTCAGCTGATATTGTGATCTTCTCATAGATTCTGCTGTCCACAGGCAGTTGGGGGAAGGGGGCCAAGGAGGCTATAAAAGCTTTTGATTTTAACAGTTCGTTGGCAGTGCAGTAAGCTGACGAGGGGTTTTACTTCCACAGGGAATGGTGTACTTTTTGGTGGAATAAAGCCTATTTAAAATGGACAGCCTCTATCCTAATAGGAAAAGGACTAAGGCATTGGAGCAGAGGTTTGAGGCATGCATTTCAGGGCATTTAAACTAGCACGGGGGAGGCTGGTACTAGGGACATCTGTGAGGAGAACTCAAGTGAGGGAGCCCTAGCTAGCGCTCCCACAGTTAGGGGCAGTTGGGGGGGGGGGTGGTACTACAGATAGGAAATGTGAAAGAGGCATATGGCACAGACTGGTTACCACATGGGGAGAGGGGCGGCACATAAAGATGGTGAAATAACACGGGGAATAAAGTATGGTGGAAGGGGTAAAGCTTGGAGATGGGTCCTAAAAGTGTGATCAGCTTAAATGCAGAAGCCTCGGCAACCAGTGCTCCAGACAGCATTGGCATTTAAGAGTAGTATACTAACCATTTTTGACATCTGGTTAAGTAAAATATAATTTTGGTGAGTAAAAGTGCTTTATACTTGGAAAATCATCGGAAAAAACATCTCTTTCTGAAGTATTTATTGAGAATTTCCAAGAATTGGGATTCGTTTCCGTACTTATCAACAAAACTGTTAAAGATTAAAGAATATTTCTTATAAATTGGTGAGTAAATGAGGCTAGTACCTTGATCTGGAGCACTGACGGTAACAGAATGAGTGTGTTCCAGATAAGTGATGGTAGAGGCTAAGGTGGACCTGTTATCCATGATGGAAACATGGACAGCAGGAAACGCTGATTGGGACCTTGCAGTACTGAGCTATTCACCCCGTAGGAGGGGCAGATGAAATGTCAGTGGAGGGGGTGTGTGGCACTGTACGACAGAGAAAGAGTAAAGGCCTTGGAGGATACTAGTCCCGGGGGGGGGAGGCGCATAGAATACAAGCAGTGCAGCGGGCAGTGAAAGAGGATAAAAAGATGAGGGTTGGTATTGTGTACAGATTGCTGAACCAGGTTTGAACTGAGTAGTGGACACAGTTTATTTTTGCATTCAGGATCAGTTGGTTTGCGTGGAACCGCCTGTTAATGTGATCCTGTCGGGCTGCAGTTGAGTCCCGAAAGAGCAGAAGCTTAATGCTTCACAAGGTAGTTCATTTGTAATGTGATTCAGACTCTTATTGCTGAACCCTGAAGCCTTCTCAACACACAGGTTCTAACTGAGCATGCTCAAGGCTTGATGGGTAATACAGCGCACTTTTTGACGTCGATCCCACTACTGATGTGCGTGAAATGGCAGTCGCTGGTTGTCATTATGCTAATTGTATTGCTTCCACAGGCATTTTATTGGCTAAAATAATAAAGCAACGTTAAGTCTCAATGTTGCTGTAAATATTTTTGACAATTCTTTAACACATTGTGGAAGCGGTACAGTTAGTATAATGATGCCAGCCATTGTTACAGTTGTGATGGGATCCAAAACCCTAAATTGGTCTACATTACTCATGAAGGCTTGCTGGCACTTCATTGGGACCAGTACTGTGCTTAATAGGCTTCTAAATTTGGTGGTTTAAGTCGGAATCTGATTACAAATGAACAGCCTGTCACAAAATGATGCTGCGTGCAGTTTGGGATTCCTGTAACAGTCTTACAAGATATGTTGTAACTAAAGACAGTTGCTCCAGCTCTTTGTTCGTCACCTTTTCTGGAAATCTCCTTGGTCAGTGTTAAGTCTTCCGGTCATTGAGCCCCTCTTGTGAGAGAAAAAAGAAAGCTTTCTGTTTTGTTCTTAAAGATTTACTAGTGTTCATGTTGGGACTTGTTAGTGCGGGGGATCAGTGCTAGTGTACAGAAAAGCTTTGCAGCCAGAAATGGAGAGGCCAGGTCTCAGCAAGTGAATTCCTGCTACTTTGTAGCTTGCACGAGATTCTGGGGGAGCAGATCAACAGATTACCTCACAGAAGCACAAACTCACTGTGTTCCTGTACTGCTGTTGGAACTTGGACACATTGACAAATGTACTGCTTGTCACAGAATCCCAGTTATAACCCCCTTCCCTGTATCCAAATGCTGCAGTTTAAACGTTCTTTTTTGATATATTCCAGTCAGAGTTTGTTTTAACAAAGACATCAACACACCCATTTGTCATTCTGTCTTCAGGTATTCCCAAGGTGAGCTAGGCATTGGTGGGCTTCAAAATGTCCCGCTTCTTTGCCAGGACTGCCATCATGGATACAAGCAGAAAATGTAGGTTGCTGAGGGTTTCTCTCACAAAACCCAAACCAGTGGCATACTATTGTGGTGTTAAAAAAATTGTGATCATTTTGTATTGGTCATCACACAATACACATGGTTTTATCCTGACCATTCCCAACCCTGCTGAAATCACCTTGTCCTTTCACAAATTTTTCACCCTCCTCTCCCTGTTCCCTTCCTACTCCCTCCTTGCTAACCCCATCATTTTCTTTCTGCTCCCCTGCTTCCCTTGCAGATACTCTTTCAGCTCCTCTAACTCTTAACTCATCAACATTTTATTTTAGCCTGTATATGACCATTGCTGTGGGACTATGTTAACCTATCAACTGCTGCTGCCCTTCCCAGGATCACCATGAAAACAAGATGCTGCATCATATGTGGTTATCCCTGGTTGGAGTCATTTCAAATAAATAAAAGGGATAAACTGTGCCCAACTGCACGTAATAAGGGTGTAAAACTGAGGGGTTCTAGTGACATTTATAAACCACAAGGCCGAAGGCTGAGTGCTTTATATTGGACCATAGGGTCAGTGGGTTTGCCTTCGGGGCTAATCCCCATTCACATCACTGTGATGTTCTCTCCTCTCTGGGCTGGTTGCCGATTGAAGCTAAATAAAGGTATTCCTCCCTGAGTCTCATGTTTAAGCTTGACCACAAATTCACACCTCCTTGCCTTAGTGGGCTGATACGCCTAAGACAAGCACCATGTGCCCTACGCTCAGCCTCGCTAACTCTGAGTCTTACCTAATCTGCGACTGGCCATCGCCCAAAGGTCTTCCTCTTTTGCAGCTGTATCTGCCTGGAACTCCCTTCCTCCCACAGTCCTGTTTAGTCCCTCCCTCCCAATATTCCAGACTAATCTAAATGCCTCTCTTTCAGCCTCTATATCCTGTGCCTGTTTCCACTGATGTGTCACACTCCTTTCCCTCTTTTCCTTCCCCTTCCTGTCTCTGAACTTTACATAGAAACATAGACTTTGACTGCAGATAAGGACTGCTTGGCCCACCTAGTCTGCCCATTTCCCTACCTATAGGATAAGCTGCAGATCCTAGTTAACCAACAGCCTATTTCTTCCTACCCCCCCACAAGAATTGCCTTATGTCTGTCCCATGCATTCTTGAATTCTCCCACAGTTTTAGACCCCATAACCTCCTCAGGAAGGCTGTTCCATGCATCTACCACCCTCTCTGTGAAAAAATACTTCCTCACATTGCCCCTGAGCCGTCCCCCCTCTATCTTCAAATTGTGTCCCCTTGTTCTTGCACATCTCTTTTTCTGAAAGATGCTACCCTCTTGGACTTTTTTGATTCCACTGAGGTACTTAAACGTTTCTATCATGTCCCCCTCTCCCTCCTTTCCTCAAGGGTATGCATATTAAGCTCCTTTAGTCTCTCCTTATATGGCTTCTCTTGCAGACACTGCACCATTTTAGTTGCCCTCCTCTGGACTGCTCCCATCCTGTCTATGTCCTTGCGGAGATGGGGTCTCCAGAACTGTACACAGTACTCCAGATGGGGTCTCACCAACTGTCTGTACAGAGGATAACAACTTCCTGTTTTCTGCTGATGATGCCTCTCCCTATACATCCCAGTATCCCCCAGCCCTCCCTACTACCTTCTCACATTGCTTGCTAACCTTAAGGTCATCTGATATGATTACCCCCAGATCCATTTGCATTTTTGTTGTTGTTACTACCTCCCCCCATTGTGTGATCTTCCCCAGGGTTTTTGTTTCCCAGGTGCATTATTTTGCACTCCTTTGCATTGAATCCAAGCTGCCATACTTCTGACCATTCCTCCAACCTTTCCAAGTCCCTTCTCATCCTTTCCACGCCTCCTTGTGTATCAGCCCTGTTGCAGATCTTTGTATCATCTGCAAAGGGGCATACTTTTCCTTCCAGTCCCTCTGCAGTGTCACTTATAAAGACATTAAAAAGGACTAGACCCAGTACTGAACCCTGCGGTACTGCACTAGTAACCCCTTTTCTTTTTTATCAGAGTGGACTCCATTTACAATTACCTTCTGTGTCCTGTTATCCAGCCAGTGTTTTAGCCAGGCTACCACCCTGGGACCCACTCATGAGGGAGCAATCTTAGACCTCGTACTCTCAAACCGGGGCAGTGAGAGGATCTCAGATCTAGAAGTGGGTTGCCATCTGGGGACAAGTGACCATCAAACAGTGTGGTTCACGTTAAACTCAGCTACAGAGTCAAGCCATACAAAAGTGAGGGTACTGGACTTTAGGAGGCTGACTTTGGCAAGATGGAGAGTGCCTCAGAAAAGCACTAGCAAACAGGCTAGAAGGAGGTGTGGAGCAACAATGGGGAATTATCAAAACTGCCATCACAGAGGCAACAAGCCTTTGTGTGAAGCAAATAAACAAATCAAAACGAAAGAAAAAGCCACTGTGGTTCTCAAGAGGTGGCTGTGAAAGTCAGGAAGAAAAGATAGCATTCCAGAAGTATAAGGAAACACAGAAGGAGCAGGACAGAGAGCTGTACCAGTTAAGGCAGAAAGAAGCAGGAGGAAGTCAGAATAGCAAAGGCCCAAACTGAGGAAAAGATAGCCAACTCAGTTAAGAGGGATAAAACCTTATAGGTACATCAGCGGGCGTAGAAAGACAAAGGGAGGGATAGTGAGGCTGAATAGAATAAACGTGGGTGGGCAGAGGGACAGTGAAAAGCAGGAATACTGAACGAATATTTCTGCTCAGTATTCACAAAGAGGAGGAGGAAGTGCCTAATCCAATTAACAGAAGCATCTTGATAGGGGGTTGATCCCAGTCCTTTCACAGAAGAAAGGGTTCTGCAAGAACTCCTAAAACTGAAGGTGGACAAAGCAATGGGTCCTGATGGAATTCACCCCAGAATTCTAAAAGAATTAAGGAAGGAACTAGTGAAACCACTGGCTACTCTTTTTAATAAATCATGGGAGGATGGTGTGGTACCTGAGGACTGGAGGAAGGCGGATGTGATTCCCCTTCACAAAAGTGGGACCAAGACAGAGGCAGGAAACTACAGACCTGTCAGTCTGACCTCTGTGGTAGGAAAGTGATGGAGTCACTTCCTGAAGGAAAGAATAGTTGAGTACCTAGAGGTCAGTGGAGCACAGGATCCAAGGCAGCATGGGCTCACAGTGGGAAGGTCATGTCAGACGAATCTAATAGATTTCTTTGACTGGGTGACCAAAGTAGTAGACCAGGGAGGGGCTGTGGACATGGCCTACCTAGAATTTAGCAAGGCATTTGACACAGTCCCACACAAAGATTATTAGTCAAATTAACCAGCCTGGGAGTGGGTCCCAGGGTGGTAGCCTAATAAAACATTGGCTGGACAACAGGACACAGAAGGTGGTGTAAATGGGTCCACTCTGAAGAAGGCCAGTTACTAGTGGGGTACCGCAGGGTTCAGTATTGGGTCCAGTCCTTTAATGTCTTCATCCAGTGGCATTGCAGAGGACTGAAGGAAAAGTATGCCTTTTGCAGATGACACAAAGATCTGCAACAGGGTTGATATACAAGGAGGCGTGGAAAGGATGAAAAGGGACTTGGCAAGGTTGGAGGAATGGTCTGACATATGGCAGCTAGGACTCGATGCAAAAAGTGCAAAATAATGCACCTGAAACAAGAACCAGGGAAGAATACACAATGGGTGGGAGGTAGTAACAACAACAAAACAGGAAAGGTACCTGGGGTAATCATATCAGATGACCTTAAGGTTAGCAAGCAAATGTGAGAAGGCAGTAGGGAGGCCGGGGGTATACTGGGATGTATAGGGAGAGGCATCAGCAGCAGAAAACAGGAAGTTGTTATCCCTCTGTACAGACAGTTGGTGAGACCCCATCTGGAATATTGTGTCCAGTTCTGGAGACCCCATCTCTAAGGACATAGACAGGATAGAGGCAGTCCAGAGGAGGGCAACTAAAATGGTGCAGGGTCTGCAAGAGAAGCCGTATGAGGAGAGACTAAAGGAGCTTAATATGTATACCCTTGAGGAAAGAAGGAGAGGGGGGACATGATAGAAACTTTCAAGTACCTCAAGGAATCAACAAAGTCCAAGAGGGTAGCATCTTTCAGAAAAGAGACTTGCAAGAACAAGGGACACAATTTAAAGATAGAAGGAGGGCGGTTCAGGGCAATGAGGAAGTATTATTTCACAGAGAGGGTAGTGGATGCATGGAACTGCCTTCCTGAGGAAGCTGTGGAGTCTAAAACTGTGGGAGAATTCAAGTATGCATGGGACAGACATAAGGCAATTCTTGTGGGGGGCAGGAAGATATAGGCTGTTGGTTAAATAGGATCTGCGGCCTATCCTGTAGGTAGGGAAATGGGCAGACTAGATGGGCCTAGCGGTCCTTATCTGCCGTCAAAGTCTATGTTTTGTACTGCTGCTGTTGGGAGCTCAGTGCATGGTCTTCACTTAACTCATATCGTTTTTCACGAACCCCGTCTGCCTCATCGTACACAAGAGGGTGGTACCACTCTATCCAGTCAAATGCTTTCTTGGAATCAAGTGAGACCGCCACTGGGAAGTCACTTGAGTCCTGTTGTCCCTTCATTAGGACCTGCAAAAGTGTTCTCGGATACATAGGAGTACCTCTGCCTTTGACAAATTCTGCCTGATCTTTCAAAACCAGTTTAGGCAGTACCTTTTCCAACCTCCCAGTTAGTATTTTTGTGTAGATTTTAAAATATGCATTTAAGATCATGGTGGGTCTGTATGAGGCAACTTCCTCTCTAGGTTTACCTAGCTTTGTTAGTAAATGTATCCTTGCCTGTCTGGACTTGTTGCTTCCTTGAAAACTGAGGTTAGGGTGTCAGAGGACCCATTCTTGCAGGGTCATTTCTTTTATATAATGAAATAGTAAGGCCTTCCGGCCCTGGGGCTTTCCCTGATGTAAACTGCCCAGTGACCCAAAGCACCTCCTGTTTTGTAGTCCCCACCTCTAATTCTTGAAGGCCATTTTCATCTAAGGCAGTTAGTGAATCATAAAAATGTTCAGGGGCAATTTGCTCTGAAGCCTTTGGATTATCATACCCCGCTGAGTATAACTTTGTAAAGTTGCTGGTAAATTCTTTGTTAATCCTCTTCTTGCTTTAGTTTCATGGTTCCTTTGTTATCTTTTATACGTTATATACCATAGAGAGGGGTTTCTCCAGCAGGAGCAGGGAGGTGGTGTTGCCACTGTTACTCACTTGTGAGACTCCCCCCTTCAAGTACTGTGTCCAGTTTTTGAGGCCGCAATTCAGAAAGGACATAGACAAGGTTGCGGCAGCCAGAGGAGGACAACTGAAATGGTGCTGGGTTTGCATGAGAAGCCCTACGAGGAGAGACTGAGAGATCACAACATGTACACCCTGGAAGAGAGGACAGTGAGAGGGGACATGGTAGAGACCTTTAAGTACATCACAGGGTGCAGGAGGGGAGTCTTTCAAATGAGAAAGAGAACCAAGACCAGGGGACACGCAGTGAAGCTGGATTGGGGAAAGTTTTAAGGGGGATACATTGAAGTACTGCTTCATTGAATTGTCCATGCGTTGCATTCCCTGTCACAGACTCATTCAGTCTACAAGTCAGGAAGTTGTTTGGCAGCTTTTATAATTTAATTATTAGTACACAATAAAATGGCAATGCTGACGGCACCTGAGCTCAGTTGGGTCACTGGGATTTCTTCAGCATTGGAACAGAATCACGGAGTCGGCTGGGACACTGCAGGATGAGCCGACTGACTAGTCTGGATTGTGGTTGTACCAGTGTCACTAAGCCCCCCATATCAAGGTAAAGGGTCGGGGGGGCTGTCTGAATAAAACAGCTATTTTAAGAGAATGGGGAGTCGGGCTATGGTGGGGGACCAGTTTAAAAAGACACTGTTGGCTCCTGGCATAGTGCTAGGAGGCAGGAGCCTACAGTTTTATATCTTGTTTTTGCTCTAGCTGTCTCTGGGGAGCAGGGAAATGGGAAGGTGAATGTGAGGGAAAGCGAATACCAAATACCATGAATAATGGGGCCTAGTATTTGGTTTTGTTCCCAAATAATGATTGCTGTTATTCATGGTATTCAGGAAATCCTACTTGTTACCTGCACACCCTACTGTGACACCCTTGGTACGTGTGACAAGGTTGAATAAGACCCTGTCCCATTTGTTCTGCAGAAAAAGTTAAATGCAAGGATCTGTTCTATCCTCTCCTTTTCTGTCTCTTGTCTAATTGCGCAATCAAATTTTCTTGTGAGACCTAGGAACTGATAACTCGACAGTCTCTCAAATCTCCCCCTCCCGCTATCTCCCTGCCTTCACTTGCTGTTTCTATCTTTTCTTCCCCATTGTGGTTATAAAAATATATGTGGATCTTTACATGAACCTAGGTTCTCTGGTGTGGCAATGTATATAGTTTATTGCTGTAATGCTTGCAGAAAGTTACTTGAAGTTCGCCTCCTTCGCCCTGGGCTCCACGCCCGATTGGAGCTGCTCCCTGGCCGCCACCTGCTAACCAGCTCAAGCTGCCCTCCTTCGCCCCAGGCTCCATGCCTGATTGGAGCTGCTCCCTGGCCACCGCCTGCTAACCAGCTCACGCTGCCCTCCTTCACCCCGGGCTCGACGCCCGATTGAAGCTGCTCCCCTGCCGCAGCCTGCTAACCAACTCAAGGTACGGAGTTCTAACCTGAGACGTCCTGTCAGGACAAACTTGTATTTTTCAAACTTGGTACCGTTTTAGAGAAGCTCACCTGCGACCTGACTGTAGCTCGGCACCTCGGCTGCTTGCTTACATTTGTTCTGCTTCAACTCTAAAATTCCTTTCAGGGACAAGGACTGCTGCTAATCAGTTTAAAATAATTTTCCTAGCCATGGTCTGCTTTACTGCTCCTTAGGACATAGCTTGCCTGACTGTAACTCAAGTCTAGTTCGGCAGAATGCTTGCAGTTTGAGTGTGTGTGTGTGTGTGTGTAAGCATAAGTAGCCAAGTTTGCTCCGAATTTTAGTAAATATTTTATAAACAGTCCTTAGCTCCCCTGATTTGCTAAAAAAGTAGCCTGTGATTTTAGTAAAACGGAGCCTGCAGATTTTAATTAATGAGATGGCTTATTTTTTACCGGGATGTTAGCGAAAGGAGTATGCTTTAATTAAAGAACCTGATAACATTAATTAAGGAGCCTGCAGTTTTTAATCTGGGATTTCAGCCACAGGAATTTGCTGATTTTATTTAAGCAGCCTGTAGATTTTAAAATGTGATTTTTAGTAAAGGAGCCAGCATTAATTTAAGGAGCCTGAACTGCCCGCTTTTAAGAAAGGAATCTCCGAATATTAATTAAGGAGCCTGCAGTTTTTAATCTGGGAATCTCAGTCACAGGAGCTTGCCGATTGTATTTAAGCAGCCTGTAGATCTGAACTGTGATTTTAGTATAGGAGCCAGCAAATCTTCCATAGTCTTTACTCAGCCTGCAGCCCAGCGGCTAGTTTGCCAGCTAGCTCAAGTGATCCCCAACGCCTGCTGTGTCTCCCTGCCAGCCCTAGCTGGGGTTTTGCTTATATAGACTGCACCAGCCAATCAATACTAAGTTAATCTCCTTACTTTCCCATTGGCTCGTTATACTGACTAACCACTAGACGCCCCTTTCAGCTCAATCCTCCTTTCATGAAAAGTTAAGGTTTATCTTATACCACACACTGACTAAATTTGAAAGTGTTTGAGCCAGTTCCAGCATAGGTATCACCCAATAAATTACCCGTTTCACCTATATTGTAGGCTCCTAGTCTCCAGCACCCTCTCCAGATCTCCTATAATGGGTAAGTTTGGCTGTATGGTTATTCTCTCCTGCTTTCCACAGCAGACTACCTCATTGCCCATTCCTTAAAACCACCTCCTATATGCACTCTGCATACCCCATCTTATCACTGTACACATGATGCAACACATATACATCTTGTTTTCCCATATCTTCCTAAAGGTTGCGCTGCCTGCCTTGGCCACAGGCTAAGGAAATTTCTGTGCCTTTCTATAACTCGTTCTGAGTGCTGTAGATGCCAACTTTCACCTCATTCCTAACTTTTCTTCCCCTCCTCATCCTGCTAATTAGGGCAGAAGATATTGAGCTAAACCCTGGACCTGCCTCTGCACCCTTCACCCCTGCCTTAACACATAGTACCCCTAAAGGGCTGAAAATTGTCCATTTAAACGGTTGAAGCAGTCACCTTAAAATGGCGTTACTCGAAGTCTGGGTCAGACAGCATGCACTTGATGTACTTGGCATCACTGAGTCATGACTGAAGCTCAGTATAAGACAGCATGAGGTAGTTTTATCAGGCTACAACTGTTTTAGAAAAGATAGGGAAAAAGGGGTGGTGGGGTCATTATGTATGTCAGATCTGACCTGCATGCCACTGAGATTATCTTGATTGGTCCCTGCCCCCAAGTAGTGGAATCTCTATCTCCCTGACCCTTGGATCCTCTAAGAAATTAATTGTGGGGTGTGCTTATTTGCCCCTTAAGGAAGCCAGTACCTACCTTCCTTCCTTCCTTCATTACCTCCCTCGCCAACCTCCCACGTCATGACCTCATACTTTGTGGCTACTTCAGCGTTGACTGGTTTAACCCTCACTCGGATAAGGTGCATGCTGTACTTGCGGATTGCAATCTAGTCCAGCTAATTAATGATCCGACTCAAATTAATACTAAAACTAGTAACCACTCCCTGCTTGATTGGCTGATCGACAGTTGTGCTCACTGGGTTAAGGATGTAGGTGTACTCTCCGACAGCATTAGTGATCATTCCCCCACCTACTGTGTCTGGTGGCGCAACAACTTCCCTAAACTCCCTGCAAAAATCTCCCAGGTACAGGGAATGTCACATTTTGACCCAAGTGCCTTTGTTGCCTCCCTCGAGGAAGCCAATTGGGGACCCATCAGTACACTCCCTGACATCAACCAGGCTCTCGACTTCTTTATAGCAACCTTCACTACAATAGTCAATATTCATGCTCCACTGAAAGAGTGTAGATCTAAAGGGCTAAAAGCCCCTTGGCTTACCAGGGAGCTTAGAATACTCATGTCCTCCAGAGATGAAGCCTGGCGGAGATATAAATGTAGTGGGTTACCTATAGACTGGCAATTCTACAGGCAGCTCAGAAACAAGTGTAAGAGCAACATTAATTCAGCCAAGTGCCCCTTTACAGATCTATCCAAACAGAGAATCTCTGCAATCCTAGGGAATTCTGGAGGGAAGTGAACTTGCTGATCAAGGGCAAGATTGCAGAAGTCCCCAGCTCTATTACCGTCCTGGGCATTACCCTCTCTGACCCCCTGTCCATTGCCTCTGGCTTCAATGAATTCTTCACTAACCTTCATAGCTACACTTCACAATTCGCCAGTCCCCCCCCACACACACACATGTCCCACCCCCACAGTAAATCCTGGGGCCTGTCCTCGTGTCCTAAAACTCACCACCTTCAAGAAGTCTGCCGACTACTTGCCAGTCTGAAAGCTGATGGATCTCCCCCCGGCTTTGATACCCTTGAACCTAGATTTCTTAAATTGGGGGCTGCTGCTATAGCCTGCCCCATCCATGACCTGTTCAACCGGTCCTTTCTCTCGTGCATTTTCCCGGAAAAGTGGAAAATTGCTGTGGTTGTTCCAGTACATAAGAGTGGCCCAAATACCCCAGTCGAGAATTACAGGCCAATCTCTATCCTCTGTCCACTTGCCAAGATACAGGAATGTATTTTATATAACCACCTTCAGGACTACCTTGAACTACATCATCTGCTCTCCCCTTTCCAGCACGGTTTCCATAAAAGTCATAGCAACCTTACTGCCTTAACCAAAGTCACCTCTGATATGTTTCAGGCCATGGACTAGCCACTGGGGTTATTTTTGTTGACCTGACTAAAGCCTTTGATTTGGTCAACCATGGTCTTCTGCTTCGTTGGCTACATCTCCTTGGGCTTGACTCCAATGCCCTACTCTGGATCCAGAGCTGTCTTTCTAACCACTTTCAAAGGGTCCAGTGGGGTGGCTCGTTATCTAACCTCAAACTCATTTCTCATGGAATACCTCAGGGCTCCATATTGGGGCCTCTCCTATTCTCCCTCTTCATTAACGACATACCTAACAACTGTGGCAGGGCCTCTGTGCATGTATACGCAGATGATGCCATTATTTACTGCTTCTCCTCTGACACTGGGTGGATCAACATCAAATTAGCTTGAGATTTTCATGCTCTCGAGGACTGGTTCCTTGAAATTAATTAGTTCTGAACACAAAAAAAGCGAAGAGCATGTTGTTCCTCCTTCCTCTCCGCTTAACAGTCACCCCTTGTGATCCTTGCCCGCAGTGGTGGCGTCCTGGAATCAGTTCAGGCCTTTAAATACCTGGGAGTCACCCTTGGTACTGCACTCTCTAGACACTCATGTCACCCTTATCACCAAATCTATAAACAAAAGCTTGGCATGCTTTACTGGATCCGTCCCTTCCTCACATCGGCCTCGCAGCTGTTTCATTCCTCCCCCTACTAACTTACTGTGCACCTTTTTTGGTAACTGCCAACTGTACTGTCCCATCTTTAATAGGCCTACGACAGGGTGGGTAGATTCGCCATGGGAGTCAATGCCCGTACACACCACTGTGTGATGTCCTTGCTTCCTTGGGTTGGTTAGCCTATGAATCTAAACTTCATTTTTCCACCCTCTGCCTCATGCACAAACTGGTCTATAAATACACTCCCCCCTGCCTTAGCGAGTTTGTTCAACAACAGCAATCACAGTGAGCTCTTGGATCCGTCTCCCTGCCGCTGCTCATTCTGCCCAAACCACGGCTAGCTGTGGCTCGTAGATCATTTGCCTTCTATGCCGTATATGCCTGGAACTCCCTCCCGCACCCTCTACTTTCCTGTTCATCTTACCCCAAATTTAAATACTCATTGCCGTCCCACCTGTCTGCCATCTCTGTCCGTGCCTGCTCCCGATGACTCATAGAAACATAAACATAGAAACATAGAATTTGACGGCAGATAAGGACCGCTTGGCCCACCCAGTTTGCCCATTTCCCTACCTAATGGATAAGCTGCAGATCCTAGTTAACCAGCAGCCTACTTCTTCCTACCCCCACCCCCTAGAATTGCCTCATGACTGTCCCATGCATGCTTGAATTCCACCACTGTTTTTGACTCCACAACCTCCTCCGGGAGGCCGCTCCATGTATCCACAACCTCTCTGTGAAAAATACTCCTTAAATTACCTCTGAGCCGCCCTCTATCTTCAAATTGTGCCCCTTTGGTCTTGCACCTCTTTTTTGAAAGATGCTATCCTCTTGGACTTTGTTGATTCCCTTGAGGTACTTGAAAGTTTCTATCATGTCCCCCCTCTTCCTCCTTTCCTCGAGGCAATACATATTAAGCTGCTTAAGTCTCTCTTCATATGTCTTCCGGCGCAGACCCTGCACCATTTTAGTTGCCCTCCTCTGGACAGCTTCTATCCTGTCTATGTCTTTGCGGAGATTGGGTCTCCAGAACTGCACACAGTACTCCAGATGGGGTCTCACCAGCTGTCTGTACAGAGGGATAATAACTTCCTGTTTTCTACTGGTGATGCCTCTCCCTATGCATCCCAGTATCCCCCCAGCCCTCCTTGCTACCCTCTCACATTGCTTGCCCACTTTTAGGTCATCTGATATGACTACCCCAGGTCCCTTTCCATTTTTGTTGTTGTTAGTATCTCACCCCCCATTGTGTACTCTTCCCCTAGGTTTTTGTTTCCCAGGTGCATTACCTTGCACTTCTTAGCATTGAATCTAAGCCGCCATACATTTGACCATTCCTCTAACCTTGCCAAGTCCCTTCTCATCCTTTCCACCCCACCCTGTGCATCAACTCTGTTGCAGATCTTTGTGTCATCTGCAAAGAGACATACTTTTCCTTCCAGTCCCTCTGCAATGTCTCTTATAAAGACATTGAAGAGGACCGGTCCTAATACTGAACCTGTGGTACCCCACTAGTAACCCTCCTTTCTTCTGAGTGGACTCCATTTACTATTACTCTCTGTGTCCTATTCTCCAGCCAATTCTTTACCCAGGCTGTCATCTTGGGACCCACTCCCAGGCTGGCTAACTTGTATATTAATCTTTTGTGTGGGACTGTGTCAAATGCCTTGCTAAAGTCTAGGTAGGCCATGTCCACAGCCCCTCCCTGATCTACTACTTTGGTCACCCAGTCAAAGAAATCCATCAGATTCGTCTGGCATGACCTTCCCGCTGTGAATCCATGCTGCCTAGGGTCCTGTGCCCCTCTGGCCTCTAGATACTCGACAGTTCTTTCCTTCAGAAGTGATTCCATCATTTTCCCTATCACTCAGGTTAAACTAACAGGTCTGTAGTTTCCTGCTTCTGCCTTGCTCCCACTTTTGTGAAGGGGAATCACATCTGCCCTCCTCCAGTCCTCAGGTACCACCCCATCCTCCCATGATTTGTTAAAAAGGGTAGTCAGTGGTGTCACTAGTTCTACCCTTAGTTCTTTTAGAATTCTGGGATGAATCCCATCAGGCCCCATTGCTTTGTCCACCTTCAGTTTGAAGAGTTCTTTCAGAACCCTTTCTTCTGTAAGTGGGCTGGTATCAACTTCTGTATCCAGAGTGTTTCTACTGTTTGTTTTACAGATGCAGTTTGACCTTCATGAACTCTTTTGCAGAGTTGTCAACCGGAGATTAGTTCTGGGACACAATGTTCTATTTTGTTGCACCTGCAAGGAAAGAAACTGACAAAGTTCTGATACATTTTGTGAACAACAGGAGATATCGTAACAAGATCAAGATGCAGAAGTTAATTGCCAGGCAAAGACACGTCTTATAAAAAGAGCAATCTTTTGTTAGAGACTGACCTGATCTCAAACTATATCACCTAGCTACCCAGATTAGAATACCCCTGTATTAGCTTGATGAGAGTTACATAGACAGGTGGAAGTAACTGGAATGCCAGGAGAAGGAACTTGGGAATGTGTGCCACACCCTACTGTCATCTCCTCCAGAAATAAAACTGAAGAGAGTAACCAACCCATATACCTATTCCACATTAAAGTGTTGGTAAAAAGCATTGTCATCTCAGGAGCTCATGGGCTGGAGATCTGCTTTGCTTTCGTTGCCCTATATGGGCTATTTTATCCCGGCTAGCATAGACAGGGGATTCCATAAATGGCAAAGCCGGGGTCTGCATCTGGTATACTATTACATGCTTCAGGGTATAATTCTACTCCTAACAGATTTAGTTAAAAAATATGGCATTCCTTATGCAGACGGGTTTAGATATTTTCAGACTAGGGACTATCTTAACACTCTTGAGGTGGTGAAATGGAGAGAGTCTCCCCTCCCCGGACTCTTGGAACTTTTTATTGGGGCAATAGATAAAAGACTGGTGCCCCTTCATGTGATCTCAGTCCTTTATAAGGGCCTAAGGTCCTTGAAAGAAAATTCATTAAATAAGATTAGGTTGGCATGGCAAAAGGGCCTGGGGTTGGAAGTGCCACCTCCAGAGTGGGAAAGACACTTCGAAACAATGCTGAAGGACGTTGGTTCTGGACATTGGAAGGAGTTTGCATGGAAAATGTCAGTAAGATATTTTAGAGCCCCTGCAGTGGTTCAGAAGTACAGCCCTTCTTATGGGGCGAAATGTTGGAGGCAATGTGGATATACCCCAGCTAGACTGGGCCACATATTTTGGACTTGTAAGGTACTTCAGCATTTTTTAACCCGCTTCCAAGAAGCCCTTCAACAAATAATTTCAGCCAACATAAATATTGACCCACATTTCTTTTTCTCTGGGGAGTATCCGCAGGACTGTAGAGATGTCCTGACACGGAAATGTATTAATCTGGCTATCCTTGCAGCGGAAAAAGCTATAACTAAATGATGGACGTCCCCTTTGCCTCCCACATTGGATCAATGGCATCAAATAATGACACACATTTATAAAATGGAGAAGATTACAGCTTTATTAAATAAATCTCAATCCAGCACTGAGAATAGGTGGAGAAGATGGGTAGTATATATTGTACCCCTATGAACTGACTTTGTACCATGAATTGTGTCCTTCTCAAAAGAAATAGGATTTTAATGCTATGATGAATATGTATTTTATAACTGTTCTAGGCAACTGATGTAGCCAGAGTATAAAATGTAAGCGCATCCTTTCTTATTTTCTTCGGTAACACCGTTTTACTTTTTGTAAATAATAGGATTGAAGTTTTATTTATATATTCCAAGTTCTTTTTTTTGGAAAAATAAAGATTGAAAGTTTAAAAAAATATATATATATATGGTTAAGTTCTTTATGTACAACCCTCTCCAGGAGGGATAAGCAGAATTCCTTTCCTGCCACAGATGCTCTGGCTCTGCCTTGCGTTTAAACTCTGATAAACTGCTGTGCAAGCCATGACTTCCTCATTGATGAACAATCAATCAGTCAAAACTTTATTTGTAAAAGGCGCCTTTCCAGAACCAAGGCGCCTGTACATAACGTAATAAAAACAATATAACTAAAGCAATAGAAATTAATCCAATCCTAACAACATTTGAAAATCATTATACGCATGTTTAAAAAGATAGGTTTTTAGTGCCCCCTTAAAGGTTTGGACAGTCGGACAATCTCGTACCTGATGAGGTAGAGAATTCCACAGGGTCGGGGCCATAAAGCTAAAAGATCTGGCCCCAGATGTCTTCAAACGAACCCTGGGAATCTCTAGCAATCCCTCGTCAGTGGATCGGAGAGAGCGGGAGGGACAGTAGGGACGAAGGAGATCTTTCGGGTAGCCAGGTCCCTGATCGTGTAGGGCCTTATAGGTCAGCAAACCGACCTTGAAGGTGATTCACCAGCATATTGGCAGCCAGTGCAGTCAGCGGAGCACAGGCATTATATGACTGGACCTAGAGGAACCAGTCAATAGCCTGGCTGCCGCATTCTGCACTAGCTGCAAGCGGCGAATATCAACCCCTGGTAGCCCAACATAAAGGGCATTGCAGTAGTCAAGATGGGAGGTAACGAAGGCGTGGACCAAAGTAGGGAGATCGTCAGGAGGAACCAGGTGCTTCACCTGGGCGATGGGAGGGGTCTGAATCTGTGTGCAGGATAAGGTGGCCCTGCATTTGCTACCTTGATGTTGCTTAAGTGCTGCGCTGCTTAACTGTGTCATGCCAGCTTTTGGTCTTCCAGATGTACACCTCATAACAACATTATTTCATTCATTTTGGCATGACTCCATGCCTGCCTATCTGCCAACTGTCTGGTCATACACATTGCCACTACAAAAGCTCTGTCTTTTACATCTGCACTCCCCTTGACCATATGACTACTCTTGGACCTCATGTGGAAGGATTGTCCTGAAACATAGACTTTGACAGCAGATAAGGACCGCTTGGCCCACCCAGCTGCCTATTTCCCTACCTATTGGATAAGCTGTAGATCCTAGTTAACCAACAGCCTACTTCCTCCTACTCCCACTATAATTGCCTTATGTCTGTCCCATGTATTCTTGAATTCCTCCACAGTTTCTGACCCCACGACCTCCTCAGGAAGGTCATTCCATGCGTCCACCATCCTAGCCATGAAAAAACACTTCTTCACGTTGCCCCTGAGCTGTCCCCTATTCTGTCTTCAGATTGTGCCCCCTTGTTCTTGCACATCTCTTTTTCTGAAAGATGCTACCCTCTTGGACTTTGTTGATTCCCTTGATGTACTTGAAAGTTTCTATCATGCCCCTTCCTCGAAGGTATACATAGTAAGCTTCTTTAGTTTCTCTTCCTATGGTTTGTGGTGCAAACCCTGCACCATTTTAGGTGCCCTCCTCTGGACTGCCTCCATCCTGTCCATATCCTTGCAGAGATGGGGTCTCCAGAACTGCACGCAGTACTCCAGATGGGGTCTCACCAACTGTCTGTATGGTGGGATGACAACTTCCTGTTTTCTACTGGTGCTGCCTCTCCCTATACATCCCAGTATCCCCCAGCCCTCCTTACTGCCTTCTCACATTGCCTGCCTATCTTTAGGTCGTCTGATATGACTACCCCTAGGTCCCTTTCCATTTTTGTTGTTGTTAGTACCTCCCCCATTGTGTACTCTTCCCCTGGGTTTTTGTTTCCCAGGTGCATTACTTTGCACTTCTTCGCATTGAATCTAAGCTGCCATACTTTTGACCATTCCTGCATCCTTGCCAAGTCCCTTCTCATCCTTTCTACCTCCCTTGTGTATCAACCCTGTTGCAGATCTTTGTGTCATCTGCAAAGAGGCATACCTTTCCTTCCAGTCCCTCTGCAATGTCACTTATAAAGACATTAATGAGGACCAGCCCCAGTACTGAACCCTGCGGTACCCCACTAGTAACTCCCCTTTTCTTCAGAGTGGACTCCGTTTATTATTATCCTCTGCATCCTGTTGTCCAGCCAGTGTTTTACCCAGGCTACCACCCTGGGACCCACTCCTAGGCTGGCTAACTTGCTTATTAGTCTTTTGTGTGGGACTGTATCAGATACCTTGTTACAGTCTAGGTATGCCATCTCCACAGTCTCTCCCTCCCATGCCGTCTCCCCAATCCATTTAGATGTTTTGCAGAGGAACTGCTTGATATTTTATCCTCCACTCTTCACAGCTTATGTACACACCCCTCTTTTGGTGTTCATATGACGCTCAGAGACTCACTGCCCGCCCTATCTTCACCACTCTGGACAGCATGCTTCTTGAAGCACTTCAGTCCTTCAGGTACCTTGCAGTATGGCTAGACAGTAAGCTTGAGTTCTCAGCCCACATCTGTGCCATCCATGTAGAACTGAGTCCCAAGCTCAGTGCTCTGTACCGCAACAAAGACTGCTTATCTCTGGATGTCCACAAGGAGCTTGTTACGACAGTGCTGGTCTTAATTTAGTACCAAAAGGGATGGGGACAGGAATGTGGGACCCGAGGACAACAAAATAGAGAATGTGAAAGAGATGGCAATTACCCTAAATAAATTTTTTGGATCAGATGCCGGCCCGTGGTGCTGAGGGTTGAGGTGCCGGATACCACACCGTTTGTCACGGCGGTGACCTGGGTTTGGCAGGGGAAGGGAGAGAGCGAGCATCTGGAGGACTACTCTGTTTTCCCGAGGTGGGTTTGAAGATGCACCCGCTCATTGAGCGACCTCTGGCGGTGGCTGGGGGTTGCCATATGTAGGGGGTGTGGCAGATGCCGGGGGGCGCAGTCACGGCGCTGTGTCGCCCTGCTGGCTGGGCTCTGCAAGGGAAACAGAACGCACCAGAAAAATCACTGCCACCCCCATGGAGATGATGGGGGTATGAGGGACGCTGCCCACATCCCAACTGCCGGCCCCGCAATTGGAGGACTCCAGGTTCCCACACCACCCAAGGTAGGATCTCTCTAATTACAGAAAGTTCATCAAGGGAGGACGGACCCTCCCCGGGGGTTGATCCGGGGGGCTAGGTCTGTCTGGGTGGTGGGAATTCCTCTGGTCAAGTAAGGGGCTTCAGGCCAAGGGAGTAGAGGTAGCAATCTAGGGTACACCTAGGAAGGATGCCCGGAGTGTGTGGCAAAAAAGAGTTCCTGGGAAAAAAA
The DNA here is from genome assembly GCA_016271365.2 of Neoceratodus forsteri. Lineage (NCBI taxonomy): Eukaryota > Metazoa > Chordata > Ceratodontiformes > Ceratodontidae > Neoceratodus > Neoceratodus forsteri. The sequence goes on along the minus strand of CM028132.1, from coordinate 1,474,169,554 downwards.
AAACTATTTTCTGGTAAGTTTTTCAAGACAGCGAAATTGATAGAGTTTTTTTTTTTTATAGGATCACGACATAGCACCATGGGTAGAGGAGGCTGAAGTATTGAAACTGCTTGTAAGTGTGAAGATAAATGAATATTAAGGTCCGGACGGGCTTCATCTAAGGATACTAATGGAAATGGCATCATTACTGGCTGGGCCAGTGACTAGGATTTTCAACTTGTTACTAGAATAAGGAGAAACACCTGTGGTCTGGAAGTCAGCGGTCCTGGTGCCAATTCACAAAAAGGGCAGCAAGACTGATGAAGCCAATTATAGACCAGTGAGCTTAACACTCGTTCTTGGTAAAATCTTAGAAACCTGGATACGGGACAAGATTAATACAGTTATTACTGACAATTTATGTGACCAAACACAGCATAAATTTACAAATGGAAGCTTATGCCTTATAACTTTGTTGGATATTTTTGAAAGGGTGAGTCTATAGTAGCTCTGGATGAGGGAAAACCAGTGGACATTATGTACTTGAACTTTAAAAAGCCTTTTGACCCTGTGCCACATGCAGAGCTACTAGAAACCTTAACTAAATCAAAGTTAAACATGATCGTTGTTAAATTAATCAAATCCTGACTTAGCAATAGCACACAAATTGTGAGGGAGAATGGATTTGATTCTGACAAAGTAAATGTGACCAGTAGACTTCCTCAGGATTCAGTTCTGGGACTGGCATTGTTTAATATCTATATTGCCATGCGCAAATGGCAAACGGTGGGTGGATGTCCAAAGTTCAGATGATGCTAAAATCGGATATATTGTAGACAAAGGGGGGGAAAAGCATCACAATCTTCTTTGAGGATATCCCTTCCCTTAGGCAGCCCCTTTGGAACTATACCTGTGCCATTGCCTTGGAGTACACAGAGAATTTTGGTAGATGAGGGCCGCCCATGACCACGTCACATGGCAGCATCTGAATAAATGTGGGCAGCCCCATCTCTCCTTATTTCTTCTCCCACCGTTGACTGTATTTGTTGGGCCTTCTGTGAAACAAATACAACTAGCCATTGCTATTATTTTCTCACAAAGTAATCACTAATAAGTAAGTGATATTACTGCCTCTATATGCTCCCAAAACCAATGACACAGTTCCGATACTGCAAGTGTGGAAAAAAAATATACAAGGACGACATACACAATATGTGTGTCTGCTGTTTAGGCCTCTCTCTCACAGTGTAAGGACTTGTGATTTGCCAGGGCTTCAATCAAGTGACCAGGCGACGCAGAAGAAAGCTGCTGGAGAAGTTTTTGTTAGAAAAAACTCTAGCAGCCATGGAAAAAGCCCAGGGTCAGAAGGTGATGTCGCCAGCTCCATCAATCAAATCACAGTTGTCGAAATCAAAAGATCGTGAAAAATACCTGGGCCCTATCCTTTTTAATGTGTATGTCTCAGACATCGGGGAAGAGATAGGTAGTAAAATGAGCTTATTCGCTGATGATAACAAATTGTGGGGTGGTGGTGGATAGGGAGGAGGGAAGGAAGGCACTACAGCGCGACCTGCAGAAACTAGAATACTGGGCCCATGCATGGCTGCTGGGGCTCATTGCAGAGAAGTGCAGTGTTTTGCATCTCGGTAGTAGGACCCCTGAGTATATCTGCCACTTGGGGATACAGCTAGCTGTAACAACAATGGCAAAGGACTTTGGGGTTATGATTGACACTAAAGGGAACCACTCAGAGTATTGCAGGAGGGCAGCATCCAAAGCAAACAAAATGCTTGGGTGTAAAGCCAGGGGGATAACGTCCAGGAGAAAGGAGGTCATCCTTCCCCTGTACACCTCACTGTTGAGGCCGTATTTGGAGTACTGTGGGCAGTTCTGGTGACCATGCTTTAAAAAGGACATCACACTTCTGGAGAGGGTCCAGAGAAAGGGCAGTGAGAATAAGTGGTATGGAGGGGTTGTCATATGAAGATAGGCTCAGAGAGCTGAACATGTACTCCCTGGAGGACAGGAGGGATAGGGGGATATGATAGACCTTCAAATACCTGAAGGGGTTCACCAGAGGGAGCGGGGAGGGTTTGCTCAGGCTGAGGGAAGAGGGGACTACAAGATGCCATAGTCTAAAGCTGACAGGGGGAGGCGAGGGGTCACTATTTCACAGAGAGTGGCGGTGCCTTGGAATGCTCTGCCAGATCTAGTAAAAATGGGGACAGTGGGGGGTTTCAAGAAGGGATGGAACAGGTACAGGGGTGCATGGTATTGGGGGGGGGGCGAGGAGATCACTGGAACAGTACAAGGAGTAGATGGGAGGAAGGGGGGATGAAATGGTGGGTGGTAGAGCAGCCAAGGTGCATTACCAGTGAGCTGCGTCGGGCAGACAACATAGACTGATAGGCCTAATCTACTGGCAGCCTGGCAACTATGTATGTAAGACAGGTCATCATCATCAGGACATAAGCACAGCCATAAGGATAGATCTGCTTCCCTGGTGAGATCTCTGTTGACGTTGCAGCCTACATGTAACCAGCCTGCATCATCATAGTTGGCTCCAGCGGCAGTGATGCCAGCCACCACCCGATCGTCAACCAGACACTAAGGTTGGGGCTTGGCTTAGGCACTCGTACCTACTGTGAACAGTAGGTCCAGGTCCATTATTGACTCCAGCAGTCATGGTTCCCTGGCCAGAGTGTTGTCGATGCGCTGGCAGTACTGGCATAATTTTCAGATATGATATAGTGCATACTTCCCTGCTTGCCTATGCAACCTGTACTGCCATCGATGGGGGTTACTGCATCGCAGACTCTGTTGACATCGGCTGGTACACAGCAAGCACCTCCTAAGTACAGACCTCCAGCATCGCCAGTGAGGTCTTCCATTCCTGTTGTTGAAAGGGACGCCGATGGCAAGGAAGAATATAATCCTGACCTCGTAATGGAGAAGGATTATGAGGAGGAGGAAGTATAGGGAGAGGAACATTAGCCTACATGTTCCACCTCCATTGCATCCTCTTACAGTGAGGATTCTGTGGTGTATACACCCAGATCTCCTTCTGAAGACTACGCCTTTTAGACAGTGATGCAGCAAATGCAGAATGCTATGGGATTTGCTGTGGTAGGAGAGGATTCCATCAGAAAGAATTTGATGGGCTTTTTGGAGGTCCAATATACTTCATCCATCTTTGTGCCTCCAATCAACAAAGTCCAAGAGGGTAGCATCTTTCAGAAAAAGAGATGTGCAAGAACAAGGGGGCACAATTTGAAGATAGAGGGGGAACGGCTCAGGGGCAATGTGAGGAAGTATTTTTTCATAGAGAGGGTGATGGACACATGAAATGGCTTTCCTGAGGAGGTCGTGGAGTCAAAAACAGTGGGGGAATTCATGAGTGCATGGGACAGACATAAGGCAATGCTGGTGGGTGGTAGGAAGAAGTAGGCTGTTGGTTAACTAGAATATAGAAATTTAAATACCTGTAAATTTTCTTTCTCCGACTGCTGGTCTCCGGGCTCATCACTTCTGGGAGGTCCTTCCTGGAATCACGTGACAGGCATGAGGTAGGCTGATTTCTACAGGCAGGAGCCAACCTCCCACCCACTTCCTCTAGACATCAGTACTTCTGTAGCCTTCGTCTTCTGAGGAAACGCATAACTTGGAACAAACACAAGAAAGGTTAGTGTAACTTGTGGCCCAAGGCCGACTTTAAGCATTCTGGGAAGGACAGAGCCCGGAGACCAGCAGTCAGAGAAAGAAACTTTACAGGTATTTCAATTTCTGTTTCTGTCTCCTAAAGCTCGTCTCCGGGCTCATCACTTCTGGGATATACTAAAGCAGTACATCCCTCCACTGGGTGGGAATAAAGTTCATAGTCCTCTATGGGTCCACCGCTGCCTGGAGGACCCTGCGACCAAAGGACGCCTCCGTAGAGGCGGCGACATCCAACTTGTAGAATTTCGCAAACATGTGTATGGATGACCATGTGGCTGCTCTACATAAGTCTTCCGGGGAAGCTTCTCGGAAGTCCGCCCAGGACGCAGCCATCGCTCAGGTTGAGTGTGCTCTTATTGGTCCCGGCAGGCCAATCCCGACCTTCTGGTAGGCTATGATAATGGTGGAACGAATCCACCTAGCAATAGAGTCCTCTGACGCCTTCTTACCCATGTTGGTGCCTGAAGTAAGGATGAATAGGTCTGAAGTCTTACAGATGAGTCAGATCTCTTGATGTAACTTTTGAGGGCCCTCCAAGGATCCAATGTATGGAATTCTCACTCTTTCTCATTCTTGGGGTGAGGGCAGAAAGAGGGAATGTTCAGGACTTGGTTGCATTGAAAGTGAGATAACACTTAAGGTAGGAATGCTGGATCCGTCCGCGTGACTACCGAGTCTTGACGAAAAATAGTATAAGGTTCTTTGGATGACAGTGCTCCTATCTCACTGATGCACCGGGCTGAGGTGATTGCGATGAGAAAGACGGCCTTCATAGTGAGATGAAGTAGGGATGCCTCCTTTAAGGGTTCGAACGGTGATTTGGTGAGCACATTGAGCACTAGGTTGAACCTCCAGGGGGATACCACCGGTTTTATTGGTGGACGTTTCAAGGTTGCTGCCCTCAGAAATCTTCGGACATGAGGAAGGGCTCCTAAGGATTCGCCTGAGTCCGCTAACAGCAGCGCCCCCAAAGCAGACACCTGTACTCACAAGGGAGCCGGTTGGAGACCCTTGTCGAAACCCTCCTGAAGGAACTGGAGTATGGTAGGGAGAAAGAGAGTCATTTGATAAGGAGGAATCTCGCAACCAGAATAGCAATTTCCTCCAAATCCTATAGTAAACCCTGGAGGAGGAGGAGGCTCATCTGGACTGAATCATCGTTTCGATGACAGGCTCCGAGAAACCGAACTCCCTTAGAGTTTCCCGCTCAATCTCCATGCCGAGAGGGACAGATTGTGAGGACTTGGGTGTCGCACAGGTCTCTGATGTAGTAGGTCTGGGCTTGCTTGGAACATTAGGGGAGGCTGAAGAGACATTTGGACTAATCATGGAAACCACGGTCTGCAGGGCCAGTGTGGGCAGACCAGAATCACCTTGGCTTGGTCCTGGGCATTCTTGTGCAGTACCCTTGATACGATTGGAATTGGTGGGAAGGCATACAGGAGATTGAACTGACTCCAGTTGATGGAGAATGCGTCCTGTGCTGTGGCCTTGTCCCTGCTGAGGGAGCAAAATTTTGGAACCTTGCAATTTTTTCGACAGGTGAAAAGATCTACTTGAGGGTAGTCCCACCACTCTGTGGTGAGCTGGAAGGCACTGTTCTTGAGCTCCCACTCTCCTGATAGGATGTCCTGTCGACTTAGCTAATCTGCTGTGACATTTTCTTGACCTGGAATGTATGCCGCCTGTAGACTTGTCAGGTTGACTTCTGCCCACTGGAAGAGAAGAGCTTCTTGCAGCATTCTGGAGCTCTTCGTGCCGCCCTGGCGGTTGATGTAAGCCATTGTTTTCCGATTGTCCGTGAGTATGAGGACGTCCTGGTAGGAGAGTTGCGGCCTGAATTGCTGTAGTGCCAGGTGGACTGCCCGCATTTTCAGAACATTGATGCTGTAGAGGGACTCCGCCCGAGACCACTTGCCCTGTGTCGAAAGCTGATCCGAATGCTCTCCCCAGCCCTGGAGACTGGCATTGGTGGTCACTTTGATCTGGTGAGGGTGTCCCAGACTGAGATCCTTGATGATTTTGTCCTGCTGAGTCCACCATTTCAGTGACTCCTTCGCCTGGCGGGATATTTGACTCCTCTGATCCATTGTGCCCCTTGATTGGAACCATTGCCTGAGAAGAGCTGACTGGAGAGGTCGCATGTGGGCTAGTGCCCAGGGGACTGATTCTGCCAAGGATACATCGTCGCTATGAGTTGCATGAAGGAACAGGCCGGCAGAGAATGGGCTGCCTGGAATTTGAGGATGAGGGCCCTCAGTTCTCTGAAGTTCAGTTCTGTGGGGAATACCTTGTTTTGGGTCATATCAAAGTTCACCCCCAGATGGGACATAGACTGAGATGGATGTAGAGAACTCTTCTTCTGATTGATCACGAACCCCAGAGAGGAGAGGCACTATGTGACCTCCGTCACTGCCTGATCGTAGCCTGGGGCTTTGATGAGAATGTCATCCACGTATGGAAAGAGCTGAATCCCTTGCATTCGGAGGCGAGCGATCACTGTTACAAGGACTTTGGAAAACACCCTAGGGGCTGTGGATAGACCGAAGGGCAGCATCTTGAACTGAAAGTGCTGACCCACTACTTTGAATCTCAAATATTGATGGTGTGCCTTCCTGATGGGACTGTGCAGATAGGCATCTTGCAAATCTACTGAGGCTAAAAAGTCCCCCTGATGGATTTCTCGAATGATGGAGGACAGGGTCTCCATCTTGAATGTTCCGTGATGAACATAGCCGTTTAGAAACTTGAGATCTAAAACTGGCCGGAAGTCGCCTGAGCGTTTTGGTACTATGAAGAATAGCGAGTACACCCCCTGTTCCTTTCCAGTGCGGGAACTTGTTCGATCGCTGCTGACCGAATGAGATCTGTAATGGCTTGTCAGGTTGCTGCTCACTTTACTGGATTGCCTGAGATTGGTGAGGGTACCATGTGGGGCAGGGGAGGCCAGGAATCAAACTTGATGAAGTAACCCTCGTGGATTACTTCTAATACCCACTTGTCTGTGGTGGTGTGGATGCATTCCTCGAGAAAGTTTGAAAGTCTGCCCCCGACGTGAGGATGGGTCTGTGAGTCCTCATTGTGATTTCTTGGAGTCGCCCTCAAAATCACAGGTGCCTCCTCTTCCGCCTCGGAAGCCGCATTGGTTAAGCGAGTTGAACCAAGAGTGTCTGCCTGGGGTCGTCTTGTTCTGCCCCCTGGAATAATTTTGGGCCCGAAAATTCTGCCTTGAACCCGAGTTCCAGGGCCTAGTCCTTCCTCGGGCTTGCGGCATTCACACTTTCGCCATTTCTCCGGATTCCTTGACCGCCTCTTTTAGCGCTGAGCTGAACAGCAGGCCTCCTTCATAAGGGGCATTGACCAAATGCATCTTCGATGAGGCATCCACCTGCAAAGCCATAAGTTGTGTCGAGCCGAGGTCTGGTAGAACATAGCCCGGGCTGCACATCTGACTGCCTCTTCTGATAAGTCGGCCAAATATGCCGAAGCTAAACTCATGAGCTGTAACTACTGTAAAATGGACTGGTTCTTGTCTGGTTCGTCAGCGAGCTGGAATGCCAGATTAGTGGCCCAGAAGAGTGCGGCTCTGGTGGAGTAGAGGTTTGCCGTAGCTGCTTTGAGGGATGTTGCAGTGGACTGAAAGGCCTTCTTTAGAGAGGTGTTGACTTTCCTGTCCACCGGGTCTCAAAGGGAGGCCCCGCCTTTTGCTGGGATGACCGTCCTTTTTGTGAGATTTGACATGAGAGGATCTGTCCTGGGGCAATCTAGCCATTTCTCCACTAGCTTCTTGTCAAACTTTAGGAGTTTAGTTAGGCAGCGAGGGACAGGGAAGGACCGTTCTGGACCCTGCCATTCTTCCTTTAAGAGGTCCTCAATAGCCGGAGGCAGTGGAAAGGCCATCACAGGCTTCGATGCGGACACAAGCCAGAGTGCCGGCTTCGTTCGCTTGGGCTCTGGAGAAGTGGGCGAGCTGAGGTGGATCTCTTCGGACACCTTTTTAATGAAAAAAAATCTAGATCCTCCAGATCGAAGTTTCTGGCTGGAGAGGCCTCTGAGACTGAATCCGAGTTGGGGAATTCACCTTCTTCCAAGGATGTATATTCCAACACTGTGGGGGACCAGTCCCGCTTGTGCTTTCCATGGGCTGAGTCCCTGTGCCTGGAAGAACTCCTGATCTGTGTCTAGGCCTCTTCCTCCTCCTATCATGCCGAGAGGTGTGTGGGGAGCCCTCGTCCGAGGATGGGGAAGGGGTGCACTTACGTGTAGCTTTCCTATGAGTCCTGGATTCCCTAGGCTGATGAAGGACATCGAAACATGAGGGATTGATGGCAAAGGCTCGATTCAGTTTGTTTATCAGGTCTGGTGCTAAGGCCCCAGTCAAGTGGCAACGACCCTCTATGGTCGGGGACTGGCCCGAACCCCTGGGCTGGTCCTGTAGGCCCTGATATTCTGAGGTATATGCTTCGTCCCACGCAGGTGAGATTGTGCTGTCGAATTTCCCACACGGCGAACCTGCAAAAGTGGCTTGCATGGGAGTTCTGCACTTGTGACACTTTCTGCCCCTGGGTGGCCTGTCCTTAGTGGTAGCCATAACCCCTGGTAGCACCACTTGAAGGGGGTAGGTTAACACCACTTGTCCTCCCTGGCTTAACAAAAGCCTGCTCCTTTAAGAGATCCTGAAGGATAATAGCCCTTGGCCCCATAGGCTTAGAGAAAGCCTGATCCTTTGAGAGCTCTGAACTTCTGCTCCTTATATTCTGCTCCTTGTTTGTGTGCAGTAGAAAAGCCCCCGAAAGGGATGTGTTTGGGGCAAACTCCTCAACTCTTGAATGTCTCTGGAGCTGTTCCTCTATGCCCCAGAATGGACTGACGGGTAAGCGCTGCTTTTCGCACACTACGATAATGACGTCGGAGAGCCTAGAACTGAAAACTGCTCTGCGACTGTCAGTCACATCTATGGCCTGCTTGTTCAGTGGCCGTCAATGAAAAAACGAAGCCTTATGCACCCGTCAATGAGCTAATTCTCTCCTAGTGCTCGTCAACGCGGCTGTTGGAATGTTGGCGACACCCCGGGGTTTGTGCTGAAATCCTTAGCCGGTTTGCTTCAGGCTCTAATGAAGCTCCGTTTCAGATAAAACTCCGTTAGGGGAGTTTCCTCAATGTGGGGAAAGGCGTAGGAGGGAGCACAGGAGCCCGGTCTGTTCAGCTTGCAAGGCGGAGACTGGGGTCCCTGAAGAGGCGCTCCGGAGCGCTGAGGAATCCATGGATAATAAAATTAAAAAAAAAAAAAAGAAACTCTTAGATTTCCTCTCTCTGGTCTCCTGGACTGTCACTTCTGTGACAGAGTCCTTTAGCGCTCCTGCCGCCAGACAGGCAGGAAGTAAACTGATGTCTAGAGGAAGTGGATGGGAGGTTGGCTCCTGCCTGTAGAAAGCAGCCTACCTCCTGCCTGTCACGTGGTTCCAGGAAGGGCCTCCCAGAAGCGATGGGCCCGGAGACCAGCTTTAGGGGAGAGAACTGCAGCTTATCCAATAGGTAGGGAAATGGGCAAACTGGGTGGGCCAAGCGGTCCTCATCTGCCGTCAAAGTCTATGTTGCTATGTTCCAGTTTATCCTTCATTTGAGGATACCACCTTTGCTGCGTGGTATAGACCAAATACAATAGCAGGTGTGCCTAGAAAGGGTGACAAGTAGTACCCTGCTCCTGCTGCCAAGTGTTAATATGCTAATCAGTCTGAAACTGATTCTGTGGTCTGAATGGCTGCCCATGATCTAGGCCCCTAGAATTCTGCGGCCGCAGAATTTTGTGCAGAACTTGCAACATTCCGCAGAACTTCTGCAGTGCCGCAGAATTCACTGTTCTTGGTGATTGTTTATTAATATTTCCGTTTACCCATAGAACCTGGTTCCTTTCCCCTCTTTTTGTATCCAAACCTCCTCTATGCTCAGCATGTAATGCTATCAGTGCTATCACATCATACATTCGCTAATGAAGCAGCTGCATTCTGCCACAGAAATGAACAGTCACTAATCTAACACAGCTCCCACTGCCAGAGGCGGTGGCACAGCACATCAGGCACGGTCATATTTGCTCAACCTGCACTACAGCTAATACGATTTTCAGTCTTACGTTATTACACTAGGGCAAACTTAAACAAAACCTTGGCAATAGCATAGACTTAAGTCAAGTCCATACCTTGCTTTGTACAAACTTATTTTTGCCTTTAAGGTACAGAGATGCAGTCTGAAATGAATAACTGGTAAAATGAATGAACCTGTCATTTTTAAGAAAAATAAAGTAATTATGCCCAGAAAAGTGGAATATAATAATGTGTAGACCTGTTGAAAGAATAGACCTGTTAAATAATTGTGCTGTACACATTTATGCCAGGGTTATTGGTTACATATTGTCATTGGTTGATAGAATCACCTAAAAGTTATGGAGAAATGTTGTGTGCAGGGCCAGCTGATGGGCCAGAGGGTAGCATGTTGTGTTCCCCTGCTGGCAACTCGGGTTCAGAGATGAGCTCTTAGAGCTGGCTGGCAGCACAAGGATTGGGGGAACACATCACTGCTCTGAGCCTGGGAAGGTATGGCATAGTGTTGTCACACGGGGGACACATTGTGATGGGCTGGAGAGCTTTATCTTACAGTGGGTTCACATGCATGTCATGGCCTGATGTGTCAGGGAAAGCAGGTTGGCATGAAAAATGAGTTTTGCAGTATCTCCTCTATTCTGTTTATTCCATTTCCAAAGGGACATGTATGAATGAGGATACAATTTCGTGGAAATGAAAATAAATATTATGGGATAGATTTTTTTTTTGGTTTTTAGACAGAAAAAATATTTCTGTAAGTCTGTTATTTTTTTGAACTACTGTTGCTGTGCTTTTCCCGATCCTGATTGCTATAACCATTGCCATGGACGTGTCAGAATGACAAGTCGACACTGTGATGTAGTAGTTCGTTAGTGCCACAGACCTTCTGCAGAAATTACAAACCACCACCACAGAAGTTCTGCAGCAAATGGTAATCTTGCCGCAGAACTTGTTCCCAATGTGCCACAAAAAAGTAAGGGCCTTGCCCATGATAGATCCAGGGCACCAAAGCACATGAGCACCGTGCCCCTGAAAAGGAATCCAGGAGGCTTGATGTAATGGGCAAGCGAACATATGTCTCTGCCTCACTGGACCTTCGTACTGCCACCTACCAGGCCCACATGATGAAATATCAAAATAGTCTGTGGAAGACTGCCAAAGCAGCAGCTCTAGTCCCTCCTGAGGGCACTGCCAAGAATGAATTACTGAAAAATCTCACTTCAGGGGCTGAGGTTGGCAAGCATCTGCTGTGTTCAGCATATGATGTTTCAAATGCATCTGCCAGGGCAGCTGCCACTGGTATTTGCATGAGAAGGTATTATTGGCTCAGTGTGGCTGGATTTGCAACAGATGTGCAGCAAACAGTTATGAATGCTCTTTGCAGAGGCACCAGACTGCTTCGGTGCCATGTGGAAAAGACATCAAGAGATGCCTTCAGGTCTCGAAGATGACTTTAAGATCAGTTAACTCCTTGTACCCCACACCTGGTAGAGTTAGAGGTCGAGGTAAAAGATCCTTTCACTAGCCTACTGCTATAGGTGGCCATCAAGCCTACCATCAGCATGTCTGAAGTAAGCTTGGTGGAGCCTTGCCAGCTCCCCCTTCCCCAGGCGTCCATTCCTAAGCCTCCAAAGCTGATGGCATTCCCCCCCATACCTCTCAACTGTCCCTGGTTTTCAGGGATGTCCCTGATTTTGCCTCAAAATTTTACTCTGTCCCTCCTAAAAATTGTGTTTCCGTGACCAAACAGCGGGGGTAATAAGCACAAACTAATGTCAAACATTAAAGTTACAGGCTTGTTTTTCTTTAGAAAATGCATTTTACACTAAGCCCTTTATTCTACCGACTTCCTGAATGGATATCTCCAATTTTGAAGAAGTGTCCCTGATTTTGGTCCTTTGTCCCTGATTTTTTTAAGCCTTGTCCCTGATTTATGAGGCAAGAGGTTGAGAGGTATGTTCCCCCACGAATCAGCATGACTCATGTCGGACTCCCCCAAAAAAAAAAAAACACTTCATCAGGAGCTGGTGGTAGAGGGTAGCTTCTCCCTCCATTTAACATAATGGATGGAGATTTCCACAGATGAGTGGTTCCTGGGGATCATTGCAAAGGGGCATGCTCAGGAGTTGATAGAAACACCTCCACAGTATCCTCTGAGACTTTCAGCTTATCCCCCAGCACATCTGTCCCTGTTGAAAGAAGAGGTATAAGCTTTGCTAACCAAACGTGCCATAAAACTTGTACCTTCATTCCAGAAAGGCAAAATGTTCTACTCCAGATACTGCCACATCCCCAAATGGACAGGAGATCTCAGACCTGTGCTAGACCTGCAAGACCAAAACTTCTACATAGAATACAAGACATTTTATATGGTCTCCCTGAAAAATCTGATTTCCCTGTTGTAAACCGGGAACTAGATTTGCTCCCTGGACTTGAAGGATGCGTACCTTAATATCAGGATCAGACAGCATCATAGAAGATACTTGAGATTTGTCCTGGAGGGGGAGCACTTCCAGTTCAGAGTATTGCCCTTTGGCTTGTCTTCTGCACCTCAGGTCTTAACCAAATGCTTGGTTGTGGTGGCAGCAGCTTTTTGTAGGGAAGGTCTGTATGTCTCCCCATACCTGGACGATTGGCTATTGAAAGCTGGATCCAAAAGCCAAATCGAACACACCTTGTCCCATACAAGGCAGCTGTTTGAAGACCTGGGTGTTACAGTGAATGTACCAAAGTCCGTACTGTTACCTTGCCAGAAGCTGCAGTATGTAGTTGCAGTCCTAGACATAGAACAGGGCAGAGAGTTTCTGCCCTGGATAGGGCAGAATATCTCATGACTCGGGCACAGCTGGTGCACAGCAGTCATTATTTTCCAGCCAGGACTTTCCTGTGTCTCCTAGGACTCATGGCAGCGGCCATTGTGACTGTGCCACTTGCTCGCTTACATATGCCTATACCACAGTGGACACTGAGAGTACAGGGGGATCAATTAATGGATGACAGAGACCAAAATGTATTCGTCACGTCCCATTTCCACAAAACACTGATGTAATGGATGGACTGCAGCACCCTCTTGAGGGGCATTCCATTCTTTACCCCAAATCTGACTCAGAGTCTCTCCTCGGATGCATCAGGATCTGGGTGGGGAGTACATCTGGGCCCTTATCAAACCCAAGATTCATGGACCCAGTTGGAAGCCAAATTTCATATAGATGTTCTGGAGATGAGAGCTGTCCTATATACTCTCCAGGCTTTTCAGGAGCATCTGACTCTGGGTCATCTGCTAGCACAGATGGACGTTAATGTTATGCATTACATAAACAAACAAGGGGGGGGGGACTCCATCCTATCCCTTGTGTTGGGAAACAATGAAAATGTGGTGCTGGGCACTGGAACACGGCCTGGAGTTATCAGCCATGCATCTCCCAGAGGTCCAAAATGTCTTATCAGACAAGTTAAGCACGTCACAGTCCAAGATGCATGAATGGGAACTATTGACCTCCGTGGTAGATGACCTTTTCCCAAGGTGGAGTCCAGAGTTGGACCTTTTTGCATCCCCACACAACACAAAACTGCCGCATTTTTGCTTGCTCGCTCCAGGTCCTGGAGTTTTGGGGCGAGACGCGTTGTCCCTCTATTGGAAAGGGAGGTTTCTGTACACATTCCTTGCCATTCCATTGATGCAGTGTTACTGAAACTGCAGATGGAGGGTGCATCCCTCATTATCGCACCACTGTGGCTTTGACAAATATGGTATCCAGTGCTGCAACAACTAGCAATGGAGCCTCCAGTGCCCTTGCCTCTGAGCAAAGGCCTGTTGTCATAGGACAAGGGGGGCCCTTGTCCATCTGGACCTTGAATTCCTGTACCTGCATGCATGGCTCCTGAAGACATAGCCACTGCACGGTTTGGGGTGTCACCAAAAGTAGCTGAAGCCCTGGTTGCGGCCAGAAAGCCTTCCACCTGACATACATATTATTTCAAGTGGAAGCATTTCATTTTGTGGGCCACTTCCAAAACTATGGACCATTTCACCTGTCTGGTCAATGTTGGAATACTTGCTGTCACTGTCAAACTCTAGTCTACAGTATTCCTCACTGAAGGTGCACCTTACAGCTGTATCAGCTTTCCATGGCCCCTGTTGATGGGCGTACAGTAGCTTAGTTAGAGGTCTCCCCTACATTTTTGATAGGTATTCTGCATATGAACCCTCCCATTTGCAGTCTGGATTCCCCCCTCCCAGGGACCTCAGTTATCTGCTTGAGAAACTTACTTTGGCTTCTTTTGAGCAGCCACAATTGTGGCTTGTGCTTTCTTTCATGTAAAGCATTATTTTTTGTTCCAATCACTTCAGCTCGAAGGATTTCAGAGCTACAAGTTGTGGTGTGTGAGCCTTATTTGATTTTCATAAAGACGGAGTGTCTTTACATACTAATCCTAAGTTTTTGCCAAAGGCGGTGTCTGAGTCTACACTAAATCAAACCTTCCACCTTCTTATTCGGAGCATGCCAATCAGGGTGACTCATTGGTCCCCACTTTGGATGTAAATAGAATCCTGAGGTACTGTATTGCTTGCACCAAGGACTGCAGAAGGTCCTCTCAGCTTTTTGTTTCATTCACCTCTGGGAAAGGAGGTGTACCTGTTTCAGAACAGTGCTTGACCAAATGGCTAGCACATTGTAGTACGTTCTGTTGTAGGAAGCATGGTAAGGAACTTCCTGGTGCAGTTTGTGGTCATTCCACAAGGGGTATGGCCACATCTGTTACTTGCTTCAGAAATATCTCTGCCGCTGAACCCTGTGCTGCAGCCACTTGGGAGTACTGTCCACACCTTTACTAAAAATTACAGTCCAGACATTGTTTCTCGTAGACTGCAAGGCTTCAGCCTTGCTGTTCTACAGGGCCTACTGTTGTGAACAGACTGCACTCGCATGCCAATTAGCTTTTGGGACTGCTTGGGATTTGTTCCAAAGGTGTGGCCTGAGGGAAGAGATACCCTCGAAGATGATACAGTAGTTATGTACTTAGTGTAAGAGTAGATCTTTGAGAGAATCTCTTCCCTTAGGCTATGCCGGCCCTCCTTCCTTCCCCCTTTTTATCAGCTGTAGGGGAATTCGGCATCCAACTCTGCCTTGGGAGTTTTCATGGCTGCTTTCTCCAGTGCCTGCATCTGCCTTATATCAGAGGCACTGGTATAATTACCTGGTTCCCCAAGAAGGCAGTCCTCCTAGCACATTCGCCAGTAGGGAACTGAAGAAAGATGGGTCCGCCCATGTTTATGTAGATGCTGACGTGAGACATCGTCGTGGGTGGACCCCGGCTAGCACAAGTTGTCTTGTGGTCCTAGCACTAGTGCGGGTATAGTTCCAAATGTGTGGCCTAAGGGAAGAGATTCTCTTGAAGTTCTTGTTACGGTGAGTACGTAACTGTTCTTTTTCAAGCTGAACTTGATGGATTATATACTTGGTCAGTTAGGAATGAGTTGAGATTTAACCTGGACAAGTGCGTGGTCATGCACTTTAGAGTTAGGAACCTGGAGTAGAATGACAGTATAGGGGGAACTGTACTAAGGGATTCCTGCAGTGAGAGGGATCTAGGGATTAGGGTGGTGAATACACTTAAGTAGTGTAAGCAGTGTGATGAAGTTGTCTCCAACTGTAACAGAATCTTAGTCTGTATTAAATGGAACATTATCAGCAGGGACAAGGAAGTAATTCTTCCTACATGTAGAAAGGTGAGACCTTATATGGAATATTGTGTGTGCAGTTTTGAGCACCGCAGAATAAAGGTGACATCAAAATTTGCGAGGGCTCATAGAAGATGAACCAGGATGATTAAAAGGCTGGAAGGTATGTGATATGAGGCGAGATTCAGTAGTTTGGGGCTATTCAGTTTGGAAATGAGAAGGTTAAGAGGGGACACAACAACAGTTTACAAAGCAACATCTAGTAGAGTTATTCTGCAATGCCTGCCTTTGGGATTTTAAAGCTAAGAAAAGGCAACAAGGGGCACAATAAACGCTTGAAAGGCGGTCATTTAAGAAAAGAAAAAAGGAGAGGATACTTTACTCTATGAGTGGTGAGGGGTCTGGAATAGCCTTCCAAATGCTGTGGTTGAGAGTGACACCTTAGACAGCTGTAAGGGTAAACTGGACTAATATTTACTGGCGGGGGTTCAATGGTCTAACTATTAATTACAGTGGACAAGCAGGGTAGGCTTATGCCTCTTCTTGTCTTTATTTCAGGGATTTATTTAACTCTAAAAATTGATTAGCGTTTTGCTCATAAAAGTGCTAAATCTTTGTGAAAATGCATAGCTTTTGCCTCACTGTGTTTAACAAACACAGCACTTCTAGACAATCTTTATAAATATTTTCTGTACAGTTAGTACAGTCCCAAGAAACAAACTGCTAATCAATTATTTAAAACCCTGTATTTCCTATGTTCTTCCTTCAGTGGGGCAATAGAGCCACACTGAGTATGAGGGGAAGGTGTTGATCGCCTCAATACTTGAGCTCCTTCAGTGGGGGGAGATGGAGCCACATTGAGTGTGAGGCGAAGGAACCCCTCATCACAGTACATGAGCCCCTCCTTAAGTGGAGAGTCTGAGCATCTTTGAGTACTATGTGTGGGAGCTGCTCGCCACACTCCTTGAGCCATTCCATCAGTGGTGTGTGAGAGAACCACTTACTGTACTCCTTGAGCCCCTCTGTCAGTGTGGAGTCAGAGCAGCACTGAGTGCTGGGTGTGGGAGCCGATCGCCACACTCCTTGAGCCATTCCTTCAGTGGGGAGTCGGAGCAGCACTGGGTATAAGGTGACGGAACCACTCATTACACTGCTTGAGCTCTGTCAGTGGGGAGTCGGGGCAGCATTGTGTACAAGGTGAGGGAATCACTTGCCACACTACGTGAGCCCCTCTGTCACTGGGGAGTCGGAGCAGCATTGTGTACAAGGTGAGGGAATCACTTGCCACACTACGTGAGCCCCTCTGTCACTGGGGAGTCGGAGCAGCATTGTGTACAAGGTGAGGGAATCACTTGCCACAAAACTTGAGCCACTCTGTCACTGGGGAGTCGGAGCAGCACTGTGTACAAGGTGAGGGAATCACTTGCCACATTATTTGAGCCCCTCTGTCACTGGGGAGTTGGAGCAGCATTGTGTACAAGGTGAGGGAATCACTTGCCACACGACTTGAGCCCCTCTGTCAGTGGAGAATCGGAGCAGCACTGTGTACAAGGTGAGGGAATCACTTGCCACACTACGTGAGCCCCTCTGTCACTGGGGAGTCAGGGCAGCATTGTGTACAAGGTGAAGGAATCACTTGCCACAATACTTGAGCCCCTCTGTCACTGGGGAGTCAGGGCAGCATTGTGTACAAGGTGAGGGAATCACTTGCCACAATACTTGAGCCCCTCTGTCAGTGGGGAGTCTGAGCAGCACTGTGTACAAGGTGAGGGAATCACTTGGCACATTACTTGAGCCCCTCTGTCACTGGGGAGTTGAAGCAGCATTGTGTACAAGGTGAGGGAGCTGTTTGCTATAATACTTGAGCCCCTCCTTTAGTGGGCTAGCGGGGCAACACTGAGTACCAGATAAGGGGGCAGTGTGACCTGTCACCTGGTTGCCACTTTTAGTGGGGAGTTGGGAGAAGCACTGAATACGAGGCGAGGGAACCGCTGTCCCCACTACTTTGGTCCACTTCTTTGGTGGGCAGTTGGAGCAGCAGCAAGTATGAGGTGAGGGAGTGGTATACCCTACTAACTGATTGCCACTATTTGTGGGGAGTTGAAGAAACACTGAATACGAGGCAAGGGAACCGCTGCCCCCAATACTTGGGCTACTGCTTCGGTGGGAAGTTGACAACGTGAGGGTTCCACTCACCCCTCAACTTGAGCCCCTCCTCCTTCGACTTAATCACTCATACACTACCCTCACCGGGTTTCTTAGAAAGATTCTTCCTATTTAACTACACTAGTTTTCTGATTCTTGGTTGTTAAAACTCTGTTCATTACAGAATCATTTTCTTTTGTTTACAGCCAATTAGTAATATAACTGCTAAATGGTTGCATGTAATAATTGCAGTCCCTTAAATTTAAAGCATCCATGCCACTGTTGTTTAACACGTGTTGCGATTGTATTGTTTCTCCCACTTGTACCCACCACTCCCAGGATCACACCTTGAAACCAGACTTTGCTCGGTGTACCTTTCCCAGTCACCACTTTCTACATAAATAAACAGCACCACTGTCATTGTTATGCTACTTTGTGGTGTTTGTGGGTCTCTTTTGTGTGTTATGTGTTTGTCATTGTTCTGTGTGATTTTGTGTCCTTTCTGGGTGTTACATGACCTGTTTGGGATCTCTCTGAGGAGAGTACAGCAGGCTTAGATGGTGAGGTTCTAGCTAAGTGACCAGCCTGCCCCCCCTTGCTAATGACAGTGTATGCGTCTAACCATACTGACGCCTCAAGAGCCCAGCTTGTTGGGAGCTGACTCAGCAGTCAGCCAGCCTCAAATGTGCAGTGCTGTCAGCTTTTGGCCCTTCATCATCTTCGGTTGCTATGAAAACACTCTACACTTATGTTACAGAGCTTAAGGCCTGCAGATAGGTGATTATGTGCACAAAGAAAATTGCAGGTGAGCTGCTCATAGGTGTGGGCTTCTGGAAGTTGTGCTGGTACCTGCTGAGACACGGAGAGGTGATGTCATGACTGGCCAGACTCCGGCTTGGGCGTGCATTTCGACAGCTCCCCACACTCCCTTCACTACAGGCCTGATTCTGACTGGTTTGGTGTGGAGCTGCTGTTTTTTCTCACTCACTATTTTGTAGTTTATTTAGGACGTCTCCTCTCATGTTTACCAGGTCATAGTAAGAGCAACTTAGTAGAAGTAGCTGAGTACCATAGTATTCGGATGACAGACGGCACACAGGGTCCACCTTGTCCAGCGACATTACTCATTTTGAGTACAGAGGCACATAATAACATAGCATTGTGATGCTGAAATGAAAATAGGGACTGTGGTATCCGCCCCTCTTGCAGTACAGCAGGAAACTGTACCCAGCTTGAGTATTTACACATATCCACGCTAATATCAGCCAGGATAGTACCTCTAATATGTAGCCCTTCATTCCATTCTCTGTCAGGAATCTGTCTAGTCTTGCTCTGAGAACCGGAACAGTGCTAGCTGGGCAGGCTGTTTGGCATGTTAACTGTCATCTGTGTGATGTAATATTTTCCAGTTTTGCCCTTATTCTGTCCTTGCCAGTTTAAATGCACATCATCTACTTGTGCTTTCATTCACTAGATCAGATATCTGTATATACACCATCCTGTCTGTCTAGTTTAGTAATCAGAACATAGTGATCATGTCCCCTCTTGGCCATCTCATCATTAGTCTGAATACTCTGAATATGTGCAATCTCTCCTGATAAGTCTCGCCCACCTAAGCTGCTAGTCAGCTGGAGGCCATCAGCTGGATCCTCTGTGTTGTCTTCCTACTGTGATGATGAAGAACTGAATGCAAAGCCAGTCCATCAGCGCACCAGTAGAGTGAAAGCTCATTGCGACAGCGACCTGGGTTCAGAAGTCAGCATGGGTCATCGGGGGCTGGCCAGGCGAGGAAGGATCAAGCACCCCAGAAGTTGCTGTCTTCTTTTTTTTTTTGTATTATCTGTTTACCTTCTCCGCCGGTGGCCCGCCTCGCTGACCACTCCTTCGGGTGGCCAATCTTCTCAGTCGCCGCCCTGATCCTCTGTTCTGTAGTGGTCTTCCAGCCCCTCATCATGCTGCCCTGGTTGTTCCACCATATCCCTTCGACTGAGGGGTCCCTGTACCCGCGTGGGCAACCGGAAAGGGAGACTTCAGTACTCAAAGGCACCTTTCGTCATCTGGGCCAGAGCAGCATGCAGCACAGCATCGGGGGCCATCCCAGCTATCATGGCGTGGGGAGGCTAGGGGCCACTGTCATCCAGCTGCAAAGCAGCCATTTTCCTGTTTTGTGGTTCCCCCTTGCGAGACACATGCCACGGTGTCCCGACTGCCCACGCATGCATCGTGTGGTCACCCACAGTGCAGGGTGCAATGCCAAGTCCAGCCACCAGGAGCCACCCAAGGGTGACACATTCCTAGCCCCCCCCCACTCTGAACCCTCCCTGCCGGCCTCTGCTTCTGCTGCCCAGGGCTCAGGATGCAAACCCAGGTCGCCAGCATGCCAGGCGATACCTAATCGCCTGGCACCATGGAGACTGCTCAGTTGCTGTCTTTTTCTGTGGAGGGAGGGCAGCTAGCTCAGCTGCTATACTGTAATGTGGTTGATCACGGGTGGTAGAGGAACCAGAGTGGTCCAGGAGAGAGAGGCCAGGGTATGCACACCTGCATCTACATGTGCACACTATTCACTGGTCTACCAGTAGATGGGATAAAAACATGGAAAAAAGGCTTGGTCAGAGCAGGATGACAATCCAGCCTCCTGCAGACACCACACTCTGGCCAAAGCAGGATGATAATCCAGCCTCCTGCAACCCTGCACTCCGGCCACAGCAGGATCATAGTCCTGCAGAACCCACACTCCAGCCAGAGTAGGATGACAATCCAGCCTCCTGCAGCCCCTGCACTCCGGCCAGTGCAGGCTAACAATGCAGCCTCCTCCAGGCCCACACTCTGGCCAGACCAGGACAATAACCCAGCCTCCTGCAGTCCCACCCCCACAGCCAGAGCAGGGTGATAATTCAGCCTCCAGCAGGCCCCACACTCCCGCCAGAGTAGGATAACAACCCAGCCTCCTGCAGAGCCACACCCTGGCCAAAGCAGGATGCCAATTCAGCAAGGCATTTGACACAGTCCTGCACAAAAGATTAGTAAACAAATTAGCCAGCCTGGGAGTAGGTCCTAGGGTGGTAGCCTGGGTAAAACACTGGTTGGACGACAGGACACAGCGGGTAATAGTAAATGGAGTCCACAGTGAAGAAAGGAGGGTTACTAGTGGGGTACTTCAGGGTTCAGTACTGGGGCCGGTCCTTTTTAATGCCTTTATAAGTGACATTGCAGAGGGACAGGAAGGGAAATTGTGTCTCTCTGCAGATGACACAAAGATCTGCAACAGGGTTGATACACAAGGTGGGGTGGAAAGGATGAAAAGGGACCTGGCAAGGTTGGAGGAATGGTCAAATGTATGGCAGCTTAGATTCAGTGCAAAGAAGTGCAAAGTAATGCACCTGGGAAACAAAAACCCAGGGGAAGAGTGCACAATTGGGGGTGAGATACTGACAACAGCAAAAATGGAAAGGGACCTGGGGGTAGTCATATCAGACGACCTAAAGGTGGGCCAGCAATGTGAGAAGGCAGTAAGGAGGGCTGGGGGGATACTGGGATGCATAGGGAGAGGCATCACCAGTAGAAAACAGGAAGTTGTTGGCCCTCTGTACACAGTTGGTAAGACCACATCTGGAATACTGTGTACAGTTCTGGAGACCCCATCTCCACAAAGACGTAGACAGGGTGGAGACTGTCCAGAGGAGGGCAACCAAAATGATGCAGGGTCTGCATCAGAAGACATATGAAGAAAGACTAAAGGAACTAAAGATGTATAGCCTCGAGGAAAGGAGGGAGAAGGGGGACATGATAGAAACTTTCAAATACCTCAAGGGAATCAACAGAGTCTAAGAGGGTAGCATCTTTCAGAAAAAGAGATGTGCAAAAACAAGGGGGCACAATTTGAAATAGAGGGGGGACGGCTCAGAGGTAATGTAAGGAAATATTTCTTCACAGAGAGGGTTGTGGATACATGGAACAGCCTTCCTGAGGAGGTTGTAGAGCCAAAAACATTG
The DNA here is from genome assembly GCA_016271365.2 of Neoceratodus forsteri. NCBI lineage: Eukaryota > Metazoa > Chordata > Ceratodontiformes > Ceratodontidae > Neoceratodus > Neoceratodus forsteri. The sequence goes on along the minus strand of CM028132.1, from coordinate 1,474,147,937 downwards.
GGGGAATTCAAGAATGCATGGGACAGACATAAGGGCCATTCTTGGGGGGGGGGGGTAGGAGGAAGTAGGCTGTTGGTTAACTAGGATCTGGAGCTTATCCGTTAGGTAGGGAAATGGGCAGACTAGGTGGGCCAAGCGGTCCTTATCTGCCATCAAATTCTATGTTTCTCTGTTTCTACATGCATCTAGAACAGGGTGACGCCTCCTTAATATCCTGCACTCTGGCCAGAGTATGATGACAGCCTTCTGCAGCCCTGCACTCTGGCCAGAACAGGATGATAATCCAGCCACCTGCAGCACCACACACTGGCCAGAACAGGATGACAGTCCCCTGCAGGCCCTGCATTCCACCTAGAGCAGGATGACAGCCTCCTTCAGATCCTGCACTCAGCCAGAGCATAATGACAGCCTCCTGCAGCCCTGTACTCTGGCCAGAACAGGATGATAACCCAGCCTCCTGCAGGGCCCACACACCGGCCAGAGCTGGATAGCAACTCAGCCTCCATCAGACCCAGCACTTTAACCAGAGCAGTACAGCAATCCAGCCTCCTGCAGACCCTGCATTCTGGCCAAACAGGATGACAATCCATCCTCCTGCAACTCCACACTCCAGCCAGAGCAGGATGACAGCCTCCTGTGGGCCCCGCAATCTGGCCAGAGCAGGATGACAGCCCCCTGTGGGCCCCATATTTCGGCCAGGGCATGATGGCAGCCTCCTGCAGCCCTGCACTCTGGCCAGAGCAGCATAACAATCCAGCTTCCTGCAGGCCCCACAGCCGGTCCAGCGCAGAATGACATTCCAGCCTCCTGCAGCCCCGCACTACGGTCACAGCAGGATGAAATCCAGCCTCCTGTAGATGCTGCACTCTGGCCAGAGCAGCATGACAATCCAGAAGGCCCCACACTCTGGCCAGGGCAGGATGACAGCCCCCTTCGGGCCCAGCACTCCAGTCAGACAATTATGACAGCCTTCTGCAGCCCTGCACTCTGCCGAGAACAGGATGATCGTCCAGCCTCTTGTAGCCCCACACCCCAGCCAGAGCAGGATGCCAATCCAGCCACATGCAGGCCCTGCACTCTGACCAGAGCAGGATGATTATCCAGCCACATGCAGGCCCTGCACTCTGACCAGAGCAGGATGATTATCCAGCCACATGCAGGCCCTGCACTCTGACCAGAGCAGGATGATTATCCAGCCACATGCAGGCCCTGCACTCTGACCAGAGCAGGATGATTATCCAGCCACATGCAGTCCCACACTCCAGCCAGAACAGGATGATACTCCAGCCAGAACAGGATGATAATCCAGCCACCTGCAGTCCCACACTCCAGCCAGAACAGGATGATAATCCAGCCACCTGCAGTCCCACACTCCAGCCAGAACAGGATGATAATCCAGCCACCTGCAGTCTCACACTCCAGCCAGAATAGGATGATAATCCAGCCTCCTGCAGCCCCACTCTCCAGCCTGAACAGGATGATAATCCAGCCACCTGCAGCCCCACACTCCAGCCAGAACAGGATGACAATCCAGCCTCCTGCAGCCCTACACTCCTGCCAGAACAGGATGACAACCTCTTTAATATCCTGCACTCTGGCCAGAGCATGATGACAACCTTCTGCAGCCCTGCACTCTGGCCAGAACTGGATGATAATACAGCCACCTACAGCTCCACACACCAGCCAAAGCAGGATGACAGCCCCCTGCAGGCCCCGCATTCCATATAAAGCAGGATGACAGCCTCCTTCAGATCCTGCATTCAGCCAGAGCATGATCACATCCTCCTGCAGCCCTGCACTTTAGCCAGAACAGGATAATAATCCAGCCATCTGCAGCCCCACACACCAGCCAGAGCAGGATGACAGCCCCCTGTGGGCCCCTCATTCTATCTAGAGCAGGATGACAGCCTCCTGCAGACCCCACACTCCTGTCAGGGCATGATGACAGCCTTCTGCAGCCCTGCACTCTGACCAGAGCAGGATGATTATCCAGCCTCCTGCAGCCCTGCTCTCTGGCCAGAACAGGATGATAATCCAGCCACCTGCAGCCCAACACCCCAGCCAGAGCAGGATAACACTCTAGCCTCCTGCAGCTCTCGCACTCCAGCCAGAGCAGGATGACACTGCAGCCTCCTGTAGACCTCGTATTCCAAGCAGAGCAGCATGAGAATCCAGCCTCCTACATACCCATACCATGACCAGAGCAGGATGATAGTCCAGCCACATGCAGCCCCACACTCCGGCCAGAGCAGGATGACAATCCAGCCTCCTGCAGAAGCTGCACTCCGGCCAGAGCGGGATGACAGTCCAGTCTCCTGCAGACCCCACACTTTGGCTAGAGCAGGATGACAACCCAGCCTCCTGCAGGCCCCACACTCTGACCAGAGTAGGTTGACAATCCAGTCTCCTGCAGATGCCACAGTCTGGCCAGAGCAGGATAATAACCTAGCCTCCTGCAGGCCCCACACTCCAGCTAGAGTAGGATTACAATCCAGTCTCCTGCAGATGCCACATTCCGGCCAGAGTAGGGTGATAACCCAGCCTCCTGCATGCCCCACACTCCGGCGGGAGTAGGATGAAAATCCAGTCTCCTGCAGATGCCGCACTCCAGCCAGAGCTGGATGACAACCCAGCCTCCATCAGACCCAGCACTTTGACCAGAGCAGTAAAACAATCCAGCCTCCTGCAGACCCTGCTTTCTAGCCAGACAAGATGACAGTCCATCCTCCTGCAACGCCACACTCCAGCCAGAGCAGGATGACAGGTCCCTGTGGGCCCCACACTCTGGCCAGAGCAGGATGACAGCTTCCTGTAGACCCCACACTTCGGCCAGAGCATGATGGCAGCCTCCTGCAATCCTGCATTCTGGCCAGAGCAGCATAACAATCCAGACTCCTGCAGGCCCCACAGCCGGGCCAGAGCAGGATGACAATCCAGCCTCCTACAGCTTGCACTCCAGTCAGAGCAAGGTGACAGCTTCTTTTAAACCCCACACTTCAGCCAGCGCAGAATTACATTCCAGCCTCCTGCAGCCCCAGCACTCTTGCCAGATCAGGATAACAATCCAGCCTCTTGCAGCCCCACACTCCGGTCAGAGCAGGATGAAATCCAGCCTCCTGTAGATGCCGCACTCTGGCCAGAGAAGCATGACAATCCAGAAGGCTCCACACTCTGGCCAGGGCAGGATGACAGCCCCCTTCAGGCCCAGCACTCCAGTCAGAGCATGATGACAGCCTCCTGCAGACCCCACACTCCAGTCAGAGCATGATGACAGCCTCCTGCAGACCTCACATTCCAGTCAGCGCATAATGACAGCTCTCTGCAGCCCTGCACTCTGGCGAGAACAGGATGATAGTCCAGCCTCTTGTAGCCCCACACCCCGGCCAAAGCAGGATGCCAATCCAGCCACATGCAGGCCCTGCACTCTGACCAGAGCAGGATGATTATCCAGCCACATGCAGGCCCTGCACTCTGACCAGAACAGGATGACAGCCTCCTTTTGTATCCTGCACTCTGGCCAGAGTATGATGACAGCCTTCTGCAGCCCTGCACTCTAGCCAGAACAGGATGATAATCCAGCCACCTGCAGCTCTACACACCAGCCAGAGCAGGATGACAGCCCCCTGCAGGCCCCAAATTCCATCTAAAGCAGGACAACAGCCTCCTTCAGATTCTGCACTCAGCCAGAGCATGAGGACAGCCTCCTGCAGCCCTGCACTCTGGCCAGAATAGGATGATAATCCAGCCACCTGCAGTCCCACACCCCAGCCAGAACAGGATGACAGTCCAGCCTCCTGCAGCCCTGCACTCCAGCCAGAACAGGATGGCAACCTCTTTAATATCCTGCACTCTGGCCAGAGCATGAGGACAGTCTCCTGCAGCCCTGCACTCTGGCCTGAACAGGATGATAATCCAGCCACCTGCAGTCCCACACCCCAGCCAGAACAGGATGACAATCCAGCCTCCTGCAGCCCCACACCCCAGCCAGAGCAGGATGACACTCCAGCCTCCTGCAGCCCTCGCACTCCGGCCAGAGCAGGATGACAATGCAGCCTCCTGTAGACCCCGTACTCCAAACAGAGTAGCATGACAATCCAGCCTTCTACATGCCCATACCACGACCAGAGCGATGACAGTCCAGCCTCCTTCAGGGCCCTTACTCTTGCCAAAGCAGGATGACAATCCAGTCTCTTGCGGACCCTGCACCCCAACCAAAGCAGGACAACGATCCAGCCTCCTGCAGGCTCCACATTCCAGCCAAAGCAGGACAACAATCCAGCCTCCTGCAGGCTCCACACTCCAGCCAAAGCAGGGCAACAATCCAGCCTCCTGCAGGCTCCACATTCCAGCCAAAGCAGGACAACAATCCAGCCTCCTGCAGGCTCCACACTCCAGCCAAAGCAGCGCAACAATCCAGCCTCCTGCAAGCTCCACACTCCAGTCAAACAGGACAACAATCCAGCCTCCTGCAGGCTCCACACTCCAGCCAAAGCAGGGCAACAATCCAGCCTCCTGCAGGCTCCACATTCCAGCCAAAGCAGGACAACAATCCAGCCTCCTGCAAGCTCCACACTCCAGCCAAAGCAGGGCAACAATCCAGCCTCCTGCAGGCTCCACATTCCAGCCAAAGCAGGATAACAATCCAGCCTCCTGCAGGCTCCACACTCTGGCCAGAGCAGGATGATGACAAGCCTCTTGGAGTCTCCTCATCCCAGGCAAAGCAGGATGACAATCCAGCCTCCTGCAGGCTCCACACTCCAGCCAAAGCAGGGCAACAATCCAGCCTCCTGCATGCTCCACACTCCAGCCAAGCAGGGCAACAATCCAGCCTCCTGCAGACCCCACACTTTGGCTGGAGTGGAATGACAATCCAGCCTTCTGCAGGACCCATACTCTTGCCAGAGCAGGATGATAATCCAACATCTTACAGCCCCCACACTCCAGGCAAAGCAGGATGACAATCCAGCTTCCTGCAGAAGCCGCACTCTGGCCAGAGTGGGATGACAGTCCAGTCTCCTGCAGACCCCACACTCAGGCTAGAGCAGGATGACAACCCAGCCTCCTGCAGGCCCCACGCTCCGACCAGAGTAGGATGACAGTCCACCCTCTTGCAGACCCCACACTTTGGCCGGAGTGGGATGACAGTGCAGTCTCCTGCAGACCTCACACTCTGACCAGAGCAGGATGACAATCCAGTCTACTGCAGATGCCACTATCTGGCCAGAGAGCAGGATGATAACCCAGCCTCCTGCAGGCCCCACACCCCGGCCAGAGTGAGATGACAATCCAGTCTCCTGCAGATGCCACACTGCAGCCAGAGCAGGATGATAACCCAGCCTTCTGCAGGCCCCACACCCCGGCCAGAGTGAGATGACAATCCAATCTCCTGCAGATGCCACACTCCAGCCAGAGCAGGATGACTGCCCATGCTCCTGCAGCCCTGCACTAGTGATGTGGCCCTTCTGCAGTCAGAATGCTGAACTGTGTCAGGAGCTGGGGAGCCCTGCACCCGCCATTACCGAGTGGGGGGATCCGTGGAGGACAGGAATTGAGGTAAAACCACAAGAAGCTGTGTGATGGAGATAGGAAGGTCAGCACAAAGGGCATGGCCACTGAGGAGGGAACATAAATAGAATAACTAATATCTGAACATAGTACTCCTGATGTGGCCGAAACATGACCCTTGTATAGAGGGAAGATCGTCTCCCAGGACCGGCACCTTCCCTGATCCAGATGGATTGCGTTACAGGGGGAGGATCACCTCTTGGGACCAGCACCTTACCCTGATCCGAATGCATCGCAGCATTGCATTTGCTTTCTTTAGCTTGTAAATATACTGTAGTTGTTGTTTTTCTGGCCCCTCATCTGGTACCTCACTAAACGGCACCCCAACAGACCCTTACTGTCCTTCTCCGGGACTTCCCAGTTATTCATCACATACCCAGGGCAGGGTGGCCTGCACTGTTGGTCATGTGTGGAACAGTGGGGGTGCCAGCATCATCCCGGCAGAATTGAGGTTTTCTTCTCCCCTTTTTCACCCATGGGGGGGGGGGCAACGTACAATGACATGCACACATGATTGCTGGCATCTGTCAGCTACCCCTCACCCATACATACGAATCTGCCAGCAGAAACCAACCTCATAGTCCATCAAGTCTGCTCGAATGTGCAGCTAGCCCCCTACATTGCAGCTGCCCCTCCCTCACCCTTTCCCATCCCCTTTTAAAACTGCCCACCGTCCTACAGGATGCCATCGCCTCAGGCAGAGCATTCCACTTAGCCACCACCCTCTCTGTGAAAAAATGTCTCCTCATCACTCTCCTATATCTTCCCCCTCTAATCTGAGACCATGCCCTCTCGTGCCCCCCCCAACTTAAATACTCCTTCTGTACCTGTCTTGTTTATCCCCATCATGTATTTAAAGGTCTCAGTCATATCTCCCATTTCCTTCTCTCCTCCAGTGAGTACATATTCAACTCCCTCAGCCTGTCCTCGTAGGGTCTGTCTTCCAAACCCTGGATCATCTTTGTTGCCCTGCATTGCACCCCCTCCAGTAATCTGACATCCTTTTTCAGAAACGGGTGCCAGAACTGCACACACTACTCCAGGTGTGGTCTGACCAGTGACCTGTACAGAGGCAGGATCACCTCCCTCCTTCTGGAGGAGATTCCTCTTGCAATACACCCCAGCATCCTGTTGGCTTTAGCTGCTGCCTTCCTGCGCTGAGCTGAGTTGTTCATATTCCCTGTTATAACCACCCCTAGATCCTTTTCTTCCTTGGTGGTACCTAACTAAACCCCTCCCAACTGGTAGCTCCTCCCAGGGTTCCTTGCTCCGAAGTGCAGTACCTTGCACTTCTTATTGAACCCCAACTGCCACATTTCTGACCACTCCTTCAGTTTAGTTAGGTTGTCCTGTATATGTCCATGCCACCCTACAATGTCATCCACCACCGCCCCCATCTTGGTATCATCAGCGAACAGACTGATCTTACTGCTGATGCCATGTGAGATATGCAGTATGAAAATCCGAAACAGCACCGGGCCCAGTACTGAGCCCTGTGGAACCCCGCTCGTCACTGCCCTTGGGGATGAGAGTTCCCCACTACCATCACCCTTTGCTGCCTCCCCTTCAGCCAGTTCACAATCCAGTTCACCATCTTTTTCCCTGCCCCCACGTACTCCAACTTTCCCCCCAGCCGCACATGAGGCACCGAATCCAAGATCTTGCTGAAGTCCAAATACAGGACATCCACTGCATGACCCTTGTCCAGGTTCCTCGTCACCCAGTCGTAATACTCAACTAGGTTGGTCTGGCAGGATCTCCCTTAGAGGAACCCATGTTGCTGGCTGTCCTGGAGTCCATTGTCTTGCGAAAAGGTCACCAGCCTCTCTTTCAGGATTATCTCCGTTAGTTTCCCTAAAATGGGTGTGAGGCTTACTGGTACCCATAATACTGCCACCCAGCTTCCAGCAGCAGACAGTTATTGAGATGGATGCAGAGTCCTCCACCCTGAGGGGGGAGAGCTGTCTATGACATGCTCAGTCCTTCTTCCCCTGGCTGCCCCAGTGAGTGACCTTAGTCCACTCCAGAATCTGCTTGCCCAGCATAGTCAGTGATAGTGCCGCTGTGCCATGTGGATGACTCCCGTTTCCTTGCCGGACTGCACAGAACGCTGCCTGTCTGGCTTCAGCTTAGGTGCACAGTTACAGAGCAGGAGAGAAATGTCACACCCAGGGGTGGCTGGTCCAGATCAGTTCAGTAACAGTGTAGCCAGGAAATTCTGCACCTAGTTCACCGCTCCAGCAGGGTTGCAGTAAACAAGTCACAGGGCACATTCAAAGTAAAACGCTTCTTTTATTTAAAGGGCTTCCAGTGAAAGTGCAAACAGGCGCACTCAGAGAACAGCTGGATAATAGACAGAATGCCTCATAGAAAATTCCCCGACCTTCTGGAGCAGCTGGATAATAGGCAGAATGCATTGCAGATGAAAATCCCCAACATTTATCCTCTAGATCCTTCTCTGCGGCTATAGGGTCTTGGGAGTTTTGTTTTTAGAACAATTCTGCTTGTACCGACTTCCATGGCAGGGAAGGAGAGAAGCACCAGGAGGTCAGATGTTGTGTTCAGGGTCAAGCAGTTAGCCTTGGGCAGTGCTGGGATTCATACCGGGAACCACATGCCACAGCCCAGCGCTCTAACCGCTAGACCGGCACTGTCTTCCTTGTATGCGTAATTTCATTCAAGAACGCTTTCCTGTGCCCCTCATCCTGTGGTCTAATTTGCTACATGTAGACTTCACTGAGATGGAAGGACAGAAGGAACTTGTCTTTATATATCACATTTCATACCAATGACAATGCTTAGGGGTCTTAAAATATGGGTAAAAACATAGGTCAAATTAGACCCACTGATGTAAAAACTGATACAGAAGCAGGGCCGGCGTCAGAGGGGGTGCAAGGGATGCCACTGCACCAGGGCCCGGACCACAGGAGGGGTCCATGTTCCCTAAGTGAAAATTTGCATTTTTAATTTTTTTAAATATTTTATTTAGTCTACCTACAGGTACAGAGCTCCCGGAGTCCGCAGAAATGCTACTGCCCAGCTCCAAGACCTGCCCTGCATGCCAGCGATCGGCTCATCCTCCTGTTTGACCGATCCTGTCACTGTGAGCCATTTAAATCCCCCTACCCGAGTCCGATCTCCCAGCCATTTAAAACAAGCGCTTGCGCACTCCAACTCCACCACTCCCCTCCTCGTACCTTGGCTTCAGACAGTGTGAGTTGAGCAGCTGCTTGCTGCTAGCCTGCTCCTCCTCCTTGGCTCCTCCTCCACTGACATCATCCTCTTGTACTGGACTGGTGCTGCTGCAATTGTGTTTGTTCCGTCTCGGCAGCAGGCAGCTCCTCCTCCATGCTGGCTGGATTTCTGGCATGATTACTCCCCCTCCTCCGCACGCATGCACGCAGTGCTCGCTGTTCCTCCTCCCTGGCCAATAGTCGGCGGCTGCTCACTGCTGCCACTAATCACCATACCAGCTGGCTCCCTCCCAGAATTGTTGCCCACTCAGACTGCCACAGCTACTGCATCACTTTGTAAAGAATTATAATTAATATTAAATATTTGTTGTGGTGGGCTACAGCAGCAGGAGCGAACCATGCTTGGCGCAGCTTACCCCGTCCAACACCCTTGTGAAAGTCAGCAGACTGAGCGAGCGGAGGTAGAGGTCGGATGTGGTGGCGGTTTCTTCAGCTCCTAAACTGCACAGGTAGCAGCAGTATCTGATTTGTGCTGTGTGAACTGCGAGCCTTAAAGTTATTAAACAATTCCACACCCTCACCAACAACAAAGTGCACTGCTGAGTTGGTAGGGTTCGCAGGACAGCTGAGCTGGCATTCCTGGCAAAGTGGCAAACTTGGAGCAGGGAGGAAACCAAGAGGGAGCAGAGTTGGAGCCTAGGCTCTGGCAGGGGGGTGAGGGAGAAGAGATCCCGGGTCGGTGTTGGGCCCGGCGGCGGCAGCCTCCTGCGACTAGTTTTAGTTTAGGTAGGGGGGGCTTAACTAAGGAGGGAGAACTTAGGGAATGAACAATTTCTTGTTAAGCAGCACATTTAAGTTCACAAAATCAAAATGGAATAACAGCAGCAGTATTTATTTGGTGGGAGGCCAGGGATTTGGGGGGCCCACTACAAAGTCTTGCACTAGGGCCCAGTACATCCTAGAACCGGCCCTGTACAGAAGCTAAAACCTGTCTAGTAAAAATACTTGCTTATTACTCTCTCTTCCCAGTTTCAACTCATGTTACAGACCAGCTGCACCGCTATGGACCCACAGTCAAGTGGAACATGGATAACTTCTGGACAGGCTTCAACTTTTCTATTTTTTGCCCTGTCTAGCTCTGTCCCAGACCAAAGTACTTTACAAGCTATACGCAGTTTGCTTCATTTAAAGCAGCAGTGCAAGATAAAAAAATATCTGCACTTTTTCAACAATTTATTCCCTGTACTCTGTTGAGCATTTACCTGGTAATCTTTCTCGACGACATTGTACTATCACCCTGTAGTTTGTTTAGTTTTCCTTTGTGTTTGTTTACATTTCTGCCGCCCATGTTGAAAGCAGCAGTACTAGATAGGCAGTCGCCATGTTTACTGTACACTACAGAACTGGAAACTGATTACTTCCTGATTATTCAGCACTGCTGCTTTAATAGGTATGCACATAGTACCCCCATAATCAGTGTCAATGGCTTAGTAGGTAGCACACTCACCTCTGGGGCTGTAAAATCAGAAGGTTGTGGGTTCCAGCCCCACACCAGGCACTTGGGGTAAAACCCATAACTGACACTGTAGTGCAGTACAAGGGGGGTGCTGCACTGTTGAGGTGCTACTTTTGGATGAGACGTTAAATTGAGGTCCCTTCTGCCTATCTGTGGTCACCAATCAGGTGGAAGTAAAAGATCCCGTGTCACTTATCAATGAAGAGTGGTGGTGGGGTCCGCGGTGTCATTGCTAGCATTTTCCCATCAATAAAAACAGGTCCATACAGCCTACTCCTCAGGACACACCTGGAAACAAGCCATCATAGCTTAGTGTGCCTTTCCTGGTCAGAAATTGCAAATAAAATAGAGGGTGTAGTACCTTTAAGAGACGTTAAGGGTTAGGGCTGCCTCCGGACCTTTAAAAATAATATGCAAAGGTTTGAAAATATATCTTCTGTGGCTGCCTCACAAAGAAAAGTATTATATTAAAAGTGTGGTTGCAGTAAACTTCTGCAGGCCGTAGAGTAAGTCTGGGTTGTGTTTTTTTTGCAGTTAGTTTCTTTATGCTCCTTATCCTGGGCGGCACTCCATCTCGCCCAATTCCCCAGCCCCATCTCCCACTCGCAGTTTACCTTTCAGCTTCCTCCACAGCTTGCCCCCCATGGCAGGGCAGTGGGGATCCCTTAACACGTCGAACTGGATCCAGTGCTAGAGTTTCCTGCAGTTTGCAGGAGTGGCACCTGCGAGGATTGGTTTCATCCAGCCGCCCAAGATACTTTTTCTCCTCCATTTTTCCCCTCAGGGAGATGAGGGATGCAATGATGCCCACAGAGAGAGAGAGCGTGCACGCGTCCACATGCACTCCTTCCTGCATCTGCCTCTTCTCCTTCCCCATTCTGGAGCATCGGCGTGCTGCCTGCCCAGCCTCCGTTAGGGGCTAGTCAAACGCTGACTGCTAGTGACCCCCGGAGAAGGAGAGCAGTCCATTGGACTCACAATCCTTCTCCTTCCCTGGTGGCCTGTGCTCGTTCCCGAACACGGGTCCCCGGTGTAGTGCGAGGTCAGGCATCCAGTGCCTCAGCCCTCAGCGCCACTAGGCCAGCTAAGTCTGGGGTTTTAGTATGGACAGTGGTATTTGGAACATACGAACAGATGAAGAAGCCAGCAGAAGAAGGCCATTTGGTCTATCTAGTCTGCTCGTATTGCAGGGTCCACAGCTTGTGCTGCTGTCCCTGCCCTCCCTTCCCACTCCTCCCATCCTCCCTACCCATGATCCTTACCTTCCCCCCATGCCTATCCCAGCCTCTTTTAACACTGCCCACTGTCTTCAGCGAGATCACCTCTTCCGGCAGCGCATTCCAAGTGTCCACCACCCTCACTGTGAAGAAGTGCCTCCTGACCTCCCTCCTAAACCTCCAATCCTCCAGCTTAAGACTGTACCCACTCATGTTATGGTTGCCACTCAGCTTAAAGAGGCTCTCCTTATCCACCTTATTTATGCCTTTCAGGTACCTGAAAGTCCCAATCATGTCCCCTCTCTCTCTCCTGTCTTCCAGGGAGTACATATTCAGTGCCCTCAACCTCTCGTCATATGCCTTGCCCTGCTGACCGGCTGTCATCTTTGTAGCCCTTCTCTGGACCTTCTCCAGCAGGTTAATGTCCTTTTTGAGGTGTGGGCACCAGTACTGAATTCCATACTCTAGATGAGGCCTTACCGGGACTGGAGGGAGATGCAGCTGGGTTTTGCAGGGTGGGGAGTGTAATGGATATGACACAGGGTATGGTAATTTAGGTAAGGTAGTAGGGTTTGGGGGAGTGAGATATGACGGTATTGAGGGAGAGAAGATTTTGGAAAAAAGTGGAATTTCTGCAGAGGCAGCGAGACAGTTTGCTTGACATCCGTTACTCTGCAGACTCAGAAGATCTAATACTCGCCTTTCTGGCTGCTAAGCAAACATTGAGGGGAGGGTGGTGGGGGGTTCTCTAGTTACTCTTTGATCAAATTATACAAAATTCCACAACTGGGGACTCAACACCCCCCCCCCCCCAACCGTACTGTAACCACCACAGCCATCAAATAGTGTGATTATACTGCTGGGTGTCGGTGTCCTCATTCGGCCTTGCAGGCACATGTTCCTCTCTGTCAGGGCCATGACCCGGGGGGTGCAAGAACTGTTGTTGCAGTAAGGCCTGCACTGTCAGGGGAGCCACTGTCTCAGTGGTCAGCATTAAGAAAACCTTTTATCACAGACAAACTTGCTATTTTCTCTCTGAACATTGTTTATCCGTTTAAAACTGGGGTTATCAGCAGTGGCGGCAGAAGACTCCAACTCCAGTTTCACACGGTGAAGTGCAGAACAAAGAGGCAGTAGGGCCCATTACTCAAAACATTTAATCATTGTGCCGGTGGTGTCCCCGGGAGGAGCAGGAACAAATTATTATGTTTGGTTTCATGATCATGATGCCAACAAGTGGGATGGGGCAGCATGGACAAACTACGGATACACTGCTACGGAAGAACCTACACTGTAAATATTTTATATGCACTAACAGCTATTTTGTGCTAATCAGTGGGGAAGTGGGCCCCACAAAATATTTTGCAGTGGGGCCCTTACGTTGCTGGCACACCCTTGCTCTTTGTTAACCAGTCTGTTCATTTTAGGATGTGGGTGCTACATAGCGGGGTCGTTCTGCATTGCCTCCAGCTGAAGCAGTGTTCCTCTTATCCATTCCGTTCCCTGTGGGATGAGAGTGCTATGTAGTTGGGTCTTTCTGCCTTGCATCAGACTGAAGGAATATTCCTCGTTGTTACCAAATGAGTTCCTTATGGGATTAGAGCACTACCTAGCTGGGTCATTTAACTGTACCAATATTTGTAGCAGCGGTGGATCTGTAGTTTCATCAGAATACAAGTTTATTTTCAGTGTTGTGTTTTTTGCAGAGTGCATAAGATGTCACAGTTTCCAGAGATAACATTTGTGTTGCTATTTATAGTGGTTTTACCCAAGATACCTCACCCGAGAAGTGCCTTTCCTGTTCACAAAGGTGTCTTACACCTGCCCATTCTTGTTGCTGAGAAACGCATTTCCTTTTCTTTTTTTTTTTTCTATGTACAATTTTTTCCCTTTTTTCTTCCCTTCTCGGGGTTACGACATACACATGCATATCCGCGCATGCCAGGATCCGGTGACCCCTTCCACCTCTCCCAGACTTACATCACTGCTCCTGCCACCTGTGCACCCATTGGACCTCCACCCAGTGGGTGCAGGACTATGGAGGAGCAGGCATCTACCCCTGCTCCAGCCCCCACCCCCCCGGCCAGCACCTCGGCGACCCGAGGTTGTTCCTGGACCCGGGTCACCGGCGTGGCGTGAGATGTGGCGTCTAGCGCCACAACCCTTGGTACCGCCGGGCCGGCATGCATTTCCTTTTCACAGTGGGCCCTGCATCTACTCAGCCTTACAGCTGAGAAATGCATTTCCTGTTCACAGTGGCCCTTTATTTACCCATCTTTGAAGTTGAAACATGAATTTCGTGTTCACAGTGGTCTTACATCTACCTGAGCTACCCCAGCTAAGAAATGCATTTTCCTGTTCACAGTGGGTCTTGTATCTACCCAGCCTTGTAGCTGAGACGTGCAGTTCCTGTTTACAGTGGTGCCTTACATCTACCCAGTCTTGTAGCTGAGACATGTATTTCCTGTTCACAGTGGGTTCTACATCTACCCAAGCTACCCCAGCCAAGAACTGGTTTTCCTTTTCACAGTGGGTCCTACATCTACCCAGCCTTGCAGCTGAGACATGCATTTTCCTGTTCATATAGAAACATAGAATTTAATGGCAGATAAGGACCGCTTAGCCAACCTAGTGTGCCCATTTCCCTACCTAACGGAGGAGCTGCAGATCCTAGTTAACCAACAGCCTACTTCCTCCTACCCCCCACTAGAATTGTTTTATGTCTGTCTGTCCCATGCATTCTTGAATTCCCCCACTGTTTTTGACTCCATGACCTCCTCAGGAAGGCTGTTCCATGCACCTACAACTCTCTCTGTGAAAAAATACTTCCTCACATTACGTCTGAGCCGTCCTCCCTCTATCTTCAAATTGTGCCCCCTTGTTCTTGCACATCTTTTCTGAAAGATGCTACCCTCTTGGACTTTGTGGTTTCCCTTGAGGTACTTGAAAGTTTCTATCATGTCCCCCTCTCCCTCCTTTCCTCAAAGCTATACATATTAAGCTCCTTTAGTCTTTCTTCATATGTGTTCTGGTGCAGGCCCTGCACCATTTTGGTTGCCCTCCTCTGGACAGCCTCCACCCTGTCTGTCTTTGCGGAGATGGGGTCTCCAGAACTGCACGCAGTACTCCAGATGTGGTCTTACCAACTGTCTGTACACAGGGATAACTTCCTGTTTTCTACTGATAATGCCTCTCTCTGTGCATCCCAGTATCCCCCCAGCCCTTCTTACTGCCTTCTCACATTGCTTGCCCACCTTTTGGTCATCTGATATAACTACCCTCAGGTCCCTTTCCATTTTTGTTGTTGTCAGTATCTCACCCCCCCATTGTGTACTCTTCCCCTGGGTTTTTGTTTTCCAGGTGCATTTCTTTGTGTTGAATCTGAGCTGCCATACATTTGACCATTCCTCCAACCTTGCCAAGTCCCTTCTCATCCTTGCCACCCCACCTTGTGTATCAGCCCTGTTGCAGATCTTTGTGTCGTCTGCAAAGACACATACTTTTCCTTCTAGTCCCTCTGCAACGTCACTTATAAAGACATTAAAAAGGAGCAGCCCCAGTACTGAACCCTGCGGTACCCCACTAGTAACCCTCCTTTCTTCACTGTGGACTCCGCTTACTATTACCCTCTCTGTCCTGTTGTCCAGCCAATGTTTTACCCAGGCAACCACCCTGGGACCCACTCCCAGGCTGGCTAATTTGTTTGTAAATCTTTTGTGCTGGACTGTGTCAGATGCCTTGCTAAAGTCTAGGTAGGCCATGTCCACAGCCCCTCCCTGGTCTACTACTTTGGTCACCCAGTCAAGGAAATCTATTAGATTTGTCTGACATGATCTTCCTGATATGAATCCATGCTGTCTTGGGTCCTGTGCCCCCGCTGTCCTCTAGGTACTCAACAGTTCTTTCCTTCAGAAGTGATTCCATTATTTTCCCTACCACTGAGGTCAAACTGACAGGTCTGTAGTTTCCTGCCTCTTATCTTTCTCCCACTTTTG
Organism: Neoceratodus forsteri; assembly: GCA_016271365.2. NCBI lineage: Eukaryota > Metazoa > Chordata > Ceratodontiformes > Ceratodontidae > Neoceratodus > Neoceratodus forsteri. The sequence goes on along the minus strand of CM028132.1, from coordinate 1,474,132,450 downwards.
TGAAGGGGAATCACATCCACCCTCTTCCAGTTCTCTGGTACCACACCATCCTCCCATTTGTTAAAAAGTGTGGTCAGTGGTGTCACTAGGTCCTCCCTTAGTTCTTTTAGGATTCTGGGGTGAATCCCATCAGGCCACATTGCTTTGTCCACCTTGAGTTTTAGGAGTTCTTTCAGGACTCTTTCTTCTGTAAATGGACTGGCGTCAACCCCACTACCCAGAGTGCTTCTATTGTTTGGTTTAGGTAACTCCTCCTCCTCTTCTTCTTTTGTGAATACCGAGCAAAAGTATTCATTCAGTATCTCTGCCTTTTCACTGTCTCCCTCTGCCCACCTCCCCTCTCCTTTATTAATCTTCACTATCCCTCCCTTAACCTTTCAATGCTCCCTAATGTACCTATAAAAGGTTTTATCCCCCTTCTTAACTGTGTTGGTTATCTTTTCCGCGGTTTGGGCCTTTGCTTTTCTGACTGCCTTCCCCATGTCTTTCTGCTTTAATTGATAACAGTTCCCTGTCGTACTCCTTCTGTGATTTCTTATACTTTGAATGCAGCCTTTTTCTCCTTAACCTTCCCTGACACCTCTTTTGAGAACCATAGTGGTTTTTAATTCCGCTTTGTTTTCTTTATTTGTTTCACACAAAGGCTTGTTGCCTCCATGATGGCAGTTTTGATTTTTCTTCATTGTTCTTCCACCCATCCTTTTTGGTCATTTGGTAATGCATTCCTCAGGTATTCACCCATTATGCCAAAGTCAGCCCTTCTAAAGTCCAGTATCCTTGTCTTTGTATGGCTTGTCTCCATGGTTGTGTTTATTGTGAAGCACACTGTGCAGTGGTCGCTTGTTCCCAGATGTCTACTGACTTCTAAATTTGTGATCCTCTCTCCATTTGAGAGTACCAAGTCTAATATTGCTCCCTCCCGAGTGGGTTCCACCACTAGCTGTCTAAGGCATGCCCCCTGTAGGGCATAGAGAATGACCCTGCTCTTGGATGTGGCTGCAGTCCATGTTGTCCAGTTAACATCTGGCATATACAGGTCCCCCACAAGCAGTATCTTCCCCTTTTTCAGCCATTTTGAGAATGTCCTCTATCATTTTCTTGTCCATTTCCTCTCCTTGAGACAAGGGTCTGTATACAACCCCTGTGCGGATTGTGATGCCATTCCCTGTCTCCAAGGTGACCCAGAGTGCCTCTTGTCCTCCCTCTTTACTTTTTAGTTATGTAGCTTTGATCCCTTCCCTTGTGTAGAGAGCTACTCCACCTCCTCTTTTACCCTCCCTGTCCCTTCTGTAGATTGTGTACCCTGGTATGTTGACATCCCAGTTATGGTTCTCAGTGTATCATGTTTCTGTGACTGCCACTATATCCAAGTGTTCCTCTTCCATCAGGGCTACTAGCTCAGGAAGCTTGTTTCCCAGACTACGGGCATTGGTATTCATTGCCCTCCATTTAATGTTGGCTTTTTCCTTTTTTACCCCATCCCTGCTCTTACTGCCCTTGTCTGTTTTTCCATTTACCCCTGTCCTGCCCTCTGTCAAGCTCCGTACTTCAGTGTTTACCCTACCACCTGCCATCTTTTGTGGGGGGAGGCTTGAACTTTCCTGCTTCCTGTCAGCACCTCCCCCCTTGGCTAGTTTAAAAGCTTGCCAAGGAAGCATTTAAACCTGTCACCTAGGAGCTTGTTTCCCTTCCTGGACAGATGCAGATCATCATGTCAATATAGACCTTCATCTCTCCAGGTGGATCCCCAGTCCCCAATGAAGCCAAAGCCCTGTGCTCTGCACCAGTTTTGCAACCATTCATTAAATTGCATGGTGTGCAGTACTCTAGCCTCACCCCTGCCATAGACTGGCAGCATCTCTGAGAAGGTTACCGTGCTTGCTACCTGTCTGAGGCCCCTCCCCAACTCCACAAATTCATCCTGCGTTGCACTGATCTCATGCCTGGCTAGGTCATTTGTCCCAAAGTGGACAGTGATATCTAGATCTTACTTCGAGAGGGCTCTTGCAGTAGGTAATTACATATAGGACTGACGCCGGCCGGCGGCAGGACCCCACAGAAAAATTTCTAGCTAGCAGTCCCTGGCGTGGGACCGCTCCCTCGTCAGGTGACCGGCGTCATACGACATCGATATAAAGGGGCGGTCCCAGACGCCCGCCTTCCAGTTCTTTCCCGCCGATAGCTACGAGTAGCACCTCGCGGTTAAGTTCGTTGCAGTTCTGTCTCTTGGTCGTTTTTTTCCGAGAAAGCTACAGTTTTTGTTCGATCGTCAGGTGAACGTTGTTTTATGTCATCCCCCTCTAAAAACAAGTGCGATTAGATGCGGCCTAACTGCACACAAGGCGGTCACTCCTTTGCCTCCTCTGCCTAGGGCCCCGACCACGCCAGGATAACTGTCCGCCTGCCTCCGTTCAACGCGGAACCCAAGCGACGCCAGCAGTCCTCAAGCCCATCTCCTGAAGAAAAGATGTCTGTGATGGAGAAAGGGCTGAGAAGGTTAAGCGAGCATCGACTTCTCTGGAAGGGCATAAAAAGAAGGACAAGGATAGCGGCACGGAAGGGTCTCCTCTTCGCGACTCCGGCCGGGGTCGCGGGTAAGATAACTTCCCTCGGGGATCCTCCGACAGCAACCTCAAGGGTTTGGAGGAGGCGCGCCGCCTTCAGGCTCTAGTCCGGGCCTGTCGGGTGTCTCCGGGCCAAAGGAGACTCTAGCCCCCAGTACGGTCTCACATCCTCGGCCTACTGGTGCGGGCGCCTCCCATAAGCCGGGCGTCGGCTCCTCTGACATCCGCCGGGAGAAGGCCCCTAAGTTGCCCGACCCTTCGGGGTGGCGCCGGGCTGTCTCTCCCTCCGACCGGGCCTCTCTTCTTCCTCGGCTCGTCTCGGACGTGAGAGCACCGAAGTCGGACGCCGGCTCCTCCAACGTCCGCCTGGTTTCGACCCATAGGTCACACGTCGGCTCCTCCGATGTGCGCCAGGTCCCAGAGCCTACGTCGGAACCACCCTCTTCTGTTGTGCCAGGCTCTCCGCAGCCTTCGCTGCCGTCAGGGGAGCCCCAGTCCCCCTTGCCTGACTCGGGATTTTTCACCACCTTCCCCAGATGAGACTAGGGATCCTGGGCTTCCGTCAGATCCCCCCCACTGAGAACCAGGATCTGACGCCGGTTCCCCCGACGCCGGCCCCTCTGATGTCGGCCGAGCCGACACCGGCCCCGTTGTCGCCGGACCCGACACCGGCCTCTCCGACGCCAGCAGGGGATTTTTTCCCTCCTCTGGGCCCTCCACCCCAGGGGCCTTTTCTGGCTGATCCGCCCCTGGAGTGCCCAGCTGGGCCGTCTGCTCTGGCAGTTCCTCCAGCGCCTTGGTACCCGCCTTCATACCCGACGCCGGTCTTCCCAGGCCCGCAGTACCCTGCGCCACCGTACCCGGCACCGAATCCTCCTGCTCCACAGTACCAGACGCCTCACTACCCGTCTCTGACTTATCCGCAGACGGGTCTTGGGTACTCTCCCTACGGATATCCTCCGTTTCACTATCCCCCTCCTCTTCCTCCACCGCCCCCCAGGCCGCCGGTGGATTTGCAGGAGACTCTTGCCTCCTGGGGGGCTGAGGCCAAGGCTCAGCTCACCAGAGAAGTCGAGAGCCGTCTTACGACGACAGTGCCTCCACCGGTTCCCGTATGCCCTAGACGGCGCTTTCCCTTCCCTCCTCCAGTTCCCTGGGGTCTCCGCTCGGGTTCCAGAGAGGGGCAGGACACGCGTTCTGGGACTCTTCCCACGGAACACGTTCCTGCCCCTAGACGGGCGAGGGAGTCTTTTTCTGCCTCAGATTCTTCCTCTCTGGTCCTCTCGGACTCCTCAGGAGCCTCCGCGGGAGTTTCCGATAAAGACGACGAGCTACGTTCTCCATCCAAACCCTGGCCGAGGACTCCTCCGAGGTCGCCTCCGGAGGATCCTTCTTTCACGGAGTTACTTAAGAAAATCCAGGAGGTCCATCAGTGGCAGTCCTTAGATCCAGATCCTCAGCGGGTCAAACTCGCCGAACATCTGGATTTGCCCCTTACGGCCCCTATTTTAGTGCCACCCTGGATCGAGCCTCACGCCCACCTTGTTTCCACTATTTGGAAACAACCGTCGGCTTTAGGCCCACTTCCTAGGAAGTCAAACAGGCTAAACCAGGCTCCGGAGGGTGTAGACTTTTTAGATTCTCACCCCCGTGCCGACTCGGTCGTGATCAGCGCCACTCACGGCCGGTCCGCACATCCTAAACACTTGAGCTCATCTCCCCCGGATAAGGAATCTCGCCTTCTGGATCAGTTTGGAAAGAAGATCTACGCTTCCTCCACACTGGGTATAAGGGCCCTGAACTATGTAGCTTACATGGGGGATTACCAGAAGGCCATCCTTACCCCGGCGGAATCCAAGATCGACTCCTTGCCGGACTCCCAACTCAAGCAGGAGTTGGCCGATCTAGTCGGTTCTGCTCGTTCGGCCAGCCGTCACATGCTAAGGACGACATACGATGCAGTGGACACCGCTGGATGGAGCTCTGCATTTGCCATTAGCCTTCGGTGCCACGCATGGCTTCATGTGTCAGGTCTGGTCCCGGAGGTGCAATCCGCCATTCAAGAGGCACCTTTCAGGGGTTCTGTGCTTTTCGGCGGTGATGTCAAGGACATCATCACTGACTTGCAGGAGAAGGGAACGGACCTTAAATCCGTGGATTCACTGTACCGTCCCCATCTTCTGCAGCGCCGTCCCTTTCGCAGACGCAGCCGGCCTCAAGCGAAACCCCAGGGAAGGCAGGCCACTAAACGCCGGGCCCCCCGAGCTGCCAGGGCCCCACCGCCCAAAAAAGCGACGGGCACTCCAGCTGCGGCGCTGCCTCACACCACCTGACTCCTCCCTCCCACCGCTTCTGGACACTCCGGAGGAACCGGTAGGAGGGAGGTTCTCCCTCCACCTCCCGGAGTGGGAGAGGATAACATCAGATTCATGGGTGCTTCAAATCATCGCAGAGGGACACTCCATAGAGTTTCTGCAGAAACCTCCACGTCACCCCCTCTGAATTCCGCTTATTCAAGGGACCATCTTTCTCTGGTCAGGGAAGAAATCTCAGCTTTTCTTGCAAAACTGGCTATAGAACCCGTTCCTCCTCACCTCTACGGAACGGGGTACTATTCCCACTTCTTCCTTGTACCCAAGAAGATTGGAGATCTCAGACCGATTCTCGATCTCAGCTCCTTGAACCTGTTTGTGGAATACAAAAGGTTCAGGATGCTCTTCCTTCAGTCCCTTCTGCCCTTGCTTCGGCCGGGCCAATGGCCTTGTGCACTGGATATGCAGGATGCATACCTGCACATCCCCATTCGCCCTTCGCACCGAAAGTACCTCAGATTTGCATTCCAGGGGGTCCATTACCAATTCCAGGCACTTCCATTTGGCCTTTCCTCGGCTCCTCGAGTCTTTACCAAATGCCTGGCGATGGTAGCGGCCCACCGCATGCTTCTGGGAGCTCAGGTTTTCCCTACCTGGACGATTGGCTCCTGGCGGCTCCGGCCCAGGGAGGAACTCCTGCATTCCTCTCACCCGCAGGTTTTTACCAACCTGGGTATTACCATCAACCTCTCCAGTCTCTTCTGGAGCCTTCTCAGAGGCTCCAGTTCATTGAGGCGATTCTCGACACAACTTTGTGCAAGCTTTTCTACCTCCAGACTGGGGTTTTCCTTCAGTCACAGATTTCCTCTACTGAACTTCAGGAGGGTTCCGGCGAGGTCGGTGCTCCGTCTACTGGGGCTCATGGCGGCTGCCATCCCGACGATCCCACTGACATGCCTCCACATGAGAATATCTCAATGGACTCTTCGATCTCAGTGGGACCAACGAGTAGACGACCTAGATCTTCCGATCCTGATCTCCTCGCCGATGGTCAGAGACTTAAGGTGGTGGATGGTACAAGAGAACCTCTTCCGGGGTCCCCTTCTTTCATCCTCCCGATCAGACCTTAACCACGGACGCTTCCGGCGAAGGTTGGGGGCCCATCTTGTCCTCACCGAACTCAAGGACTTTGGTAGAAATCGGATGTAGTTCTCCACATCAATGTTCTCAGCCTGTGCAGTGCTTTGATGCACCCAGCTCTTCACCAATACATCCTTCCTGTCACCTAGCTGGCCCAAACGGACAACATGGTGGTGGTACATCAACAAGCAGGGAGGAACTCGATCCTACCCACTGTGCAGGAAGCAGTGAGGGTCTGGGAGTGGGCCACCTCCACAACCTTCACCTACGGCGATCCATGTTCCGGGAGAGACAATGTCCTAGCAGACAGACTAAGTCGTCGTCAGCTCTTCCACATGAGTGGGAATTAGACGGAATAGTCCTAAACAGCATTTTTCAGGCTTGGGGACTCCTCAAACAGACCTGTTCGCCTCCTCCAAAACGCAAAACTTCCAATCTTTGCTCGCCTCGCCCAGAGCGAGGAGTTTCTGAGAGACGCCTGTCTCTAAGCTGGAAGGACAGATTCGTCTATGCTTTTCCCCAATTCCACTGGTCCCACGTGTGTTACAGAACTGGCTCTAGAAGGAGCAAAATGATTCTAATTGCTCCTTTCTGGCCCAGGCAAATTTGGTTCTCTCTTCTACAACAGTACTCAGAGGTTCCTCCTCTTCCTCTTCCCTTATCTCCGGGATTGCTGACTCAGGATCAGGGACCTGGTCCATCCGGGACTCAAGTCCTTCAACTTCATGCATGGCCCTTCCAGACCTAGTTCAGTCTCGCTTGGAGTATCCCTTGAAGCAGTCGAGATTTTGGTAGAGGCCAGAAAGCCCTCCACTAGGTCCACTTATGCCATGAAATGGAAGAGATTTTCCATCTGGGCCGCGTCCAGGAACGAGGAACCCTTTTCCAGCCCCGTAACCACTTTGCTGGATTACATGCGTCATCTCTTCGACCTGGGTCTCAGTCACTCCTCTCTGAAGGTCCACATGGCAGCTATCTCAGCCTACCACGTACCTTTCGCTGATAAGGCCTTTGCCCAGCTAGAGGTATCCAAAACCTTCCTTAGAGGGGTCCTTCATCTCAGACCCCCGATCCGGACCCCAGCTCTACCTTGGGACTTAAATTTTGTCCTTGAGAAACTTACTCTTCCCCCCTTCGAGCCTGCGGCTTCTGCAGACTTGAAGTTTTTATCATGGAAGACGCTCTTCTTAGTGGCCATTACCTCAGCTCGCAGAATTTGCGAGCTTCAGGCCCTTATGTGCAAAATCCCTTACTTGATCTTCCAGAAAGAGCGAGTAGCTCTCCGCACAAACCCTAAGTTTCTCCCGAAGGTGGTAGCTGCATCTACTTTGAATCAGTGTATCGAATTACCTGCCTTTTTCACGCATACTCCAGTCATGGAGAATACTTGCTTCACACCATGGATGTTCACAGGATTCTGAGATATTCTACCAATAGGACGAAAGATCTCAGAAAGACTGATCAGTTGTTTGTCTCTTTTGCTCACAAAAGAGAAGGCAGTGCTGTTTCCAAGCAATGCCTGTCAAAGTGGTTGGCTCATTGCATCACTTTCTGTTATGACAAGTACAACAAGACCCTAACGGGTCAAGTCAGAGGTCACTCCACTCGTGGAGTTGCTGCCTCTGCGGTTTATTTCAAGAATGTGTCCAGCAGACATGTGTGTGCCGCTTACTTGACTTCCGCCCATACCTTCACTAAACATTACAGTTTGGACATTGCCTCATCGTAGAGCAGGCTTCGGGTTAGCGGTCTTGCTAGGCCTCCTTTCTTGAGGGTTGCAAGCTTTCCTACTTCTTATCTGAGTAGTTCCTCCCCCCGGTGCCTTTCTCATTTGTTCCAGACTGCGTGGCATTCTGTCCTATATGTAATTACCTACTGCAAGAGCCCTCTCGAAGTAAGATGGTACAGTTATGTAAGAACTTACCGTAACAGTAGATCTTAGAGAGAGGCTCTTGCAGTAGGTAATACCTTCCCGCCCGCCATCCCCCTAGGCTTTTTCAGCTCCTTTTCCATTGAGGGAAATATCTGCTTCTCTCTCGTCTGGGCCTTCCGGGCCTGTGGCTGGAAAGAACTGGAAGGCGGGCATCTGGGACCGCCCCTTTATACCGACGTCATATGACGCCGGTCACCTGACGAGGGGGCGGTCCCACGCCAGGGACTGCTAGCTAGTAATTTTTCCGTGGGGTCCTGCCGCCGGCCGGCGTCAGTCCTATATGTAATTACCTACTGCAAGAGCCTGTCTCGAAGATCTACTGTTACGGTAAGTTCTTACGTAACTGTACTTTCCCTCTCCTGTGATGCTGCTTCTGCAATCCTGAGGATTTGCTTCCTGTCCCTCCAAGCCATGGCACCAGGCAGGCACCTTTCTTCCCTCTCCTCTCCCTTCCCCAGGTCTACAGCCCTAAGAATTGAGTCCCCTATCAGAAGCTGTTTCCTTCCCCTGTGGTGTCCCTTGCCACCCTTTTGTGGATGTCCCCAGCATTCTTCTTGGTCTCTACTGAGGGTGTCATCATAGAGGAACCTTGATTTGCCAGACTGACATATGATTTGTGTAGAGGTACAACTAGGGGGCTATGCTTCTGTTCCACCACCCTCACCCTCCCAGAACCCACTGTGGTCCAACTGCTCTTCACACTTGGCAACCTCTGAGGCAGTGGTTGTGGAACTGGTGCTCTTTGAGTGGAGGAGGCCTCCTTAGTCCTTGCCAGTTCAGCCTGGAGGTGGGCAACCTCCTCCCTCAGAGCTGACAGTTGCCTGCAAATAGGGCAGCAACGCAGATTCCAGAATGTCTCCCGGAAAACTGCTGCCCCACAGCCAGTGCATTGCACCACTCCCCACATGTCCCTCTCCCTTATAATATACAATGAGTAATATATAAAATCTTTTTTTTTTTTGGTGGTGTGTACTTACCCTTTATGCACTGTGCTGGGTTATTAAGAATATGACAGTTCTGCCCCAAGACCTGTTGAGGAAGTGGTGTCAGAACCTTGGCTATTAAGGAAATGCTACAACCACTGGTGACTGTTAGAAACAATCAAATACACCCCTGCTCCGCCACCCTGGTGAGTACTGCCCTTTATGGTAATTCAACCAACACCACAATTTACTAGACCACTGCTCCTACACAAACCGCTCTACTGAGTTCAGGGATAAAAATGAACTCACTCCTCAGCCAGCAGGACACTTCTAAAATGTTTCACAAATATCCTTCCCAATCCTAGGTCTCAAGCACTGGAATCAAGCAACTTCAGTTGTAATTCACCCCCTCTGGTTATAAAATTACTACACTTTAATGGAATCCTGCAATTCTCTTCTTAATGCCAATAAGAAACAAGCATTTGTCAATGCCGAATGTTTGCTTGCTGGCATTGGCAGTGGTAGTGTAGAAGTTACAGAGCTGCGTAATAGTAATGGCAGTGAAGTATTGAACTGAAGCCAACCCCACCACCACCCTGCAGAGAGTGACAGGCATTGGGGTGTGCGCTAGTTGTCAGCCATAACGGCCACACCATTTCAGTACACCCCACCCTGCAGACACTGGCAAGTGTCACGGTGTTCCGGGGTCTTTGGTCCTTATGCGCGCATCATTCCATTAGTAAATACAGGATGGGTGCATATAGGAGAATGGGTGAACTTTGGGGCTGAAGAGTCCAAGGCATACCTCAATGCTTCTCACTGGCCGAGGGTGTGGAATGGTATGAGCATTACAGGCAAGAATCCCAAGTCACACCCCAGATGCCTGTCATTCTCTACAGGGCTGGGCGTTATGGTTGGAAACCCTAATACCTCAGGCATTCGTTGGTATTTTCACTCCAAATATTCAACATGGTTTTTTGTGACCCCACCTCATGAACAGGAGGAATATCAGTTTGTTAGCCGAAAGCTGCTTATGCACAGCTACTATGGCATTTAGCACCACAGTTGCAAAAACATTCCGAACAGGATGTAAAAAATGACAGCTGTACTGTTCATGGGGAGGTGTAAAAAATGGCAATGTTGTAAATCTGCAGTAAAAATATTTAAAAAATGGTGAAGTCATGAGAGTACATAGAAACTGTGCAACGCACACCCGTAATATAATTAGGTTGGAGATTTTTTTTACAGCAGATTGTCAACTCGGGCATTTTGGTGCCTCCGATCATGAACAGTGTCACTGTGATTTTCTTTATCTGTCCTGAACAATAATTTCCCACAGCGACCACGCATCTCTGTGCTGAAAGTGTGAAAACACACTTCGGCCATGTTGTGAAAAATGACAGCTGTACTGTAAATAAGGCAGTGTGGAAAAATGCCACTGGTGAAAATCTGGACTTAAAATATTACAACGTCATGAACTTACGAGGGTGAGTGGAAACTGTACAATGCTCACTCGTAACACAGTCATTTTATGGACTTTTGTCACCAAATTTTCAACATAGCCATTTTAAGACCTCTGCTCATGAACAGTGTAACTGTGATTTTCTTAATCTGTCCCAAACATTGCTTTCACACACCAACAGCACCATTGTGCGCTACATGTGCGAAAACACATTTTGGGCAGCATATGAAAAATGGCAGCTGTACTGTTCATAAGGAAGTGTAATAAAATGGCAATGCTGAAAATCTGGAGTGAAAATATTAGATTTGCAAACTTATGAGCATGCATAGGAACTGCGCAACGCACGCTTGTAAAACAGTCATTTTTAAGAATATTTTCTCCAAATTTTCAACATAGCCATTTTAAGACCTCCTCTGCTCATGAACAGTGTCACTGTGATTTTCTTAATGTGTCCCATACATTGATTTTGCACATCGACTGCGCCATTGTGCGCTACATGGGCGGAAACACATTTTGGGCAAGATGTGAAAAATGACAGCTGTACTGCTCATAAGGAGGTGTGGTAAAATGGCAATGTTGAAAAATCTGGAGGTAAATATTGAAAATTTGCGAACTTACGAAAGCGCATAGGAACTGCACAACGACGCCAGAACAGTCGTTGATGCCGCCAAATTTCAAAATAGGCTTTTGAGAGCCCACCTTATGAACACTGGCAGTATCATTTCATTAATCGGTCCCAAAAGGTGATTTCACGCAGTGATCATGAATCACCTTCGGCCTGAATAACGCCATGACAGTGACATCATTCATGAGAAGGGGTCCCAAAACCCCATGTTGAAAATTTGTGCAAAAATTCCAAAAATGCCTGAGATATGCAACAAAGTTGAAAACCCCTATCTAGCCCATTATACAGCTTACCGGCATTTCCTCAGTTCATGGACGCCTTTGAAGAGTGCAGACGTGTTCCCAGTCCACCAAGATCGCCACGAGGTCCAGAGGTAAGTATGGGTGAGGGGAGGTGTGGGAGGCAGGGTGCAGTGGTTAGAGCGGGTTGTGGAGGGGGGGCCAGGGAGACTACGTGGGACCGTTTTACAGGTGTTCTTTTGTTTCCAATGATGACGATGTTTGCCATGCTGGGGTGGGCCCCAGCATGGCACAAGGACGGGTTGGGGGGTATTCAGCCAATGGGGATTGGGCACCCCATCGCTCAAAGCATCGATTCACGCTTGGGTGGGCCTCAGCGTGGCGCCCAGTACTGGGGAGGACAGGAGCCGACGGGGATTGGGCACCCCGGTTATATCATGAGTTGCCACCCAGCATGGCATTTGGAAGGCTTTGGGGGTGGGGGGGAGCACAGCCGACGGGGATTGGGCACCCCGCGCTTATACAGTGTGAGTGTATGGCATGCGGACGCCGTGCATGTGCGTGGGGAGCTAGCGATGAGCAAGCGATATCTTATCGCTGCTCACTGAAGCGTTGTTCTCTTTGAACTGTATGCCACTGCATTTTAGAGCTTGTCATAGACAGCTCCATCATGCATTGGCTTACAGGGACCGCGCCTGCCAACACATTGATTGAATTGGAAGAGCAGGTGACACATCTCTGAAATCTCGGATGATGGCACTACGTTTCTTGCACATGTGTGCAAGCAAACATAAACGTAATAAATGTATCTTAATTTTTGAAGACCATTTTTTTCTTTGTTGTGCGTGTATATGGACGATAAATGAGGGATCCACTCACTGTAGATCAAGGAGGATGTGAAATGGTGCAGGTACATGGGGGTGAACAAAGTGGTAGACAGTAAGCCCTACCAGAGCTTCAGACTGATGTAGCACAGCGATACATGGGGTGAACAAAGTGGTAGACAGTAAGCTCTACCTGAGCTTCAGGCTGATGTTGCACAGCTGGACTAAGGCAGAAGCACCCACGGCATGTTCTTGTAGTTCCCATTTATATGTCCATTTATGTTCTTACAGCGCTTGATTGCCTAACTGAGCTAAGATGTAAAACAGACACTAAAATGTCAGGTTTATTTCAGGTGATCAGGATCGACAGGAGAGGGGCAAGTGAAACAACGTCCTGAGAATGTGCTTAAACGATAACCGCTGCTGTGCCAAGGAGTGATACACATGTCCAGAATCCTATACGCTTAAATTATGTTTGCAGCCTAAAGGTGCTTAGGTGGATTGGCATTTACATTACTCAGCGGCAAATCTTTTTCATACTTTTTGTGATCATCGGTTAAGATATAACCATTAACTGATGAGACACTTGGGGGCATGAAACTGTGCTACCAGCAAAGTTGCATTTGCAAAGCTCTGAATATTTATCTGTTGATAACGAAATGAAAACTGTCAGCTGATAACATTTAGCCACTGTCCATTGCACAGAATAGACATCTCACTGATAGATCTGGAGCAAAGGGACATGCACTTGCCAGTAACACCACTACAACTCCAGACACAGAAGAAAGAAGTTCATGCACTTTCATCGCTGTTAACTTTTTCAGCATTTTAAAACAGTTACTTAGCATCTGCACTAAGATGTTACACGCCGCTGAACTGAATTGTGACACCAGAATCCTCATGATCAACATTTGTCAGCAAAAGTGAATTGAAAAATCAATAGATGTATAAATGGGAAAGTGACACGAGTCAATAACAACATATCTGCATGTAATACTTGGCTTAAAATTTGAGCACCACCATATTCCGTACCACAGCCAAACAGGGATGCCATTTATAATTCAGCTAATGTCAAGCAGTTTTCGTACCAAAAAGTATTACTGTATTAGTATGGTGGCAGCAACAGGATCAGGAAATTATGAAGAAATGCAACAGCACCCCTGCTGATACATGTTGTGTGGGTGGAGGGAGTGCATGAGCACCCAGGGGTGGGCTGTTAGGTGGCTTCAGATTCACCGGAGAAAAGGGTGGATTCGATTGTGAGCTACGGTTGAATCTGTGTTTTCTTTTTCTATACCTAGTTTTCGCTGTTTTGTTAGGGCACATATCCAACCCTAGGATGTTTAGGGTCACAAGGTGATGTGACTTCATTGAGCATCTGATTTGAGAAAGAGCTGTGTGATTCTATCTAAATGCCAGCTCACAGCAATTAAGAGAAAAAAAAAATATTTTGAAGCTGCATTACCAGACTAAGTGTGCAGTTTAGTGAATTACCACATAGGGGTGTGTATATGACAGCACTAAAAGGTGCATTAAAGTGCTTCAGTCATGAAAACCTCCCCCACTGGCTGCTGCTGAAATGCATTGCAGTATGTTCTTCTTTGCACATTCTGGCTGTTCTTTGCTTCAGGTAGTACAGTACGCTGAAGTTCGTTTGCATAGGTTTTAGCAGCGAGGAGTTCACATTGACAGAGTCTAGTAAGAGAAAATGCTTGGAATTACACATACAAAGAAGTCTGAGTTTTCACATCAAATGCTGAGGTATTTTTTTTCTGGAGGATTAGAACCCATGGAGTCCATGAAGGTTTGCTTTGGAGAGCTGGCGTGTGTAAGGACTGTTAGGCACCCACATATTTTGGTGGTCCTGCTTTGGCAGGAACAGTTTATTAACCTCATTCTACCCATTAGCGCCTTTAGACGCCACTTACTTTTGCAACCTGTGTTGCCAGTAGCGCCTGAGACGCCTCCGTATGCCATCTCAGTTGTTTCCGATGGACGCCCTGTGGCTATCATGTTTTCTGTGTGAACTGTAAGCCAGCCAATCAGCAGACACCTATTTGTACTCATGTCTGCCAATAGAGGGTCATCTTACTCACAGTTTAAAAAAAAAAAAAAAAAATTGGTCACCATTGAAATTTACCCTTAGAAGCCCTGGAAAGTTTTGTGTCGAGTAGTTAACTGAAGTGCCAGTTCGACTGGTTGAGTTGCACTTACGTAGCTATTTAATTTTAATAAGAACTCAAATTTTAAAAGCAAAGCACCAGTTTTTAAAATATTATGTTAACAAATCAAATAGTGCCCTGTATAGTTTGGCTGTTGTAATTTATAACGGAGCTTTACAGTATCATGCTGGTCCCCATCAAAAACGTGAGACGGGAAGTGAGCTGTAAGCTCAAGAAGACTCTCCTTCTGACTGGATTTGCAAAATAAAAAGCTCTATTTTTCAGAAATGTAAGCAGGTAGTTCATAAAAGAACTAAATTCTAGAGCCTGTTTCTTTGAAGTTTTAATAAATAAAGCCTTTATGACTAAACCAGAGTCCTCTGAAATCCGTGCTGCATGTAAATGAAAACTGTCAGCTGATAACATTTAGCCACTGTCCATTGCACAGAATAGACATCTCACTGATAGATCTGGAGCAAAGGGACATGCACTTGCCAGTAACACCACTACAACTCCAGACACAGAAGAAAGAAGTTCATGCACTTTCATCGCTGTTAACTTTTCAGCATTTTAAAACAGTTACTTAGCATCTGCACTAAGATGTTACACGCGCTGAACTGAATTGTGACACCAGAATCCCTGCGATCAACATTTGTCAGCAAAAGTGAATTGAAAAAATCAATAGATGTATAAAATGGGAAAGTGACACGAGTCAATAACAACATATCTGCATGTAATACTTGGCTTAAAATTTGAGCACCACCATATTCCGCACCACAGCGTCAAACAGGGATGCCATTTATAATTCAGCTAATGTCAAGCAGTTTTCGAGCCATAAAAAGTATTACTGTATTAGTATGGTGGCAGCAACAGGATCAGGAAATTATGAAGTAAAATGCAACAGCACCCCCGTTGGCCATATGTTGTGTGGGTGGAGGGAGTGCATGAGCACCCAGGGGTGGGCTGTTAGGTGGCTTCAGATTCACCGGAGAAAAGGGTGGATTCGATTGTGAGCTACGGTTGAATCTGTGTTTTCTTTTTCTATACCTAGTTTTCGCTGTTTTGTTAGGGCACATATCCAACCCTAGGATGTTTAGGGTCACAAGGTGATGTGACTTCATTGAGCATCTGATTTGAGAAAGAGCTGTGTGATTCTATCTAAATGCCAGCTCACAGCAATTAAGAGAAAAAAAAAATATTTTGAAGCTGCATTACCAGACTAAGTGTGCAGTTTAGTGAATTACCACATAGGGGTGTGTATATGACAGCACTAAAAGGTGCATTAAAGTGCTTCAGTCATGAAAACCTCCCCCACTGGCTGCTGCTGAAATGCATTGCAGTATGTTCTTCTTTGCACATTCTGGCTGTTCTTTGCTTCAGGTAGTACAGTACGCTGAAGTTCGTTTGCATAGGTTTTAGCAGCGAGGAGTTCACATTGACAGAGTCTAGTAAGAGAAAATGCTTGGAATTACACATACAAAGAAGTCTGAGTTTTCACATCAAATGCTGAGGTATTTTTTTTCTGGAGGATTAGAACCCATGGAGTCCATGAAGGTTTGCTTTGGAGAGCTGGCGTGTGTAAGGACTGTTAGGCACCCACACATTTTGGTGGTCCTGCTTTGGCAGGGAACAGTTTATTAACTCATTCTACCCATTAGCGCCTTTAGACGTCACTTACTTTTGCAACCTGTGTTGCCAGTAGCGCCCTGAGACGTCTCCGTATGCCATCTGTTGTTTCCGATGGACGTCCTGTGGCGTCATCATGTTTTCAGTGAAACTGCAAGCCAGCCAATCAGCAGACACCTATTTGTATCATGTCTGCCAATAGAGGGTCATCTTACTCACAGTTTAAAAAAAAAAAAAATTGGTCACATTGAAATTTACCCTTAGAAGCCCTGGAAAGTTTTGTGTCTGAGTGAAGCAGACCGAAGTGCCAGTCTGACTGGCTGAGCTGCACTTACGAGCTATTTAATTTTAATACAGAACCCAAATTTTAAAAAGTAAAGCACCAGTTTTGTAGAATATTATGTTAACAAACCAAATAGTGCCCTGTATAGTTTGGCTGTTGTAATTTTAACAAAACGGAGCTTCTACAATATCATGCTGGTCCCCATCAAAAACGTGAGACAGGAAGTGAGCTGTAAGCCAAGAAGACTCTCCCTTCTGACTGGATTTGCAAAATAAAAAGCTCTATTTTTCAGAAATGTAAGCAGGTAGTTCATAAAAGAACTAAATTCTAGAGCCTGTTTCTTTGAAGTTTTAATAAATAAAGCCTTTATGACTAAACCAGAGTCCTTTGAAATCTGTGCTGCATGTCAGAAAAACGGAAAACCGGAAGTTCCTTGCCGTGATCCTCTCACATCATTCAGAGTGCACAGGAGCCCAAATCTGCCACTTTCTGCTTATATTTCTAAAAAAATAACCCTGTATTTGAAAAGAAAGCATCAAGGCAATGTGGCATTCAGTGATAAAAGTATTGAAAGTGAATCAGTTTGCAAACCGGAGCCTGAGGAAAAGCAGGCATGTATGCCTGCTTTTTCCCACATTCCGGTTTGCAAACTGATTCACTTTCAATACTTTTATCACTAAATGCCACATTGCCTTGATGCTTTCTTTTCAAATACAGGGTTATTTTTTTAGAAATAGAAGCAGAAAGTGGCAGATTTGGGCTCCTGTGCACTCTGAATGATGTGAGAGGATCACGGCAAGGAACTTCCGGTTTTCCGTTTTTCTGACATGCAGCACGGATTTCAGAGGACTCTGGTTTAGTCATAAAGGCTTTATTTATTAAAACGTCACAGAAACAGGCACTAGAATTTAATTCTTTAATGAACTACTGGCTTACATTTCTGAAAAAGAGAGCTTTTTATTTTACAAATCCAGTCAGAAGGGAGAGTCTTTTTGGCTTACAGCTCACTTCCTGTCTCACGTTTTTGATGGGGACCAGCATGATATTGTAGAAGCTCCGTTTCATTAAAAATACAGCAGCTGAACTATACAGGGCACTATTTGGTTTGTAAACATTATATTCTACAAAACTGCCACTTTACTGTTTAAATTTGGGTTCTGTATTACAAATTAAATGGCTCGTAAGTGCAGCTCAACATGTCTACTGTGTGCAGTCAAATTAACACAGTAGCACACATGTCAAACAAATGTAAATATCTTGAAAATTAAAATGCTACACCACACAACCAGCAGCAAAGTTGTTCAGGAGAATAAGACCTTTACAATGAGGGTAATCACTGTTGAAATCATTATACTTTTTAAATTATGGCCATCTGAGTACCCGAATTTCAGTGTTTTTTGTGACAAATCTACCACTAAATGGCCATAATTTAAAAAGTATAATGATTTTAGCTTAGTGGTTACCCTCATTGTAAAGGTCTTATTCTGATATATCACTTTGCTACTGTATATTTTCCAGTAGCTCATGCAGTTTTCCAGATATTTACACTTGTTTGACGTGTGCAAATATGCTTAGAATTCTGTGCAGTGCAATAGGAATGTCACAGCAAAACAGCCTGGAGTTCCATCACCAACATTCTAAAGTCAGAATAGAGTAGAATGAGTTAAAGTAATGATGTGTGGCTTGTCTCTCTAAGCTAGACAAGACTACACCATCCTATCAGGCAACCGACACAGTTGATCTGTGTGTGTGGGGGGGGGGAGCTGCTCACTGAAGCGTAGCTCCCTCTTTCAACTGTATGCCACTGCATTTTCAACTGCTGTCATAGACAGCTTCAGCATTGATTGGAGAACTGTGACCACGCCTGCAAACACACTGACTGAATTGGAAGATGCTGACACACCTCTGAAAAACTCAGATGATGGCACTATGTTTCTTGCACATGCGTGCAAGCAAACATAAAAATGAAACTTTCTGTAGAAAGCGTAGCTTACCTTCCTAACAAGTCCCCAACAATATTATAGTATATGGTTAGGGCTTATTGTGGATAAAAATCAATGGCATTCAAAATCCTGTTGTAGGGCAGTTCAAAGGTCACAGAAAGTTGTTGTAGTATCGTTCTGACATCACAACGATACTACAACAACTTTTCCCCCTTGATCTGCCACCTGATTGGTGGACACATTGCTCCGTAAGAAAAAAAAATTCAACCCAACATGGCGGGTGCCGCTTAGCGACCATCATGAGATGCATCAATGAATTTGGTCGCTTATCCCCCATTAAAAGTGCCACCTACAATGTTTTTAGTGTCGGGGAAAGCAGCGGATTCAAAATCTATGCGTTAAAGCAGAACAGGACACTGAGTGAAGGAAACAGCTTCAGGGCCGACTGAGGATCAGCGAAAGCTGCCGAACCAACTGGGATTCAAACACAAGGTATGAAACCTTGTGAATAAATGTTTTAACAGTGTTGGTGAACCATATACTATAGAAAATAGGAGCGGCCACCATCCACACCAGGAAGAAGCCCATCTGGAGCAGGGAAATCGAGACCCTCTCGAAAGCTCGGCCTCGAGGTCTCTGATTTCATCAATTCCTCGATGGAAACACAGCCTTTCTGGATGGTCGCTCATCCACTATTCTATATATGTCTTACCAGGTTCCCAGTTCCTCAAATGTGTTCTGGTTTGTTCTCTGCAGTGTAGCAAGTTTCTCAGCCTCAAACAGAAGCAGGCAAGTTGTCACCAGTGGCCAGAGAGCTTCAGGTACCTAAAAGAGATGTTTGGAATAATAGAAATATAGAACATTCATGGCAGAAAAAAGCCTACTGGCCCATCCAGTCTGCCCAACCCTACAATCGCACAAGGTCTCCACTCCTCTAGGGGGCTAGGGAGATATGGAAATAGATCTCCAGGTAGGGTGCAGGAGCTGAAAAACGGAAGATCAAAGGACAGGCTTACCCGGTTAAGGGGGGAAAGGAGAGGAGGGAGAAGGGGTGGAGGGTGGTCCTGATAAATGTCTAGAGCTTAGGAAACAAGATGCCTGAGCTCCAGGCAATGCTAGTTGAGGGGGTGGTGGATGTGGCAGCAGTCACTAAGACCTGGGACACGCAAGGGCACGAGTGGGACCTAAATCTAGAGGGCTACACCATGTTCAGAAAAGATTTTGGGTGTGTGTGTAGCACTGTTAGTCAGAAATGGCATTGGAGGGATAGAGGCGGCAGGGGGGAACACGGAGGCTATTTGGGTCACCCTGTTGACATGGGGGTAAGAGAGTAAAAGTCGGAGTGGTATACAGACCACCTGCTCTGGCGGAGGCTCTGGAAGAAAGTTTGGTGGCAATTCTCGAGGGACACTAGTTTGGGAAGGGGAAGGGTAGTGGTAATGGGGGACCTCAACATGGCGGGAACAGACTGGGGGACTATGTTGTCACCAGTGGCCAGAGAGCAGCGGCTGCTGGATGTTTTCCAGGATGCATTCCTGACCCAGTAGGTAGGTGAGCCAACTAGGGAGGCCCGGGCACTGGACGTGGTCCTGGCAGACGGTGATCAGATTAGGGGCCTAGAGGTGAGGGACCCATTGGCGGGGAGTAATCACGCCACAGTCTGGTTCTTCCTGGACCTGGGGAGGGGGGGACTGAACAAGGATGGTAGTAACCGAATTTAGGGTGCAGACTTCAGGGAGATGGGAAGGATCCTTAAAGAACATTTGGACAGGATAAGGCTGGATATGGATGCTGATAGCAAGTGGGAGATCCTTAGGAGGGGAATACAGGAGGTTACCAAATCCTACGCAAGGGAAAGGCGCAAGTTCGGTAAGGCCAGCAAACCCTGCTGGTGGACCCGGGAGGTTCAGGAAGTGGTGAGGGACAAGAAAGCGGTCTATAGGCGCTTCAAGTGCTCAAGGAGTGAAAGGGATCAGGGGGAGTATGAGCAGACAGCCAGAAGAGTCACCAGGGTGGTAAGAGCAGCTAAGGCAAAAAAGGAGCAGTCCTTGGCCAGGGGGATCCAGAGGGGGGACAAGGGGTTCTTTAGATACATGGGGGGGGAAAGGAAAGGGGCAGATCAGCAGGATAAGGACAGGTGAGGGTTGGGCACAAGAGGCGGGGGAACAGGCAGAAATCCTAAATGAGTACTTTACATCAGTTTTTACCATTGGGGGGGATGGAGGGGCTATGTTTTGTGGGGGGAACTGGAGGAAGGGATGGGACCAGTAGGGATAAGGGGCTGTGAAGGGTCTGGGGAAAGGGAGTGGCCACCATGGATAAGTGGGGGGCCAGCAGTACAGGGAGGAGGTGGAGGCTGAAATCCCAGTAGAAAGAGTAAAGGAAGCCCTCAGGTCACTTTGGATGGAGAAAGCACCTAGGCCAGATGAAATACATCCTAGGGTGCTGAGGGAACTGGCTGATGTCCTGGCAGTCCCCCTGGCGGAGCTCTTCAACATCTCCCTGAGGACTGGATGGTGGCCCATGTTGTGCCGATCCACAAGGGTGGGGTCAAAGGAGGAGGTAGGAAATTACAGGCCCGTTAGCCTGATGTTGGTAGTCAGCAAGGTGATGGAGGGTATCGTCAAGGATAGGCTGGGGGGGGTTACTGGAGCAAAATGGGTATTTGGATGATGAGCAGCTTGGCTCTGTCCTGGGAAGATCATGTCAGACGAACCTTGTGGAGTTCTATGACTGGGTGACGAGGACCCTGGACCGGGGTAGGCCGGTGGATGACCTCTTTCTGGACTTTAGCAAGACGTTTGATTTGGTACCCCACAATGGCCTGCTGGCTAAACTGAAAGAAATGGGGGTAGGGAGACAGTTGTTAAGATGGATAGGAAATTGACTCTCTGAGCATTCTCAGAAGGTGGTGGTTGGGGAGGCTAGCCTCATCCCTAAGATGGGTTATTAGTGGGGTGCCCCAGGGGTCAGTGCTGGGGCCACTCCTGTACAATGCCTATGTCTCAGACATAAGAAAGAGGATCAGGAGTGAAATGAGTCTCTTTGCAGATGACTCAAAGCTGGGTGCAGTGGTGGATGAGGAGGAGGAGGGAAGGGTGGCCTTAAAGAAGGATCTGGAGGGTCAGGAAAATGGAAACTAAAGTTCAATGCAGGGAAATGCAAGGTTCTGCACCTGGGAGTCAGAAATCCAGGCCAGTGGTATACCCTGGGAGGAGACAAAATTCAGGTCACGGAGAGTGAGATGGACCTGGGGTAGTGGTAGATGTCCAAATGAACAACTCAGAGACCTGTAGGAGGGCGGCAGCAAGGGCAAATAGGATGCTGGGATGCATCGCCAGGGGGATTACCTCCAGAAAGGCAGAAGGTATCCTACCCCTGTACAACTGCTTGGTTAGGCCACACCTCGAGTACTGTGTGCAGTTCTGGAGACCACATTTAAAGAGGGATGTTACACTTCTAGAGCGGGTCCAAAGGAGGGTAACCAAAATGATCCGTGGCCTGAGAGAGAGGACTTATGAGGAGAGGCTCAAGGAGCTTGACATCTATACCCTGGAGGAGAGGAGAGGCAGGGGCACATGATAGAGGTCTGCTACAAAAGGACTAATAAGGGGCCCAGTCAGGGTGTTTAAAAGGATGGAGGAGGGGACAACGAGAGGGAATGGGTGTAAGCTGGAAGGGGGCAGGTTCAGAGGGGAGAGGAGGAGGTGTTATTTCACTGAAAGGGTGGTGGTGCCATGGAATGCGCTGCCCAGGGAGCTGGTAGAGGAGGAGACTCTGGCTGGGTTTAAGAGGTGATGGGACAGGTACAGGGGAAGGTCAATCTGACCAGGTCCATTGCAGGTGGCACACCTGCGACTGGGGGCAGTATAACTCGAGGGGGAAGGGAGGACATCAAAGTCAGCCCTGAATGCAGGTGCTGAAAATCGAGCAGACTCGAAAGACCGTTAGGGCTATTCTGCTGGCATTTTAGTATGTTAGTAACCCTACCTAATACTTGTGTGATGGTCCTAGTGGCCATCTTCCTCCCTTTTCTGCCTCCCCTTTACACCCCCTAACTGCAGCTGTCAGGCCCTTGTTCCTGTCCCACCAGTGTTTGAATCCACTTGCTGTCTTGGCACAAACCACACACTCTGGCAACAGTTGGTTGGATGTTAGAATGGTTGGTAGGATGCTTGAGCAGTTGGAGGAATGCTAAACCAGTTGGTGGGATGTTGGAATGGTTGGCTGCATGCTGAAATGGTTGGTAGCATGCCGGAATGGTTGGTAGGATGTTGGAAATGTTGGTGAGATGCTGGAATGGTTGGCAGGATGGTGGAACAGTTGATAGGATCTTGGAAAAGTTGGTAGGATGCTGCAGGTGGTAGGATAGTAGAACAGTCGGTTGGATGCTGGAACAGTTGATTGGATACTGCAATGGTTGGCTCAGAGGTGAAACAGTTGGTAAGTGGTGGAACAGTTGATAGGATGGTGATACAGTTGGTTGGATGCTGGAAGGGTTGGTAGGATGCTTGAGCACTTGGTGGGACGCTGGAATGTTTGAAGGGATGCTTGAGCGCTTGGTGAGATGTTGGAACAGTTGGTAGCATGCTAGAATGGTTGGTAGGCTGTTGAAACTGTTAGGATGTTGAAACTGTTGGTAGGATGCTGGAATGGTTGGCTGGATGCTGGAACGGGTTGGTTGGATGCTGGAACGGTTGGCAGATGGTGAAACAGTTGGTAGACCCCACTAGTCTGCGCCTGCAGCTTTAGTCTGTCTCAGCACTTCCAACTCCTGACCCGCCAAGTTAAGTCTTTGCCCTAGCACGTGCCTCCCACCCCCTACCACTTGGCTCTTTTCTTCCCTCTGCCCTTCCTATCCCAGCTCCCACTGCTCTTCCCTATCTCACCCTAACAGTTTGCCTGTGCCTCTCTCTCTTCTGCAAAATGCTGGCAAACCATGTGCTATGCCTTAGCACAATTTGTGTCACTGTTTGTCATTGCAACCTGTGTACTGTTGAATTTTTTGTGCTCTGTATGTATAATTACAAGGCATAAATTAGTGTAAGAGACTTGATTAGCGGCCTTCGGTACTCAAAATAAAAAATGATTAGCAATTACCAAAAATTGATATTTTTGCTCAAAACCCCATACAATGTACTTATTCTTGCTCTGTATTGATAAAATACACATTTACAGAAGTTTCTGAAACTGATGCTGTTTTATTTAGCCATTTCCAGAGAAATACAGCAATTGTACAGCAGCACACATACATTTTAAGAGCCGAGATAGGACGTCTGCCAAAGCAGACGTGAATTAGTGAGCGTGATCGTGAGTTGTGACAAATTAAACATAATGAATCCCTGCCCCAGCATAAAACCTCTGGCACCTGGGACCGTGATTGACCACACAGTTACCAACAAGGATTGGATGCAATCTGTTTTGCTACTCTTCTCCACCAGGCATGTAGCTGGTAATTCTGGCCAGTTTTTTTTTTTTTTTTTTGGGGTGGGGGTGGGGGCGGGCTATGGGGATGGTCCACCATCCTCAGCTGCCAGATCACCAGGATGTCTTGGTTTAGCACTAATAAATATGTCTGCAGCCCTGTCTGGATTGAATTCAGCTGGGGGGGGGGGGCCCTGCTTTTTAATGCGAATCAATGTTTCTACAGTATCCTCTGCAAGACTTGCTCTCCAGTCAGTTTTTTACCTTGTTCATAGTTGACAAACACCTTTCTACAGTTGCATCAGACACAGGAAATACTCTCAGCACATTGACAAGCTTCAACAGATTTGGATAAGAATTTTGGAAATCACATGCCAGCTTTGACCAGATAGCAGAGGCAGAAGGATTGATGAAATTGGTTTGAGCAAAAATCTTAAAACTCTTACCATTCTGCAGCTAGCAGAGTGCTGTCACAGTCAGGCTGCAAAAGTGCTGAAAAGTAGTCGGCTACTGCAGTAATGTCACTGTTAACCATACAGCTCCAGTTCCTTTCTGTCTGCAACTGCTGGCCAAAGTCTGGTATCTAACACTTTTGCACGGTTATAGATATTACTTTCATCAGTCAAACTGAACCTTTGTTCACAACAGTTCTGAGTTTGTAATGTATTTCTTAGTTTGCTGTTTAAAAGTTTTAACAACTTGGCCACTAAAATGTGTTAATTTCACGCCCTTGTATGTGACTTGAGCACATGCTCCTGAAAGAATATCAGACCCATTTTTATCTTGGCTCGCGCTTGCACGCCAGCCAACATATTGCATTAGTAGCAGATTTGGAGGCGCGGTCACTGTTGGGCGAATGCAGGACATGCATCAGTAGCTCATTCCCCAATAAGCCAGCATGCAGGCGCCACACCAGGAATACATAATGTGGTGAGCACATCTAAGGAAAGGTCTGCTGCAGTGAGAGCAAAGCTCATCATATGTAGTGGCACCTCCCGACGTGCCTTCCCTGGTGAAACATTAGAGGAAACATGGCGGCACAGTGCCGACTTTGGGGGTGCCCAATCCCCCTGTCGGCATGCCCTGACCAAGTTTGTGCTGACAGGGGAGCCCACTCCCTGTTGGCATAATGCATCCCCCCGTTTGTTATGTGCCAAAGGGGTGCCCAACTCGCTCTTGCCTCTAGTATATAGCGACGGGGTGCCCAGTCCCCATCGACTAGCCCCCAAAAAAAAGACACTCAGGTGGCATGCTGGGAGCACACTCAGCATGCCAATGCCTTGTTAAAAAAAAAAAAAAAAACATTGCGGACTTTTTTTTTTTTTTTAACCTGTTAAAGTCGAAACGGTCCCTCATGGTCTGTCCAGCTCCCTACCCCAACCCACACCCATCCTCTGCGCACCCTGCCTCCCCACACACCCCATACTTACCTCTGGAGTCCGGCACGACGATCTTCGGTGGACTGGGAGCATGTCTGCACTCTTCAAAGCCGACCGTGAACTGAAGAAATGCCGGTAAGCTGTATAATGGCATAAATAGGGTTTTTTCAACTTTGGTGCATATCTCGGGAATTTTTGGGAACTTTTGCACCAAATTTTCAACATGGGGTTATTGGGGCCCCTCCTCATGAATTTAGTCACTGTCATGGCGTTATTCGGTCCCGAAAGGTGATTTCGCGGTCACTGCGCGGAATCACCTTTTGGGACCGAGTAACGAAACGACAGTGCAGCTGTTAATGAGGGGGGCTCTCAAAAAGCCTATGTTGCAAATTTGGTGAAAAAAATCCAAAAAGTGGCTGTTTTATGAGTGTGCGTTGCGCTGTTTCCATGCACGCTCGTAACTTCGTGAATTTGTAATATTTTCACTACAGATTTTCAAAATTGGCATTTTTCCACACCTCCTTATGAACAGTACAGCTGTCAAAATGTGTTTTCGCATGTCCGGCGAAGAAGAGCGCGGTCGCTGTGCGAAATCAGTTTTCAGGACAGTTTGAGAAAATGACGGTGACACTGTTCATGAGCAGAGGTCCTAAAATGCCTGTGTTGAAATTTGGTGTTGAAAGTCCATAAAATGACTGTGTTATAACCGTGCGATGCGCAGTTTCCATGCACCCTTGTAACTTCGAAAAATTTGCAATATTTTCATGCCAGATTTTCAACACTGGTATTTTTCCACACCCACCTCCTTATGAACAGTACAGCTGTCTTTTTTCACAGCCTGCCCAAAATGTGTTTCTGCACCTGTGGCGCACTGTGGCGTGGTCGCTGGGGGAAATCAACTTTTGGGGCAGATTAACAAAATCCCAGTGCCACTGTTCATGAGAGGAGGTCCCAAAATGCCTATGTTGAAAATGTGGCTAAAAAAATCCCAAAAATAATTGGGTTATGGACGTGTGTTGCACAGTTTCTATGCATGCTCATGAGTTCACCAATTTTGCATATTTTCACTCCAGATTTTCAACGTTGCCATTTTTTTACGCCTCCTCGTGAACAATACAGTTGTCATTTTCCACATCCTGCCC
Organism: Neoceratodus forsteri; assembly: GCA_016271365.2. Taxonomy (NCBI): domain Eukaryota; kingdom Metazoa; phylum Chordata; order Ceratodontiformes; family Ceratodontidae; genus Neoceratodus; species Neoceratodus forsteri. The sequence goes on along the minus strand of CM028132.1, from coordinate 1,474,106,469 downwards.
AAAATGTGTTTTCGTCCCTGTGTCGCCAAATGGCGTAGACACTGTGCAAAACCACCTTTCAGCTAACAAACTGATTATGCCGCTCTTCATGATGTGGGGTCACAAAAAGCCTATGTTGAAAATACCAACAAATGCCTACAACGTTAGGGTTTCCAACTGTAACACCCCACCTAGTAGACACTGCCAGGCGTCAGGGATGTGACTTGGGATCATTGACTGTAATGCTCACACCATTCCACCCCCACCCTGCAGCAAATGACGGGCATCAAGGTGTGCCTTGGAGTGTTTGGCCCTAAAGTTCACCCCATTCTCCTATCCTGCACCCGTCTCAGCATATTTCCATATGGAATGGAGTAAGTATAAGGCCCAAAGACCCCAAAGCACACCACAACACTTGTCAATGTCTACAGGGTAGGGTGAGGCCCATTCTTCTATATTGCACCCGTCTCAGTGTATTTCCTTATGGAATGGGGTAAGTATAAGGCACAAAGACCCCAAAGCAAACCACGACACTTGTCAGTGTCTGCAGGGTAGGGTGAGGTAAAATGGCATGAGCATTGTAGCTGAGGCCTCAAAGGCACACCCCAGCACCTGTCAATCTCTGCAGGGTGGGGTGCGCTTGACGTCAGTTCCATACTTCACTGCCATTCTTATTATGCATTTCTAACTCCTGCACTACCAATGCCAGTGAGACAACATTCGGCATTGACAAATGCTTGTTTAAGAGAATGTCAAGTTCACTGCCACCTATGGGACCACTCCGCTTAGCATGGTCAGGAGTGTTTCTCAAAATTTCAACTGAGCTAAGTAGTTCTGGCATTTCAACTACTTCTTTTTGAACTGCTAGTGAGAACTTGGCAAGTGGCTGAAGCAACTGTTCAAAATACAAAAGGTGTGCCACCATTTGGAATTTAGTCATAATTTGCAACACTCCCTTGGCTTTGGCCTGGTCATAAATTGGGCCTGCGGCCATAAATTCTAAATTGGCAGAAATTGAGGGGAATGATTTGGAAACAGCACGGGTGGCAAGAAGTTCATGCTGCACCCAACATGTGTCATGGGCCTTCTTGGGCTTTTCAACTGACATCTCCATGGCCTGGGCAAGGGACCGTAACTCTCTGAGTCTCTTAGGACTTTTCTGATAGAGGTAAAACAGTTGGGTCAGAAAGTTTGAAACATCACTGAAATAGGTGTTATCCAAAGCATATTTTATGGCCAGTTCTAATCTGTGTGAGAAACAATGAACACCAACTAACCACTGTATGTCTTCCCTTAATAGAGCAGCAAGACACCGTCTTACCCCCATGTTGATAGATGCCCCATCAACCCCAAACCCAGCCATGTTTTTTACATTAAGGCCAGACTCTCTAAAAATGTCTAAAAGGAGATTTTTCAATCCCTCACTTGTGCCATCTGATACAGCTTTCATTCGTAAAAACTTAGTCTTTACTTGATCATTGATGGGATTTACATAAATTACATAAACCAGTTCCTTTTCAGTTACACCACTGTCAGTACTACCATCCATAAGCACTGAAAAATAATTGGCATTTTTGACAGTTGCCAGCACGCCCAGTAGGTTTTTTTCTAGGTGCTTGCCAATATACATTGTGAGTTCTTTCCCCTCTAACAACGTTGATGTATTTATTGCCCAGATGAACTCCATGGTGCTTCTCTTGTTCTGCTATCGCTTCCGACTTTTTAACAGGGATGTCCTCTTTGGCCATCATATACAGGATCTCCATCAGCCTGCCTAGAATCTTTCTATGCTGTTCCTCTGCATTACTGAAAGCTCTCCCTGCAAATAAATATGTTTTAAGTCGTCTCGGTCCAAACCCCTAACACTCTTCCTCCCCCCATTTTAAACTTACCAGTAGTGGTATGGTGATATATGTCAAGTGGTGACCTTGTTCTACCAAATTTGAAAATGTTAACAGCTTTCTTGTGCTGCTCTGTCAGAAGATATTTCCAGATGGTGTCAGCTTTTAGCTGGGGGCCTTTAATCCCTGCAATTAATGCCTCACTGAAGTTCCTGAACACACGTAGCTCATCTCTGTACTCACAGCACAATTTGCAACTAACACGCACTGCACACTCTCTCTCACTGCTAATCTGTAGCCAGTTTTTTTTCTGGATCATATTTTTGGCGCCATTCCTCTGCAGTTGCTATTTTAACTCCAGCCATGTCAGATTGCAGTTAAAAAGAAAGTTTGAAGTTAACAAAACAAGAGTCTGTCAAGCTGTGAATTAACACATCAAGTTACTGTAATCTGGCTAACTCTCTGTAAAAAAAAAAAAAAAAAAGATAATGGCAGCTGCAGATTTGCTGTGACCCCTGAGCCCCGCTCCCTCCAAAATGTCCCCATGTCTGCAATAGGCAGGACACACACTTAAAGTTTGAGCTGTGAACTGAACACTTCCCCAAAGTTCACTGCTGCATCAAAGCTCTAGCTGGCAGCAGGGCTAGTGTCTTAATTTGTAATGTCCCCTCGGGTCCGATGGGCAGGGCAGCACACAAGAGCACAACTTCCCAAGTGCAACAGAGCAAGTGTATTTTTGTTTTTGTCCCCTTCTTGTCTGCCAAAGCAGGGCAGGCACAGATACAGTTTTTTTTACTGCTTTGTTTCCTCTCCCCTGAGAACTCTGGAAAAACCAGGGCACAATTCTTAATCGTCACTGCTGCAAAAAAGGGCTGGCTGGGCACAAAAAAAGCAGGCAGGGCGGGCAGATGACCACTCATTGTCCCCTTCATCTTTGCCAAAAGCAGGGTACATTTTACTTAAATGACACAGAAGTTTTTCTTTTGTTTCCTCCCCTTCATCAAAGTCTCTGGAGTAAACCAGGGCACAATTATTATTCTTCTGTTCCCAAAAATGTTCTGCTACTTGCAAGTCAGTACAGTTTGTTTGCTTATTCCCCATCATTGCTGCAATAAGGGTAGGGCACATTTTAAAGCTAACATACTAACAAGCCAGCAGAATAGGCCCTATGGTCTATCGCATCTGTGCGATGGTCAGTGCCTACTTAGGGCACCATTTGTAGCCCCCTCCCTCCCTACAAGGTCCCCCATTTCCCAGCAGAGATCCAGGATGCACCCTCAAGCTGGGCATGACTGTTTAACCACTAGTTGCCCCTTCATCTCTGCCAAAAGCAGGACAGGCACAATACATTAGTCCTCAGAACTCTCTGGAAAAACCAGAGCACAACATTTGTTTTCCGTTTCCAAAGTTTGCAAGAGCGCAGTTAAGTTTGGTATTTTCCCCCATCAGATCAGTCACTGGCATTCAGTTGGGCTGGGCACAAAATAAAGACTGTTTACACCTTTTCACTCTGCCAAGCAATAGTTGGTTCACATTTACTTGTTGTTTCTCCCTGATTCCTCTCCGTTAATTTTTGCCCACAACTCGGTGCCCCCCCAGTCATGGCACTGCCTTGCCGCGAGCCCTCCCATTGAGTTCACTCCTCCTGGCTCCCTGGTCAAAAATGTAAACGTTTGTAATTTTTTTTTTTTTTTTTTTTTTGTAGAGACTCCCCCGATTGCTCAGCTCTACGCACTGCTCCTCTGCAAGTAAGTTGCCCAGCTGGGTATCTGCGTCACGCATGCTTGCCCTGCCATGATGCTTCGCATGGCTCTCTGGTCCCGGTCCCTTCTCGGCTCCCCTGCTCCACTGCAACTCCTCCCTGCAAGACAAATAAAAAAAAATTGATTACCAGACACCACCAAGCTAAAAAATATTAATTTAAAAAAAAAAAAAAAAGGAAACTGGAACTTACCGTAAGTTTTGCTCCGGCTGGAGCTTTTGGACTGGCTTGCTCTTCTGCTGGGGTCACTCTGCAAGAGGATGGGTTTCTCCGACCCAGAGACTGGATTGGGGGGGGTCTCTGGCCAATCAGGAGGGACACGGGGAGGACAGAAACAAAAAACAGAAAATAAATTTAAAGAAACATGGCCCAAAATGCCAAAAAGGGCATTTTTAAAGGACCCAGGGCTAATTCAGAATGATTAGCAGTGACTGCTAATCATTCCAAAAGTTGACTTGTTTTTTCCGATCTTGGGTCGCAAATTGTGATGTGAACCCGCTTATTTTATGCCTCAAATTACTGTAGTTATATTGTGTCGTCTTGTGTTAATGTATCTGACATGGAACCTCTCAACAAGCATCTACTCACCGGTGTCATCGAAGATTTCATTTAAAAAAAAAAAAAAGTGGAGCAGTTGGTTGGATGCTGGAATGGTTGGCAGGATGGTGGAACACTTGGTAGAATCATGGAATGGTTGGACTGGATGCTGGAATGGTTGGACTGGATGCCGGAGTGGTTGACAGGATGGCGGAACAGTTAGTAGGATGCTAGAACGGGTGGTAGGATGGTGAAACACTTAATTGGATGCTGGAATGGTTGGCAGGATGGCAGAACAGTTAGGATGCTAGAACGGGTGGTAGGATGGTGGAACACTTAGTTGGTTGCTGGAATGGTTGGCAGGATGGCGGAACAGTTAGGATGCTAGAATGGGTGGTAGGATGGTAGAACAGTTGGTTGTATGCTGGAACAGCTGGTACGAAGCTGGAAAGGTAGTAGGATGCAGGAACTGTTAATTGGATGTTGGAATGGTTTTTAGGGTGGCGGAATAGTTGGTAGGTGGTGGAAAGATTGATAGGATGGTGGAACAGGTGGTAGGATGCTGGAACAGTTGATCGGATGCTGGAGTGGTTGTCTGGATGGTGGAACAGTTGGTTGGCTGTTTGAACTGTTGTTAGGATGCTAGAAAGGTTGTTAGGATGCTGGAATGGTTGGCAGGATGATGGAATCATTGGTAGGATAGTGAAACAGTTGGTAGGATGCTGGAATGGGTGGTGGAAACATAGAAATTGTCGGCAGATAAGGACCGCCTGGCCCATCTAGTCTGTCCGTAAGCCCTTGTACTGGATTACTGCTTCTGACCCACCTGCTGCTGTACCTCTATGGTTCCCCTGTGCCTGTCCCAAGCATGCTTGAATCCATCCACAGTGCTCACTCCCACCCCCTCCTAGGGCAACCATTCCTTGCGTCCACCACCCTCTCTGTGAAGAACTTCCTCGCATTCCCTCTTAACCTCCCACTTTCCAATTGCATGTCATGCCCCCTCATTCTTGTGCTCCTCCTGTATTGGAAAATGTCTCCCCCCTGCAAGGATGGTGGAACATTTAGTTGAATGCTAGAATGGTTGATTGGATGCTGGAATCGTTGCCTGGATTGTGGAACAGTTGGAAAGATGCTAGAATGGTTTCCTGGATGGTGGAAGGGTTGTTGGGATGCTGAAATGGTTGATTGGGTGCTGAAATGGTTGGCAGGATGCAGTAACAATTGGTTGGATGCTGGATTGACTGCTAGGGTGCTGGAATGGTTGTGTGGATGCTGTGACTGTTGGCAGGATGCTGGATTGGTTATTAGGATTCTGGAACAATTGGTAGGATGTTGGAACAGTTACTTGCATGTTAGAATGGTTGGTTATAGGCTGGAATGTTTTTTGCATGCTGTAATGATTGCTGGGCTGATGGAATAGTTGGACGGGGTGGAACTGGAGGGTGCTGAAATGGTTGGGAGCATGCTAGGACCATTGGTAGGATGGTAGACTTGTTGGTTGGATACCGGAATGATTGGTAGCTGGAACGGTTGTTTGGATGCTGGAACAATTGGTGGTATGCTAGAACAGTTGGTGGTATGCTGGAGCGGTTGGTGGTATGCTGGAGCGGTTGGTGGTATGCTGGAAGAGTTGGTGGTATGCTGGAAGAGTTGGTGGTATGCTGGAAGAGTTGGTTGGATGCTGGAAGAGTTGGTTGGATGCTGGAAGAGTTGGTTGGATGCTTGAATGGTTGGTTACATGCTGAACCAGTTGCTTGGCTGATGGAATAGTTGGTAGGGGGTGGAACTGGAGGATTCTGAAATGGTTGGGAGCATGTTGGAACCATTGGTTGGATACTGAAATGGTTGGTAGGATGCTGGAACAGTTTGTAAGATGCTGGAACGGTTGGTAGCATACTGGAATGGTTGTTTGGAGGCTGGAATGGGTTGTAGCCTGCTAAAACGGTTGGTGTGCTGGAACAGTTGGAAGCATGCTTGAACATTGGTGGTATGCTGGAATGGTTTGTGGCGTGCTGTTAGTTGTATGCTATAATGGCTTGTTCAGATGCTGGAATTGTTGATAGAGTGCTGGAATGTTTGGTAGTAGACCAGGGAGGGTCTGTGGACATGGCCTACCTAGACTTTAAGAAGGCATTTGACACAGTCCCACACAAAAGATTAATAGTCAAATTAACGAGCCTGGGAGTGGGTCCCAGGGTGGTAGCCTGGGTAAAATATTGGCTGGACAACAGGACACAGAAGGTAATTGTAAATAGAGTCCACTCTGAAGAAAGAGGGGTTACTAGTGGGGTACCGCAGGGTTCAGTACTGGGTCCAGTCCTTTTTACGTTTGCTTGCACCCATGTGCAAGGAACGTCTTGGGAGAATGGGACACTTTGGAGGTGTGCCCCTCCCCTGCAATCCCCTGCTCCATTGAGCAGGCGTGCGAGTCCTGCACCATCGAGACGGTGCTGTGTGCGACAGTGGTGGTCTTCTCTTCAAAGAAACCACAGCTGTCATACTCAGCCACCGCATCACCGCCCCAAATCTTTGCTGCCACGCTGGGGCACCCCAAGCGTGCTAGCGTCCCAGCGTCGTCCTGCCGACGGTGCCCAATCCCGCCTGCTCCACGCCCCCCAGTTGATCCTTCTGCCACGCTGGGAGCCCACCCCAGCGTGGCAAACGTCCCAATGCCTTTTTTTTAAACCTGTAAATTGAAAATGGTCCCACGGCGCCTCCCAGGCACCCTCCCACAACCCGCACCCACCCACTGCGCATCCCGCCTCCCCACACCCCTCACCCCATACTTACCTCAGAAGCTCGGCGCGACGATCTTCGGTGGACCGAGAACACGTCTGCACTCTTCAAAGCCAACCGCGAACTGAGGAAATGCCGGTAAGCTGTATAATGGGCTAGGTAGGGGGTTGTCAACTTTATTGCATATCTCAGGCATTTTTTGGAATTTTTGCACCAAATTTTCAACATGGGGTTTTGGGACCCCTTCTCATGAATGATGTCACTGTCATGGCATTATTCGGGCCCGAAGGGTGATTTCGCAGTCACTGTGCTAAATCACCCTTCAGGCCTGAATAATGCCATGACAGCTGTTTATCGATCGAGTCCACGTGGTTGGTGCAAAAATCAAAACTGTTCTGGTCGTTGCGCAGTTCATCGCGGGCTCAGTAAGTTTGTAATTTCAATATTTTCACTCCAGATTTTCAACATTGCCATTTTACCACACCTCCTCATGAGCAGAACAGCTGTCATTTTTCACATCCTGCCCAAAACGTGTTTCCGCCCATGTAGCGCACAATGGCACAGTCGGTGTGCGAAATCAATGTATGGGACACATTAAGAAAATCACAGTGACACTGTTCATCAGCAGAGGTCTTAAAATGGCTATGTTGAAAATTTGGTGAAAAAATTCCTAAAAATGACTGTTTTACAGGCGTGCGTTGCGCAGTTCCTACGCACGCTCGTAAGTTCGCAAATTTTCAATATTTGCACTCCAATGACTTCCAGATACCTAAACAGCACATAGAAGCAAGCAACATTCACCATTGACAAATGCTTGTACTTCTTTGTCACTGATTTTTTAAGCCATGTCCAAGTGCCAAATACCACTGCAAATACCTGCAAGCGAACGTTCTGCATTGACAAATGCTTGTTAATGTCTTTAAAAGTGACATTGCAGAGGGACTGGAAGGAAAAGTATGCCTCTTTGCAGATGACACAAAGATCTGCAACAGGGTTGATACACAAGGAGGCATAGAAAGGATGAGAAGGGACTTGGCAAGGTTGGAGGAATGGTCAGAAGTATGGCAGCTTGAGTTCATGCAAAGAAGTGCAAAATAATGCACCTGGGAAACAAAAACCCTGGGGAAGATTACACAATGAGGGGGAGGTAGTAATAACAACAAAAATGGAAAGGGACCTGAGGGTAATCATATCAGATGACCTTAAGGTTGGCAAGCAATGTGAGAAGGCGGTAGGGAGGGCTGGGGGGACACTGGGATGTATAGGGAGAGGCAACACCGGCAGAAAACAAGAAGTTATTATCCCCCTGTACAGACAGTTGGTGAGACTCCATCTGGAGTCCTGTGTCCAGTTCTGGAGACCCCATCTCCGCAAGGACATAGACAGGATGGAGGCAGTTCAGAGGAGGGCAACTAAAATGGTGCAGGGTCTGCAAGAGAAGCCGTATGAGGAGAGACTAAAGGATCTTAATATGTATACCCTTGAGGAAAGGGGAGCATGATAGAAATGTTTAAGTACCTCAGTGGAATCAAGAGTCCAAGAGGGTAGCATCTTTCAGAAAAAGAGATGTGCAAGAACAAGGGGACACAATTTGAAGATAGAGGGGGGATGGCTCAGGGGCAATGTGAGGAAGTATTTTTTCACAGAGAGTGTTGTGGACACATGGAACAGCCTTCCTGAGGAGGTTGTGGGGTCTAAAACTGTGGGAGAATTCAAGAATGCATGGGACAGACATAAGGCAGTTTTTGTGGGGAGTAGGAAGAAATAGGCTGTTGGTTAAATCTGAACATACGAATTTGCCAGCAGGTAAAGGCCTAGAGGTCTATCAAGTCTGCTCGAATGTGCAGCTAGCACCCCTTATTCTGCAGCTGCCCCTCCCTTCCACCCTTCCCCTTCATTAACCCTCCCCCTTGTCCTGTCCCATCCTTGTTTGAAGCAGTCCACTGTTCTACTGCATACCACTTCAGCAGGTAACGCATTCCACCCAGCCACCACCCTCTCTGTAAAAAAAGTGTCTCCTCATCTCCCTCCTGAACCTTCCTCGCTCCAGTCTCAAATCATGGCCCCTGGTGTCCCTCCCCTTCCTTACTTTGAACAGCCCCTCTGTACCTGTCTTGTTTATTCCTTTCATGTATTTAAAGGTTTCAATCATGTCACCCTGTCTCTCCTCTCCTCCAGTGAGTACATGTTCAACTCCTTCAACCTCCTTTCGTATAAGTCCCCCAGCCCCTTGATCATCTTTGTCGCTCTGCGCTGCACCCCATCCAGTAACTTAATGTCCCTCTTCAGATACGGGACTTCAGTACTGCACGAGTACCCAGGTGTGGTCTAACCAATGACCTATACAGTGGCAGAATCACCTCCTCCCTCCTCGAGGATATATCCCTTGCAATACAACCCAGCATTTTGTTGGCACTTGCAGCTGCCTTCCACATTGTGCTGAGTTGTTCATTGACCCTGTAATGGACACACCCAGATCCTTCTCCTCCTCTGTCTGGGCTAGCTGCACTCCCCTAGCTGGTAACTCCTCCTTGGGTTCTGCATCCCAAATGCAGCACTTGCACTTTGGCATTAAAGCCCAGTTGCAGGTGTCTGACCAGGTTTCAAGCTTGCCAGATCATCCTGCAACCCCTGCCATCCCCTAGGTCATCCACCACTCGCCTCTACTTGGTATCATCAGCAAACAGACTGATCTTGCTCTTGATGTCCCATGATATGTCTGCAATGAATATCCCAAACAACACTGGTCCCAACACGAGCCCTGTGGAACACCGCTCGTCACTGCCCTTGGGTGTGAGAGCTCCCCACCCACCACCACCCTCTGTTGCCTTCCCTGCAGCCAGTTTCCTACCCATCTCACCAGTTTTGCACCCACCCCTGTGCCTACTAACTTCCTTCCCAGCCTTCCATGTGGCACTGAGTCGAATGCCTTAATGAAGTCCCGATACAGGACATCCACTGCATGGCCCCTGTCCAGTTGCCTAGTTACCCAGTCATAGAACTCGACCAGGTTGGTTTGGCAGGATCTGCCACGTATGAAGCCATGCTGTCTGCTGTCCTGTAGTCCTTTGGCCTCTAGGAGGGCCACCAGCCTCTCCTTCAGGATAGTCTCCATTAGCTTACCCACGATGGATGTGAGGCTCACTGGTCTGTAGTTTCCCGGTTCATCCTTGGGGCCTCTTGTGGAGGGCCACCACATGAGCCATCCTCCAGTCCTGAGGTACACACCCCGAATGTAGTGAGGCATTAAATAGGTCTGCCAAAGGTCCTGCAAGGACCTCTGCCAGCTCCTTCACTACCCTGGGGTGGATGTCATCTGGGCCTGGTGCCTTGTCCACCCTCAGTGCCTTCAAACCCTCTCGAACTCTGCTCTCCATGACTTCCCCATCTGTCACCACTTCCCACCCTGCTTCTGCCATTTCTCCCACCTTGGGTGTCACCCCCCTCTTCTCTTTAGTAAATACTGAGCAGAAGTACTCATTTAGTGCTTCCGCCTTATCGCACCCTGCTTCCACTCAACCCCTCTCCTTCCTAATCCTTACTATGTGGTCCTTATAGCTCCTTTTCTCCCTGATGTACTTAAAGAAGTCCTTCTCTCTCTTCTTAATGCCTTTTGCCAGCCTGAGTTCCATAGATGCTTTGGCTCCCCTTACTGCCCTTGTCACCTCCTTCGATTCTGTCAAGTACTCCTCCCTGTCCTCCTCCTCCCTGTTTTCTTGTACTTTCTAAAGGCAGCTCTTTTCCTCTGTACCTTTTCCATGACATCCTTGCTCAACCAGATCGGTTTCTTAGCCCTAGCCTTCTTGCTCTGGGCTTTGCAGCAGGTTTGGTTGCCTCCACTATCCCCAGCTTTATGAGCTCCCACCTCTGGTTAGTGTCCATACTAGATTGAATTCTGGCCAGGTACCCTTTTACCACTTCCCCCATCCTCCCAAAGTCGGCCCTCCTGAAGTCCAGCACTATTGTGCCAGATTCCTCTCCTTCCTTGCCCATATCCAATGTGAGCCATACTGAGTGGTGGTCACTCCCTGACAGCGGTTCCTCCACTGTAAGTTCTCTCACAAAGTCCCCATTTGCCAGCACAAGGTCAAGGGTATTCCCTAACCTGGTTGGTTCACTGATCATTTGCAGCAGGAAGCTGTCCTGGAAGGCATCCAGCAGTACCTGCTCCCTTCTGTTCCTGGTTGTTGGGGTGCTCCAGTCCACTCCTGGCATGCTGAAGTCCCCCACAATCACCACACTACCCTTCTCGCAGGTCCTCCTGATCTGTCCCGCTAGTTCCCTGTCTAACTCCTCCGTCTGAGATGGTGGCCTGTACACCACTCCCATTCTAAGAATCCTATTCTTGGAATCCTGGATTTGCATCCAAAGTGACTCCGTACTACCCTCCTCCCCTTCCTTCCTTACACACTTCAGTCCTTCCTTCACATATAGTGCCACCCCCTTTCCCAATCACCCTGTCCCTCTGAAATAACCTGTACCCTGGTACAGACAGGTCCTGATCATTGTATTGAGTGGCCCATGTTTCCGTGATGGCTGCAATGTCTACCTCTCCCTCTGCCATGAGAACCTGTAACTCTGCAGTTTTCCTCCCAAGGCTCCTAGCATTAAGGGTAACCACCTTCCACCCTTTTCCCCTCCCATCCTGCCCTCCTTTCCTAGCATCACCAACAGTACTTGCCATTTGTCCTTTGTCACTGTTATGGGGGAGTAGCTCATATGGTTTCCCAACCTGTAGTCTCTGCATATCTCTTCCCAACTGCCATCCCCACTCCTAGTTTAAATTCCCAACTTCCTCTATGTACTCCTCATCCTTTTTTCAACACTTTCTTTCCCTCCTCACTCAAGTGTAGTCTGTCCTTGGCATAGAGACTACTGTCCTCCCAGGTCCCTCCCACCCCCAACAGCCCATACCCTTTAGCACAACACCAGGTTCTTAGCCATCTGTTAAATTCCTCTATTCTCAGCTTTCTTGTTGTGCTTGCCTTTGGCACTGAGTATCTCTAGAAAGTTACTGATCTTCCTGCCCCTCACATAATTGTGCTGAGTTCCTCAAACCTCCTCTGACTGTATCTACTGTCTTGTCAGCCAGGTCATTTGTCCCAAGATGTATAATTAAATGAGGCTTGTCCCTACCCCTTCTAGCATATTTCAGAACAGACTGTCCCACCCTTTCCGCTGTCATTCCTGGCATGGCCTCCACCCAAATGAGACTATGCCTCTCCCCCTTGCTACCCCACCTAACTCCTCTTAGTATTGAGTCCCCCAGCACTAAGATTCCACCCCTCTTACTCCCTGCTTGCTTCCATTCATCTCTCTCTCTCATTTCCAGCTCCTCTTCTTCCTCCTGCACATTATTTCCCCCTTTCACCCCTGTTGCAATTCTCCCAGCAGAACTTCCCCCCGCTCCAGTTTGGTCCAGGCATTTATCAATTACTCTAATTTCATCACTTCCCTCCTCCACCTTCTTCCTCTCTAGCAGTGCACAACTATTTTCTGAAGGCCCTTCACAAATGCCCGCTCCCTCTCTCTTCATAGTAACCTGTTCTCTCCTTTCCACTCCATGACTTTTGCCACTTCTTCACCTCCCCTCACAAGTCCCTATCTCCTCCTTCCATTTGTCTTTTGTCTCCTGACCTGGTTTCCCCGGCAATTGTTCTTCCTGGCCTGGGCTCCTTTGTCTCTGCTTCCCTTCTTCTGACCCTCTCCTCACCACTGTTGGCTTAAATCACCTCCCTCATCTCCCTTCTTCCTCCCTCCAGTATTGGGCTAAACCCACCCCAATCTGCCTTGCCTGTCTTAGTTCCTCCTGCAGACCCTCAATCTCCTTTCTAAGTTTTTCTATGTGGTTACACTAAACATCCTCCCACACTCCAGGCAATTTTAGAAAGATTGGTGCACCGAGTTGTTTGCAGCCACCACCCTACCCATTGCTGTTGTTGCCCACCAGCGACCCCCCACCCTTCCAGATGCAGGATTCCAAACACTCCCCAAGTCCCCTCCCTCCCTATCAGTGCACAACATTTTCATTATTTCCTTGCCTCCTTTGTTGCACACGTTTAGATATATTGAGCAACTGCTTTTTATATTCCTATCCTTCCTATCCACACTCAAAAACAGACTTTAAGTAGCCATTGCACAACCTTCTTCAAACTCCTACTCCTCCTTTCCCCAATGCAATATCAATGCGAAGAAGTAATAATGAAAGCTCCTAGATTTGCATTTACTTCCCTTCCACTGAGAGAGCAGTCACCTCTTCACTTGGTTCTGTTCCTTTCCTGGTATGCCCCTCCTACTCCACATCCCCTACTATACCCAGTGTTTAGCTCCTGTCAATCAGATTTAACAAGGCATATAATCAAGAGTTGGGGGAAGAGGGGGCGAAAATTTGCAGCAACCAAAGACAGCAAAGAATACACCACCACTACGCTTTAAATCTCAACAGCCAAAAACAATTCTAAGTAAAGACAACAAAGAAAGTACAGTGTCCCCAAAAGCCCACAATCCAAGTCTAAAAGAAAAACAGCAATTACCAGTTACTGTAAAGCATTGAATTGAATATGCTTCCTTCCCCTTCTGGCTTCTATAACATTCAAAAATACATACATTTCTATCTCCGCTCTTTACCCTTACCATCAAAAGGTAACTACAATCACAATAATCTACCTTCTACTAATACAGATTCTATCACAGAACCAAAGCACAATGCAAAAACATCTGCTGCTTAGCAACAACAAACAGGTGACAACATACCAAATTGATGTAGCTTTTTTTAAAATAGAAAAAAAATGTAATCTTTTAAACCAGTAGAAATTAGCAGTCCCAAAAGCACATTGAACTACAAGAAAGAACACAGTACTACACCTCTGCCACAATAACTAAACCGTTCTAAAACATTGGAGAAAGAAGAAAAAATCAGAGACTGCACAAAAAGATACAATGTACTATAAAGTATTAGGCAATAGTATACTCAGTTGTTTAACAGAGAAAATAAAGTACCTACCAAAACAGACAGAATACCCACGAATGACATTTAGGTTCTCAATATCAGACACCACCAAAGGCACACACAGAAAGGGTTTAAACTATAGTATTAAAATTAACCACATCAGAGTAGAAAGATCACACTAAATAAATGTGTTGATCCTTCTGACTTCCAACGAATATCTACCACACAAATTTTATATCTTCCTGGAGCCTACAGGGTTGTCTTTCACAATCACCTAAATTCACATAAAACAAAACAATTTTTAAACTGAAAATTATAGCTAAAAAACACTTAGCTTTGGGAGCTCTTCTCAAACACAGCCACTCAGCTCAGAGTTCTAGAACCACTATAACAAATAGGATCTGCAGCTTATCCTGTGGGTAGGGAAATGGGCAGACTAGGTGGGCCAAGGGGTCCTTATCTGCCGTCAAAGTCTATGTTGAGTGCTGGAATGTTTGGTAGAGTGCTGGAATGTTGGTTGGATCCTGGAAAGGATGGTTGGATGCTGGAACAGTCGGTAAGATGCTAGAATAACTGGTAGCATGCTAGAAACTTTGGTATGATGCTGGAATGGTTGAGTGAATCCTGGAAAGGATGGTGGGATTCTGGATCAGTTGGTAGCCTGCTGGAACAGTTGGTAGCCTGCTGGAAAGGTTGTCAGGATGTTTGCATAGTTGGTGGGATGCTGGAGCAGTTGTTGGGATGCTGGAAATGATGCTAGGATGTTGGAACAATTTGTTGGATGCTGGAAATTATAGGTTGTTGGAAAGGATAATAGGAAACTGGCACGTTAGTGGAATGCTAGAGTGGGTGGTAGGATGCTGGAACTGTTGATTGGATGCCGGAACGATTGGTTGGATGCTGAAGCGGTTTGTAGCATGTTAGAATGCTTGGTGATATGCTGGAATGGTTAGTCAGATGCTGGACTGGTTGGTAGCATGCTGTAGTGGTTAGGAGGGTACTGGAACTGTTGGTTGGATGCTGGAACAGTTGGTTGGCTCCTGGAAAGGATGATTGGATGCTGGGATGGTTGGTTAGTTGGATCCTAGAAAGGATGGCAGAATGCTGGATCGGTTGATAGCATGATGGAACAGGTGTGTTGATACTGGGAATGATGGTATGAAGCTGGAATGGCTGGTTGGATGCTGGCACTGTTGGTTGAATGCCAGAACAGTTGGTGGGATACTGCAAAGGTTGGTAGATTGTTGGAAAGGATAATGGGATGCTGGCACATAGATTGGATGCTAGAATGGGTGGTAGGATGCTGGAACAGTTGTTTTGATTCTGAATGGTTGCTAAGCTGATGGAACAGTTGGTAGGATGGTGGAATGGTTGGTTGGATGCTGGCACTGTTGGTTGAATGCTGGAAAGGTTGGTAGATTATTGGAAAGGATAATGGGATGCTGACATATTTGCGGACTTGATTTCCTTGGTCGATCTGGCTTGCTTCACGGAGACCTGGGTTGGGGATGATGCTGGCCCAGTTTTCGAGGCTACCATCCCTCTCCCCCCGGTATACTGTTGTGCACTGCCCCAGAGAGGAACATAGGGGCAGTGGGGTAGCCATCTGTTTTAGATCCGACTTGGGCTTCACTGTGCACCCAGTGAGAACCCCGGGTTCTTTTGAATGTGTGGCCGTTCATGGGGGTCCAGGCACAGGCTGCAGGATTCTCCTTATTTACCAACCCCCTGGGGCGGCGGGATTTTCTGCAGGAAGTTGCCGAATTCGTCGTTGGTGAAACATTGGAACCCACCAGATGTATTGTCTTCAAGGATTTCAATGTTTGGGCCGACGACGAATCTTCTTGGCTTGGACATAACCTCCTCCAGATTATGTCATCGCTGGGCCTGTCGCAAGTTGCTTCTACCATGACACACCAGGGCGGGCACACACTGGACCTGGTGTTCTCACTGGGGCTTGAGATAAATGATCTCAAGATTGATCGGGTTGTATGGTCCAATTGCACGGTGTGATTCATGTTCGGGGCTCCCACTGGATGCCCTCCCCCCTACAGAGATGATGAGCTGTCTTCCTTTGCGGGGACTGACTCCAGAGGGCCTTTTGGCCGCAGCTGATCTATCTGGTGTGGGTAATGCATGCGTTGGAGGCATTGGTGCAGTGGTGGGCTCTTATAATAGAGTACTATCTGACGCCATTGATTCCCTCGCACTTGTCCGTGTACGACCCAAATCTTCCCACCTGAGGTCCCCGTGGTTTGATGGGGACCTTGGGGAGATGAAGAGAAAGGGTCGGAGGTTGGAGTGCTGCTGGAGGAGGCCCGGCCTGGAGGAGGACAAACTGGCCCTGCATGTGCATTATAATGCATACCAGGGGGCAATCAACCATAAGAAGGCAGTATTCCTGTCCAGGAGATTGGTGCTGGGAAGAACCGACCAGCTATACTTTTTCAGACTGTGGACAGGCTACTTCATCCAGCATGTCTACAGCCGAAGAAGGTTTTTTCTAATGCTGAATGCGAAGAGTTTGTTGCTCGGTAGAGTATCCGGCAGGGAGTTCCCCCAGTCAGCAATGCTATAGCTGGCAGTGGTCACCAGAAGTGTTCTGAATGCACTCCGCCTGGTTGGGGGAGTTTAGACCAGTGGAGGTAAGTGAGGTCATTGGGGTGGCGACCAATCTGAAGCACGCCTTTTATATATATATATATATATATATATATATATATATATACATATACACTTTATGCTCCTCTCTCCAGCGACCGGTCTCCACTCCTTTAGGAGATGCACACATTGTCCCCACACCACAGCCTACCTGGTTCTCCGTCGAGTCCCCATGGAGCCGTGGCAGTACCCCCAAGGTGGGTATGGGGTTGGGCGGATTCACCCCTAGACAATCAACTTTTTCGTCGGACTTGTCGGGGCACCAGGCAGGTGCGGGCAATCAGGGTCTTTATCGGTGCTCTGTCATCTAGGAGACCAGTCGCCAATGTTCCCCTTTTCCTGGAGGAGTGGCATGCACCATGGCGTCATCGCCGACATCACCGCTCCCCATCCTCAAGTACTGCTCTACGCTTGCCCTGCCCCTGGTTTCCGGGCCAGAGGCCAGTCAAGCGCCGAGCGCAGACCCCCCTCCCGGCCGGGAGAGGAGAGCTGTCCAACGAATGCTCAATCCTCTCCCTCCCCTGCCGACCCCCAGCAGCCCGGGCTCGTTCCCAAACCCGGGTCGCCGGTGCAGTGCGAGGTGTGGCGTCCAGCGCCTCAACCCTCAGCGCCACCGGGCCAACTTGAAGCACACTTTTTGCAAACTATATCCAGTGCCGATGCATTTCTTGATGAGATGCATCTCCACCATTGGCCCGGTGTTTGCTCTGATTGTCCGGTGTTCCTTATCTGAGGGGGTCTTCCCTGATGCCTTGAAGGAGGCATTGGTGAGACCACTCCTAAAGAAACCATCTTTGGACCCGGAGGTTAGGGCAAATTACCGACCTATCTCCAACCTTCCCTTTTTGGCGAAGATCGTGGAGAAGGTAGTGGCGCTTCAGTTGGAGGAGCACCTTGTAACCCATGAGTTGTACGAACACTTCCAGTCAGGGTTTCGGGTGAGGCATAGCACAGAAACCACGCATGTTCGGGTGCAGAATGATGCCCTCAGGGCTGGAGATCAAGGAGAAAGGACAGTCTTGTTCTCCTTGATCTCTCCTCAGCATTTGACACTGTGGACCATTGTGTGTTGCTTGACTGCCTCAGGGAACTCTGTGGACTTGCCAGCACTGTCATCTGCTGGTATGAGTCCTTTTTAACCAATAGGAGGCAACGGGTTGTGATGGGGAATTTCTCCACCCCAGCCCCCTATCTTGCGGAGTACCTCAGGGATCGGTGTTGGCCCCAGTGTTGTTCACAGTGTACATGCTACCCCTTGGAGGGATCATTAGGAAGTATGGCTTGGGTTTTCATTACTATGCTGATAATACCCAGCTATACTTATCCTTTGCCCAGGAACATCCAATGCGGTAGATGTGCTAAACAGCTGCCTTGCTGAGATCAACGACTGGATGGCCTCTAGCTGGTAGCGACTGAACCCCAATAAGACGGAGGTATTGGTGGTGGAGTCGAACGGAGTGCGTGATAGGATGGCCTCTGGATCAGAGACTGGACGTGTTCTGGGATCTGTTCCATTGAAGGCCTCCTCTAGGGTGTGAAATCTTGGTGTCATTCTGGATAGGAGTTTGACGCTGGAGGCACAGATATCTTCCATCGTCCGCTCCTGTTTTTTCCATCTCAGAAATGTCACCAGGATAAAGCCCCTTGTTCCGCCTCTGGACCTCCCCACTTTGATGCATGCCGTAGTTACATCAAGGCTTGACTACTGTAATGCGCTCTACCTCAGGGCCACGGGAGGATCTCACCGCAGACTGCAGCTAGTGCAGAACGCAACTGCCCGGTTACTTACTGGGCAGCCAAATTTTTGTCACATTACACCAGTGTTGCGTGAGCTGCACTGGCTGCCGGTCAGGTGGAGGATCCTCTTTAAGGTGGGTCTTCTCACCTATAAGGCCCTACATGGTCAAGGCCCTGGTTATCTGTTAGATCTTCTTGTACCTGCTCTCTTGGTTTGCCCCCTCCGTTCCTCCTGTGGAGGCCCCCTGGTGAGTCCCAGGACAAGATTGAAATCGGCTGGCGATAGGGCCTTCGGTGTTGCTGCTCCCATCCTGTGGAATTCGCTGCCCCTTGGGGTTAAGGGGGCCCCCACCTTGGAGGTATTCAAGGCCTGCATTAAGGCCCTCCTATTCACCCAGGCCTTTTTGGATTAAGCTGTTAATTCATAGTTTTGAATATAGTAGTTGGCAATCTAATGTTTAGTTTATTTATGGGAACTGTTTATGAGGAGTTAACTATATATATATATAATTTTTTTTCTCTCTTTGTTTTATTGATTTGTTTTGAAATATGTGTTTATTTATTTGTACGGTGCCCAGAGCCTCCGGGATTGAGCATCTTTTAAATAAACTTTGCCTTGCCTGGTTGGATAATAGACTGTGTGATGGTAGGATGCTGGAACAGTTGGTTAGATGCTGAACGGTTGCTAGACTGATGGAACAGTTGATAGGATTTATTTATTTATTACAGTCTCGGATTAAGCACCTTAGAGCTAGAAGCTCATTTATAGAGGTTCCACGTCATTTGAATACATAGTTATGATAGCAGCAGTACAGAAAATGTAACAAAATTGACAGACACAGTAATTGCAGTTCCACTCGGTTACAATTCAGGTACAGTTCATTACAGAGAAACAAATTCAAGGTGAAAGAGTGTGTTAGAACACAGGTTTGAAAGAGAAATGGAGGGGAGTACACAGGTTAGAGACAGGAAAGGGGAGAAACAGATTAATAAAGGGTAGAGCCTCATTTTGCAAAGGGGGCTCAGGGTAGTAGGATACTTCCAGGGGTGGGAGGAATAAGGGGGATAAAGTGGAGTTAACCAGAGCAGCCGCAGGGCTTTGTCTAAGGTAGGAGGGAATATAAGGGGATGGAGATGGGTAGTGTAGGGGTGGCTGATAAGAAGAGGGAAAGAGAATGGTAGTGAAGGGGGAGGATTATAGGAGGAAGAATGAGGAGAGGGGAAGGGTTGCGAGTAAGTGTTGTACAGAGATTCCCAGAAAGGATCGAGAGTAAGTGCAAGGGTTGTAATGTGTTACCAGGTGTCATACAGGGGAGTTTAGGAGCTGCAGTCGCAGACACCTAGTGTGGTCAGACTTGGGCAAAGTTGTGATTTAAAAGGGCCAAGTTTAGTTTCCACAATTAATTCTCCCGGGAGCAAGTTAAGCCAGTTTGGCGCCTGGTACCCAAATGACTGTTGTCCTTGTGAGGTACAGTGGAAAAGGACTTTAAAAGTATTACTAGTAGTCCCTCTTGTTAGCCTGGGAATTGTGGCTAGGCACGGGAGGTTCTGTACCCCTATGGGTGTTAGACGTAGGGTGACTTCTTAGCTAGTAGGCACACCTGGTACTGAATCCTACTGTGGAGATTAAGCCAACCAGAGAGAGCATAAAGATTGCAGGTGTGAGTTTGGCGATTCTCCCCTAAGAAGAGCCTACAGGCTTTGTTTAGCACTAGTGCGATCCTTTTTAAAGCATTATCTGTGGCTGCTCCATAGACTGCCAGACCATAGTCAATTACTGAGAAGACCAAGCTATTAACAGCAAGTTTGAGAGCAGCATCAGTTAGTCAGTGTTTGTGCCTGTAAAGCTGGCCAGTTTTGGAGTTTTCAGACTTGGCTACATGGTCAATGTGTTGAGAGAAGGTGAGGGAGCTATTTAGTGTGACTCCAAGGTATTTAAAATTCTGGACCATTTCTAAGGTGGTATTTTGGTTGTTCAGGATTTTGAGTTGGTACTTCCTGTTTCTGTTGTGGGAGGAGGTGAACAGCATTGTTTTTGTCTTCTTATAGTTTATCAAGTGTCTTGAATTAAGGAACCAGAACTCAATGTCAGAGACATTGTCCTGCATTTGTCTTTCCTGTATAGTGGGATCAGTGTGACTAGAGTACAGCACTGCATCATCAGCATACAGTAGGACTCTTATCATGACATGTTAGAGGCAGGCGGTTTAAAAACAGGCTACATAGCAGGGGGCCCAGGATTGATCCTTGGGGGAACCCTGTGCTGCCACACTGGTGTTCAGAGAGAGCATCTAGATTTTTTACCTGTTGCTGTCTCCCAGTGAGGTAGCTCCGGAACCATGCCATTGATTCTGAAGACATCCCTGAGCAGGTTAATTGGGCTAATTGGAGTTCATGATTGACCGTGTCGAAGGCCTTAGTGAGGTCTATAAAGGTTGCACTCACCATAAGCTCCCTGATCTAGTGCATCATGGATGTACCTTGTGAACTCCACTATTGCAGTTGTAGTACTGTACTGTTTCCTAAAGCCATGCTGCTGATGTCACTGTAGCTGGTATTTGTCTAGGTGTTCGACGAGTTGATCATAAACGATTCGTTCAAGCACTTTCGAGAGTTGGGGGAGTACAGAAACCGGGCGGTAGTTTGTGTGACTAGTCCTGTCACCACTTTTAAAGACTGGTGTGACTACTACAGTTTTCCAGAGTTGGGGAAATTTAGCGGTTATTAGGGATAGATTCAGTATTCTTGTAAGAGGTGAGAGTAGCACATCGAGGGATAGGGCGATTTAGCTTAAGGCCAAGACTGTCTCCGCTGGTCCTGGTTTTGCCTAACACTTGCAGAAGGTATTTTTTTGCCTCGGTTTTTGTGATGATCCTAAGATAGAATGGCAGGGCTGGGCTTGTGGGTAAGGTATTACCGAGTTTATGTTCAGTGTCACTGATGGGTTTAAGGAAATGAGGGGCAAGCACACTGCTGAGGTCTGTGGAGGCCTTATTCAAAGTGTCTGTGATGGCTTTAGGGTCCTGTTATTTTATTGGATTTCCCTGTTAGAGTCTTGATGTTGTTCCAAGTTTTACGGCCAGCTCCCCAGAAGTCTGCCAGTTCAGTTTTGAAATATTGGCTTTTTGCCAGTTAAATCGCCCGGGTGCACTTATTACAGGAGACTTTGTTTTGAAGGTCAAAGTGGGATCCAGTGCTTCTTGCTTTATGCCAGAGGTTGTCTCTGGCCTTCATTTGGTCTATAAGGGGGGTGTTATCCAGGCCTTGTACAACCCACAGACTTTTTATTTAGTAAGGGGGGGCATAGATGATGCATGCTGCATTAAAGGTCTTGAAGAATTCTTCAAGCGCTGTGTCAGCATCAACTGCTGAGTCTGTGGCTGACCAGTTTTGTTGATTAAGGTGCAATTTTAAAGAGCCTAGTTGCCCTTTTTTAAGAACTTGAGATGTGATCATCTTTGTTGGGGGTCTGGGTGACTTATTTGACCAAGTACAGAGGATGGGAGAGTGGTCGCTATGGGAGAGAGGTCGCTAATGGAGTCAGGGAAGATGACTGTGTGTGTTACTCGCTCTGTGCGGTTGGTTAATAGCCAGTCTAGTAGGGTACTAGTCCCAGTAAGATAGTACGGGTGGGGGAATCCACTAATTGGGCAATATTTATGGAGGAGATGGCATCCCTGTAGGGGGCTACATCGGCGGGCAGCCAGTTTGTTAAAATCCCCTACTACTAGAACCGCAGAGTTGAGGTGGAGGTAAGTCAGGTGGTCAAGGACCACTTTAATCCCGATATGGTTGGTAGGATGCTGGAATGGTTGGTTGGATGGTGGAACGCTTGTTAGAATGTCCTGGAGTGTACACAGTTTTACACTTCATTCCTACAGATTTACTAGGATACAGACTCCTTCTTTCATGAGCACCCTGGTTCTAACCTGTGCTGCACCCATTTATCCTCATTTTTAGGATGCTGGAACTGTTGAGTGCTGGAACAGTTGCTTGGATGCTGGAATGGTTGGTTGGATACTGGAACAGTTCGTTGAATGCTTAAATAGTTGGTTCAATGCTGGAAAACTTGGTTTAGATCCTGGAACAATGGCCAAGCTGATGGAACAGTTGGTAGGATGGTGAAACAGCAGGTGGGATGGTGCAACAGTTGGTTGGATGGTGCAACAGTTGGTGGGATGCTGGGATGGTTGCTAGGATGGTGAAAAGGTTGGTAGGATGGTGGATTGGTTGGTCGGATGCTGGAGCAGTTGTTTAGGTGCTGGAGTGGTTATTAGGATGGTGTAGGGATTGGTTGGATGCTGGAATGGTTCATATGGTGAGGGAACAGTTGGTAGGGTGGAGGAACAGTTTGTATAATGGTGCAGTGGTTGAGTGAGTGTTGGAACAGTTGGTAGGGTGCTGGAATGGTTGGTGGGATTCTGGAATGGCTGGTTAGATGCTGGAATGGTTGCTATGCTGATGGAACAGTTGGAATGGTGGTGCAGTGGTTGGTTGGATGATGGAACATTTGGTTGGATGGTGGAATGCTTGGTTGGACGCTAGAACAGTAGGTTGCGTGCTGGAACTCTTGGTTGGATGATGAAATGGTTGGTTGGATACTGGAAAGGGTGGTTGAATGCTAGACTGGTTTGCTTGAATGTGGAAACGGTTGTTAGGTTGCTGGAATAGTTGGTTGGATGCTTGTGCAGTACAAAAAAAATTTCATCAGTGGAATTATTGCTAAAGTCGGAATTACCTGTACGTATCTGCCAAGTTTTGCAATGAACTTTGGCAACTTTCGCTGAAATTCTAACATGGCAGAATGAATGTATGAATTGTGGATTAATGTATTAAACTGTGGAATTTCTTTTTTTTTTTTATTTTATTAGAAGTTTATTGAACTTTTCCAGGAACAGTACTGCTATAACAAGGCAGTACTGTGGAATAGATGCACAGAGTTTCTTTTTGTTTAATACATTACTCCACAGTTCATGCATTCATTCCACAATTCAGTGAGTCACTGAACAACGGAATGATTGCACATATTGCAGATTGATACATTAAACTGCAGAATGAAATTCTTCAGAACTGTCATTCCACATTTCATGTGCATTATTCCGTAGTTCATCCAGAAAAGTTTGTGGAATGGGGCATGGAAATGAGAAAGGAAAAGTGTGGCCCACTGGGAATCGAACCTCAGATCTCTGGTATGCCATTCCAGCGCTCTAACCATTAAGCTACAGGCTCACTGGCCAAAGTGTCTGAGGAATTTCCTTTTTTACAACCACACATTCCTTTCTCTAGTGTTGCTTAATCCTGTAAACAGGAACAAATTTAGAAATACCACTTCTCTCAGTGCAGTTTAACTCCTGCAAGGTATATTTTTAAATCAAGGGAGTGGGTCAAAAATTCACCACACACATTCGGATTTCGCCATAGTCGGAATTTCAGAAAATTCTGCAAAATTTGCATAACTGTATGAAATGTCCACTAATTCGGAATTCGCAAATTCTGGCCAGATTTATATGGATCCTTAAATAGTTGGTAGAATGTTGCTCTGGTTAATGGGATGCTGGAATGGTTGGTGTCTATTGTAAGCATGTACCTGTGCTGCATAGTCTAGTACTAAATCTGTCACCATTTTCTTGTCTTCATTTTGCTTGCATTTTTATTTAGAATCTGTAACCACAGAACTCTGTCACTATATCTAGATCGTGACAGAAAATAGACTTATGTCTGCATAGCCTAAAAAGACAAAACCTCAGCTGGTTCTGCATTCAACAGGAATGCTCAGTGTCGGCACACAATCTGCAAAGGCTGCAAACAGAAGACACAAACTCGTTTCCTCCTACTAAGGACTAACCAGTGTACCTAATGTGTAGCTCACCCCAGGGGAGCCTTGTCAGCCTAGTGCACCTACTCAGAATATAAATGAATAAGTAAATGTTTGCATGTGTACAGCACCCATAACCTTGGAGCAAAAATAGAGAGGATGTGGTCTGTGCCCCTTTCAGATTAGGTAGTGCTCATGCCACACACCAAGATATTTCAGTTTGTCAGCCAGGTCTTGGCAGAAGCTGGGCCCTGTGCACTGGATGCCTGAAAACCTGTGTACTGAAATTTATTTGTAGGTCTGATAAAAGGTATCAAAACCTCCACTTTGTTTACTTAGAAACATTGAAGTTGACGGCAGAAAAGGACTGCATGGCCCATCCAGTCTGCCCATTTTACCAATTTGCTCCCGCTGCCTCTACTATAGTAGGTCAGCGGCCTCAGATATGCACCCCTGATATGTATGATTCCCTTGTGCCTATCTTATGCTCTCTTGAAACCACCCACTGTACGTGCTTCCATCGCCTCCTGGGGCAGGGCATTCCACACATCCACCACCCTCTCTGTAAAAAAACAACTTTCTTACGTTATCCCTTATGCGCCCCGCCCACACACCAATTTCATGTCATGCCCTCTAGTTCTGTTGTACTTTTTAAACTGGAAGATGCTATCCTCTTCCACCATATTTATGCCTTTAAGATATCTGAAAGTCTCAATTGTGTCACCCCTCTCCTGTCTCTGTTCCAATGTGTAGATATTGAGGTCCCTAAGTCTGTCCCCATATACCTTGTCGTGCAGCCCCTACACCATCTTAGTTGCACTCCTCTGCAATCCTGTCACTATCCTTGCACAGGTGCGACCTCCAGAACTGCACACACTACTTTAGGTGAGGCCTAACCAGCGTCTTGTAAAGTGGGATCACCACCTCCCTTCTACGGCTTGTAATACCCCCTATACACCCTAACATCCCAGTAGCCATCCCAACTGCTTTTGCGGTCTGTCTGGTGGATTTCAGGTCATCTGATATAATGACCCCCAAATCCCTCTACTCCCTGGTGACCGTCAGCAACTCACCCCCCAACATGTAGTCCCCCCCAGGGTTTCTGTTTCCCACATGCATGTTCTTGCACTTCTTCGTGTTAAACCTTAACTGCCATATTTCAGACCATTTCTCCAGCTTTTCCAGGTCTCTCTACGGCCCCGGAGTATCTGCTTTGTTGCAGCTCTTGGTGTCATCTGCAAACAGGCATACTTTTCCCTTTAGCCCTTCTGTGATGTCTGCTATGAAGATGTTGAAGAGGACTGGTGGTCCCAGGACTGGCCCCCTGTGGGGCACACCACTGGTGACTCCCATTTCTTCTGACTGTGTGCCATTTACCACCACCCTCTGCCTTCTGTCCACTGTCCAATTTCTGACCGTTCACCACCCCGTGTCCCACTCTTAGAATCCTCAGCGTATTTACCAGCTCTCTGTGCGGGACTGTGTCAAAGGCTTTGGCGACATCAAGGTAGGCAATATACACTGCCCCTCCCTGGTCCACCACCTTGGTGACCCAGTCAAAGAAATCTTATCAGATTTGTTTGACAGGACCTTCCCGCCGTGAACCCATGCTGTCTTGGATCCTGCATTCCAGTGGATACCAGGTGATCCACAGTATGTTCCTTAAGCAGTGTCTCCGTGATCTTCCCCACTATTGAGGTGAGACTCACTGTCCTGTGGTTCCCTGCGTCCTCCTTGCTACCACTCTTGTGAAGAGGGATCACATTTGCTCTTCTCCAGTTCTGCGGGACCACCCTCATGTTCAGTGACTCGCTGAACAGGGCTGCCAAAGGTGCTGCCAGTTCCATCCTTTGTTCCTTTAGGATCCTTGGATGTACTCTGTCTAGCACCGTTGCTTTGTCCACCTTTAGTTTTGTAAGTTACTCTTGGACCCTCTGTTCTGTAAATGTTGTAAAGCTCAGTTCTTCCCCTTCCGCACATCTGTTTTCCAGTTGCCGTCCCTGCCCTACTCCCTCTGTAGTAAAGACTGAACAGAAGTACTTGTTAAGGATTGTGGCATTCTCTAAGTCCCCTTCCACCCTCTCTTCATTGTCCCCTTTGAGTCTTACTATACTCCCTCTAAACGTCCTCCTCTCACTGATGTACCTAAAGAATGTCTTGTCCCCTTTCCTCACTGATTGTGCTAGCCTTTCTTCTGTCTGTGCTTTAGCACTTCTCACCTTGTCACTTGTTTGTACAAGTACCAATATGACTGCCAGCATTTCTCTGTCTGGTCTAGGGAGGTACTGTAAACAGTGAAACTGTGAGACAGACTGAATCTCAGTGATGTGAAACTGAATGCCGGTTGTTTTTGCAATAGAAAATCCCATAACTTGGAATTGCAAAACAAATTCCCCTGGACTTCCTTGCTTAGCTTCCTGTTTATTCAGTTTCTCAAGGTTAGACTGTGGGACAGAATACTGTTTACTTGGGGAATGCATTATTCTTCAGTCTGCTTTGTGCAGAATGTGTGACTGACCTCCAAGTTTCTTTGCGAAGTGATATATCCTTGTTCCAGCCTTCCTAGTGTAGGCTACTGTACCCCAGGCCTCGGGGTGCCCTAAGGACATGCCGCAAACCACAAAAAAATGCTTCTTGAGGAAAGGGCAACTTGGCCTCTTTAAGAGCTACCTGAGAGTCACAGACTGGTCTCCCTTTCTCACTTGCCCTGACCCTAATCAAGCTCTGGGAATACTTCATTACCATCTTCAATAAAGCCTGCGACTTAGTCGCACCATTTAGAATATTCAAAACAAAAGGGGCTTCCAGTCCTTGGCTTAATGGACCCCTTTTTAGAACTAATGAAGAATAGGGACAACCTCTCGTACATAGCGAGAGCTACTGGGAGACAGGCAGATTTTACGGCCTACAAGGCTGCAAGGAATAAATGCACCCACTTAATAAGGAATGCTAAGGCCTCCTGTTACAGAGAGGAACTTCAGAAGTGCTGGGGGAATGGGAGAGCATTCTGGGAGAATGTTAAGACACTGACAGGGAAAGAATCCAGAGCTCCACTAGATCTAATTGTCACCCCATGTGCCCCTCTCCAGCAACCCAAAGAGTTAGCTAATGCCTTTAATCTGGCCTTTACAAACCTCAGCTCTGTCCTCCCTCCAGAGTTTCTTCTTATTAACCCTAACAGTCGGCCACCAAACTCCGCTACCACCGCATACACCACTCAACCCCCATTCTACTTCAAAATGATCACGAAGGCAGATGCTATTAAATATGTAAAGAAGATCCTTGGCAAAACTAGAATGGGTAGTGATATGCTCGATGTGAAGCTTCTCGCCATCACCCTAGAAGAGCTTGCCCACCCACAAACGCAACTATTTAACATATCCCTTAAGTCAAACATATTCCCTGACAAGTGGAAAACTGCCTTTATTACCCCAGTCTTTAAAAGTGGAGGCAAGACCAGCATAAGCAACTACTGCCCAATATCTATTTCATCACCCCTCTCAAAAGCCCTAGAGAGAATTGTCAGATCAGCTCACGGATTACCTCAACAAATATAACCTACTCTGCCCTCAGCAGCATGGGTTCCGTAAATCCCACAGCACTATCACTACACTCACCGACTTTACTTCACACCTGTGTGACTCCCTGGATAGTGGAAAAATGGTTGAGTCAGTCTTTATTGACCTAACCAAAGCGTTTGACACCGTCAGTCATCACATCCTGCTGAACAGCCTCGCAGCCCTAGGCCTCTCCACCAATACACTATCCTGGTTCTCAAGCTACCTTTCACACAGGCCCCAGTGTGTTAGGATAAAAGGTGTATCCTCTGAACCCTGGAATGTTACTTTGGGAGTCCCACAAGGATCAATTTTAGGGCCCTTACTATTCAGCCTCTTTATCAATTCCCTGCCAAGCACGTGCCCTGCTAAGATGCTGCTTTATGCAGACGATGCAGTGATCTCCATACCAGGATCGCGCCTCCACGAAATAACAGCTACCCTTCAAAGTAGCTTTACCAAACTGGAGTCATAGTTTGCTCACAACAAACTCCTCTTGAACTACAGAAAAACAAAAGCAGTGCACTTTACCCTACAAAGCTCAAAAAGGCAGGGTGGCCCACTTACCATAGTAACAAAAGTGATGTAATTGAACATGTTGCTACCTTTAAATACCTTGGATTATTGCTAGACAAAACCGTTTCTTTCAGCACCCATATTGACCAAGTCGTGAAAGCAGCCAACATCAGACTCTGACTTCTTTACTGACACAGAAATGCTATGACCACTGAGGCCCTCAGCCTTGTCACCAAAAGCTCAATACTGTCCATCGTTGACTATGGACTGTCTATAGTGCGGCCACTGAAACTGCTCTCAAAAGGGTTAAACTCCCGCTCAACAAAGCCTGCAAACTTGCTTTAGGAGCTAATTGGTATTCCCACTCTTGCAGTCTCCACACGCTACTGGCGGGCTTTCATTACCTCTAAGGTCCCAGTACTAGGCATGTATCATAGGAAAAAGCCCTCCTAGGACTGGTCCCAGAATCAGCTTCAAAGCTTTTCCAATGTAACCCCAACACTAAAACAACTTGAAGCTCTGCTAGAGGGGTACTGCATGTACCTTACAAACGAACCTCCTTTGCCAAAAGGTTCCTCTCCTATTGAGGCCCTCTCTGGATGAACGACCTATCCCTGCCTCCCTTTTTCACCTTAAGAAACACTGCTAATTCAAAAAAGAACTCCATCGCCTCCTAGTAGAATCCCAAGAGTGCAACTGCTGTGTACAATAAGAGTTTCATATCCTGCCCTACGCTTCCAACCCTTACCCCCCACCCTCCTACCACTCTCGACCCAAGAGTCCTCACCGCCTCCCCTCGGCTTACACTTCCCTTGTGCTGCCCCCATGTTTACAGCACTTAGCTTGTTCTTCCTCATCACCATATCCCCCTC
Organism: Neoceratodus forsteri; assembly: GCA_016271365.2. NCBI lineage: Eukaryota > Metazoa > Chordata > Ceratodontiformes > Ceratodontidae > Neoceratodus > Neoceratodus forsteri. The sequence continues at coordinate 1,474,077,504 of CM028132.1, read as the reverse complement.
TCCTATCCCCTAATAACTTTATACAATATGCCTCCTCTGTACCCATGCCAATACTCTCCTTCTCTCCTCCTCCCTTCCCTTTTTCTTGACAAAGCCAGTTTTGGCTGCAAACTACAAGCAACCTGCACTTAGTTACTAGTCCTATAGACTAGAGATATTTCTGTTATAAAAGTGTTTGTGTTTGAGGTTATACTCCACATCTATCTTGCTTGTATAATAGCCTTGTCACTTGGCTATTGTATGTTCTCGACTTATGATGTAAATTGTAATTTTGTCTGTTCTTCTACTAACTTGGAGCCTTTGTAAAAGAGCCAGTTTGGCTCAAAGGTTGTAATTCCAAAACTGAAATAAATATATGGAAAAATAATGGCAACTGGTAGTGGGCATTGCCAAGCTGCCAGCTGATACCCTCTTACTGCCCTCTGCCCATGTTCTAAGTCCCTGCCTTCACTTTAGCCTTGTGTCTCTGAGTCTGCACTACACAGCCTGAAACCCAGAGCAATCTACAAATCCTCCAGTAGCAGGAACGAATATTTGTTAGATTTGTTTTCTATTTATTTATTTAATTTTTTTTTGTAATTACAAAGAAATGCCAGCTAGTACTTGGAACAGCCCAGCTGCCATTCCAGAGTCTCTCGCCCCTTGCTGGTACTCTGCCACCTGGTCCCAGGGGTCTGCTGCACATTACATACACACTAAAATGCTGCTTTTCAGTGCCTTCAGATTTATTCTGCAGAAAAAAAGTTCTGTTTTACATAAGACTTTTATATAAGATGCAATTTTTTAGGTCAAAAATCTTTGTAAACTAGTGACTACAATCAGAGGTGGCTGTCTAGTTATCTGTCAGCCTGACACCTAACACCCAAGTGAGCTCTCACTGCAGCTGAGCACCAAGTTGACACAAAAACATGACTGTGTACTGTGGGATTACCCTCTCTGGAAACCTCGTGAGCTCAGTAGTGTGGGAACTGTGGTTTGCCTGTTCGCTTATTCGACTGGTCCGCACCAACTGAACCAGTCAAACTAAAATCATATCACAGAACCTGCACCTGCACCAGACACCTTTACCACCACAGCCCTGGGACGCTGGAGTTGGGGCACCAGAACCCAGTACACTGGGGCACCAAGAAACCAAAGACCACGTAGAAACTGATTGTGCAAACCTGGAGCTAGGCTCAAGCGGAGTGTATTTACTGCCTGATGGTATGCAGTGCTAAGGGAATTCCTTCCTCAGTTTTTGCATTCACTTCATCCTATGGCACTGTAGAAGCTGTATCAGATTTATTTATTTTTATTTGTTGACTGGGTGGGAGCACTGGACCGAGGGTCCTTTTTCAGGCTGGACCTGGGCAAATTATGCAGTACAAAAATATACAATATTCAGCATTAACATTCGTCTATAGCTACAGGTACATAAATCAAACAAGTACAATTTTATTTGCTTTTTAAAAAGTTGAAGAGAACAGTTAATACTTAAAAATTCAGGTGAATTATTCCAGAATTAAGGAGCAGCTGCAGTAAAAGCACGTAAACCGGTTCTGGTTTTACAGGCTCCAGCATTAAGAACAACCCCAGTAGATGATCGCAAACTAGGCAACATATCCCTGACTGAAAGAAGCTCAAAGAGTGGATAAAGTGTGGTGTGAAAAATATTTTTAAAACTAAAACAACCCCAAAAATGTTGTATACATTGCACCGGGGATAACCAACCAAGCTGCAAGTACAAAAAAAAAAAAGTGGCGAGTACATGAAGGAGCTAATAAAACAAAACGGCAAATGTTGTAGACAACAGAAAGATTTTGCGCCTTATTTGAACCAAATTTTAAAAAATAAAAATAAAAGGCTAGCTACATAATCAGAATGAGGTAAAAGAGAACAAAACGGCAGTGGGTTTACGTGATTCAAAAGAAAAACAAAAACTGTTCAACTTGTAAAAGGCTGCAGTTTTTTTTTTTTTGAATAATATTAAAACAAACAAGCTTAATATGGTCAGAAAGAGGACGCAAGAGATCCAAAATAACTCCCAAGTATTTAAACTGGGATACTTGCTCCAGTTAAATTGCCTTGATTGTCATAAAACTCCAGAGCAGGGCAGTTATTTAACAGGAAGCATGACCCCAAAAATCATAGATTTAGTTTTCTGTGAGTTAAGAATAAGTAAATTCTTAGAAAAACAATTATGAACTGAAAAAAATTCAGTCTGAAGATCTTTAGCCAACTTGGAGAATTCCTTAGCTGAAGGAGAGAGTAAGATAATCGGCATAAAGTAACGAATGACAGTTTGTAATTACAGATGGAAGGGAGTTAACAAAGTAAACATAAGTGGCCCTAAAATTGATCCCAGTGTTATAAATACTAGACATCACATTAAAAACCCAACCAAACTGGGAACACTCCATTAAATTTTCAACCCAAGAAACAGTAGGTGAAAAACCTATGGATTTTAGCTTTATACGAAGCAATTTGTGATCAGTAAGATCAAAGGCCTTGGTCAGGTCCATGATGTACCTGTTTATCTCTCTGGGGCCAAGATTTCCATCCTCACCATTCCTGGGGTATGACGTCCCTGACCACTCCTACGATTATCATTTACCAGGTATACCTCTGCTCTAAGGGGCATAAATATTTAATCGTTTTAATGGATCTGTTCTCATTTATATTTTTACAACAATCCTGACCTCCCTATGGGTTTCCTGTAGCCTTGCTGCAGCCTTCCCGGAAGGGCGAGCACGGTCCCTAAGGCAATTCCATGCCTGCACCTGTCTCATTATGCCCTTGAAAGACAGCATTACGTTAAAGCATGTCAGCATTATGATAGCGCTACTGATAACTGATGGTTGGTCCAGCCATACCAGTCCCCTTCCAGCAGTATATTAATGGCCCTAATGGAGAAAAGAAACAAGCTCCCCTGCCTGGTCGCTCACATGGGAACTTACCGACCCCAATGCTTGCCAGCCCCCCTCCCTCAATGTGCATGAATTCGGCTACCTGCCAGGGGAAATTCTGTTACCTGGGTTTAATACTTTACAGGACGTCCTCAATGCAAGGCTTACTTGCAAATGTGCCGTTTAGGAGCTGTTGCCCCTTTCAAGCTGAGCTGTCTCTCGCTTGCTTCTGGAGGGAGAGGATCTAGCAGGATCCAGGCGACCACCCTTGAGAGGCAGCCCTTCGCTACTCCCTGTTATGCCATTCTGGTTCTTGTTTAGACTAGAGTCCTCAAGGCCCTCCTGGAATTCCATCCTCCTGGTACTTGCTGGTGGAACTCTAGAGACCTCAACAGGGAACCAGTGCCACCCAGATGCAGGGACCCTGCCACCATCCCTGGACCCACAGGTCCACTGCTTTGGTAGCAGCCGGTAGCTGGACTCCCTCTCTGCTGTTCCTTTACTCTGCACATCCTCCTTGCCCATTTGTCTTCCCTCCTTATACTGGAAAGGTGGAGGATAGAACCGTGAATAATCATGACAGTTTTCTCGCTTCTAGCTGAGCAAAAACACCCTTTACCATAGAAACATAGACTTTGACGGCAGATAAGGACCGCTTGGCCCACCTAGTCTGTCCATTTCCCTACCTACTGGATAAGCTGCAGATCCTAGTTAACCAACAGCCTATTTCTTCCTACCAGTGGTTAAAGAGAAATTCTGTTATAATAAAAACCTTAAAAACTCTAGATTTACACCAGTTATGTTTTAACTTTGATTTCTTGTCATTTGTTATTTTGTTTTTCCTTTCCCCTGCTGTTGGTCTACTAAATATTGCAGGTAATGCAACAATTATTCCACGGAATCTTTCATAATGTATGTTACTCTCCCCTGCTAACCACACAATTGCTGTTTGTGACCCCACAGTCTGTTGTCATGGTGAGCACTATGATGTCATAAAAAAGGCACTGTGAGGTTAACGGGGGAGAGGCAAATGTTTTCTATACAGACTTTTCAGAGGGACTACCACAGTGTGCTGTAAATCATGGAAAGAAACATTGAAAATGAAAAAAAATGTATTCTCTAGTAAATTGAACAGTTGAAACAATTGAACAGTTGAAACAATCTTATTTATGAAATCACATGTTAAAGTGCAGAGTTGCTCTTTAAGTTGGAAATGCTTAGGTGGTGGAACTTTAATATCTAGATTCTAGGTGGTGGAACTGTCATTTTTAGATGGTGGAACTTACCTACAGACAGTGTAGAAAAGATTCAGAGGAGGGCAACAAAGATGGTATATGGATTGCATCACAAGTCCTATGAGGGCAGGTTGAAGGACTTGGATATGTACTCCGTGGAATAGAGGAGGGAGAGAGGGGATATGATAGAGACATACAAGTACCTTATGGGGAAGGACAGGGTGCTGGAATACATGATTTTTAAGTGAAAAAGCTGTTCCAGGACTAGAGGGCATGGGATGAAGTTGGAGGGAGGACGATTCAGAGGAAACATGAGGCAGAATTTCTTCACAGAACGGGTGGTGGACAAGTGGAACACCCTGCCAGAGGAAGTGGTGGAGGCTGAAACAATCACAGGATTTAAGGATGCATGGGATAGACAGAAAGGAATTCTGGAGGTAAGGGGCAGCAGACTTCTAGGAAAACATAACGTGAACTTACAAGCTCAAATGGGCAGACTAGGTGGGCCGTGGGCCCTTATCTGCCGACACTGTCTATGTATCTATGTATAGAAGTCAGTGGACAAAGATGACAGAGGTGGTGGAACTGTCGTACAGTTTTTATAAGAGGTGGTGGATGTGAGTTCCTGTGGGCTTCTGCCCAGTTTAACCCCTGCCCTGTGCACAAATATTGCATTCTTTTATCTCCAAGCAAGGGGCCCCTCTATAGGGCAACTCTCATGGCAACACTTGACCCTTCGAGAGCCCTCTAGTAACCAGCCTCGAACTGAGTGAAGAGTGAGAGGCTAGTTACATACAGTAAGTAAAGGTCATGAGCTGGAAGCCCACCTTTATGTACCGGATGAGCCAACTTCGAATAAGTGTATCTCGCTCTTTGTTTTGATAAAAGGAACTTGTTGATTTTACCTTGTGCTTCCATAAATCACTTTTTAGAAATGTTCCTAGGTATAATTGTGAGCATGAATAGAATTCTAGGTAGTGTGCTCATTTTAATTGTAGATAACCTGAAGCTGGTAGAACAAATAGTGTTCTTTCTGAGGTGCTGCCTCTGTACAGTCAGGGAGAGGCAAGGACATTTCAGGGCATTTAATTAATTGTTGAAGGCACGGTGCATGGAACAAAAGTTTGGGTACATCAGGGACTGGTGACCAACCTGGGAGGATGCAATTCTGTGACCAACCTGGGAGGATGCAATTCTGTTTAAGGGAGAAGGCCTGCGTCCTTTTAGGAAGGGGGACCACAGTTCTTGATGGCAGGTTTAAATGTTACATAGATGAGCATTTAAACTAGTCTGAGGGGGGAGGCAGTATACCCAAGGGAAGCAAAGATTGGCCACCCCAGATGGTAATGTGTCAAGAGAGGGCCTAAGGGGAGAAAATTCTCCTAGGGAAGAGGTGCCGGAAGGCAGGGACTGGAACAGAAAATAAAAGGGAATATATCTTGGGGAGGGGAGAGAGTGTGGTGAGCTGCCTAGCTGCTAGTCCTTATTTGTAGATAGTAGTATGTTATATATTTTTATGTACTTATATGTACATGCCAGTGTCAGCGGAAAAGCACATAGGGGACTCCCGGTGACGTCACGGAGGTAATGGGAGCTTGAATTGAGGAGCTCTGAAACCCGTCTGAATAATCCTTCAAAATCCTCCCCCAAAACTTTTTTGGGGTTCAGCTATAGATTGTGCAGTGGACAATGGCAGCCAAGAGTAACACGCTGAAAAATCCCAGAAACAATGCTTCACAAGCAAAACTAAAGCAGCTTACCCTCGACGAGGAGATGGAAGGCTTCATGGCCCGCCCTCGGGACCGCACTCTCTCAGAATCCTCTCTTGAAATGGATGAAGACTATCTATCTAATACTTTCAAGAAAGTCTGAGTGAACACTACAAAAAAATTCTGTCTTCAGTACAGAATATAGAATAGTCGATCGCTGACTTGAGGCAGGATATGAAAAATATGGACACTAAGATAGCAGATAACCCAGCAAAGATATCTGAGCTAACGGAGGAAAGGGTCCTGTTCCACCTGTTGCAGCACTAGAGGGAAATGTACACCAGATTAGAGGATATTGAAAACGGATCCCGCCGCAACAATTGCCATATTCACGGAGTGCCGACGGGTGCAGAGGAGGGCTTTGCGACCCCAGTAGATTTTGTGCAAAAGCTATTGCGATTGGTGCTCTCGAGTCCCTCAGATCTGGATTTAACAATGGACAGAGCCCATCGTTCACTGGTACCAAAACCCACCAGTGCTACGGCAAGGCCCAGATCGTGGGTGGTCCAGATGGTCTTATTTCAGAGTAAGGAATGGGTGCTGAAACAGGCTTGGTGACTCTGGGACTTAAAATACCAAGGCACCCCTATTTTCTTTGAGCAGGATTTTTCCCCGGCTCTGCAGGCTGAATGATTAAAAGTGAGAACGGTGGTTAAAGAAATAAAAGAAAAGCATAAGGGCTCAACTGCTATTCCCCTCTAAGCTACGATTGCACCTTGATTCAGGCCCTAAGACTAACCTGCTGGAGGCGATGCCCCTCTTGAAAGACTGAGGCATAACTGTACCTAACCTGGAGCTGGAGATCTTCAGACAGAGCCTCCTAAAGAACGTCTGGCAAGTAGCAAATAGAGGCCTCAAGCTTACACACCAAGGAGCTCTGCCAAAAGCCCTTGTGAAGGACGACGCGCGGATCCTGCAGCGAACAGAAAGTAAAAGGGCTGGTCTAGGCCCTTCGTCATCTTCCAGGCCTTCTCCACATCGCTGAAACAGGCCGCAGTGTACTGAGACTAACAACTATCAACCGCAGTGGCAGGAATCGAATGGAGAATGCGCCTTATGCGGACTGCTGAACTTTAATCCTGTGATTAAATTCTTACCAGTTAGGTCTTGCACATATCTATTAAAAGAGCTGTAATCGTTTTGTAGACTAATAGGTGTAGTGTAAATTTGTTTCTGAAGAAAGGCCCCCACTTTGCTCCTGCTATTATGCTGATCTTTTAAAGGCTCACCTACCATGATATCGTCGGTTGGCGTGAGCGACCCCTGACTTTAATGAGAGAATAAATACTTTACAAGCAATATTAATCAGATCTGAGGGCAGGGAATGCTGGGGTGTGGGATGGGTGCAAATGTCCCCTGAATGATTGAAGTTAAATTGGTTATTTCCTCATCACCAGATGGGGCACCACCCGCAGCTCTAGAAAAATGTGCCATCAATGAAGATTTTAACTGGGGCCTTGCCCTCTAGGTGCACCGGAGGGAAATACCTAAAGCTGGGAAACCTGTTAATATGCACCTAATGGTGTAAATTGTAGTCATAGAAGGGGGTGAGCTCCTAAGTTGCATGGGTTATATCACCCAAGGGGGACTTAATTCAACTCATTCTCCCTGTCGCCATGATATAGTATACCTCATTATAATGTCACCCCCAACCCACTGGATGTAAAGAATGAAGGGGAGAGCAATTAAGGAAGCCTGCTGCAGATTTGCCATAGAGGTTTATCCAATGATCTCCTAACTCAGCGGTCACTGTTGGGATTCAAGTTGACAGACCCACCCAGAAGGGGCACAGTGGGTGTCATAGGGGGTACAAGTGGTGACAGAGAGCCACGCAAATCTTAAAGCCACATTGCTTTCGGCTTGAGGAACGATCATGGCAAACACATGGGGATGGGGGCGAGGGTTATGGACAACTTAATGAAACCCATGGGACAGATGGGGCTCGGAGTGAAGGTTACCTCCCTGACCTCCGTGACGTACCATATTACCAGAGCAGCACTACACTCCTGCTCTTTTTCTCTTGAGACTATCAGTGTTTTCAACGCTTTCCACTATAAGTGGAACCAGATGCTTCCCTAGAGAGGTACCTGGGGATTCACCTAGGAAGCAAGTGATGCAACACTTGCTTCCTAGGTGGGTTGAATTAAGTCCCCCTTGGGTGATATAACCCATGCAACTTAGGAGCTCACTCTTGGTTTATTGTAAGATTGATATTTGTTTTTCAAAGGTTTTTTACTGTTCACAGTTTTTTACATAAAAGTTCATTAGGTTAGATAATGTTGCTGATACTGCCCAGAGAGTTGAGAGCAGTATTAAGTGAAATATTTCTTTCTTATAATGTTATGGACAGCCAGATAGATGTGGAACTTGGGATGATGGGTAGTACCCCACTCCAGATTCAACGAGGGAACCAGCAGGTTATGGTTAACACCGAGCTAGAGGGTACGTGTACCTTACTTCAACCCCACCAACGGCTAAAAACAAAACAATGGCCTGTTTAAAGATTTGCTGTTATAATGTAAATGGAATTAATTCTCCAATAAAGTGAACAAGATTGCTGCAAGAACTTAAAAAGCTCCAGAGTGATATGATTCTCCTTCAAGAAAAGCATTGGTCTGTGAACGAATATTTGAAACTTCTTCGGGCCTGGGTGGGTCAGTAATAGCAGCCTCTCACCCCAAATCTAAAAAAGCGGGTGTGGCCATACTGCTACGGAGGGGGCTGAACCTAACAGTGGAGTCGACAGAAGGGGGAGTGCAGGGCAGGTATGTGAGGCTCTTGGCTCGCATTCAGGATAGGTTGATTCACTTCATAAACATCTATGCACCAAATACACATCAGGAAAACTTCTTTGAACTAGTTTTTAAAAAAACTAGCAGATCTCCCATAGGGACAGCTTCTACTTGGAGGAGACTTTAACACTGTCCCACATCCCCAGAGGGACCGTTGCTCAGGTGCAACCTCGACGAATAGAATGACATCCAAATCTGCTGTAAAAAATCTGGTCTCATTAACAAGAGAAATGGGTCTGGTAGGTATTTGGAGAGCTCAGCATCCCAAAGAAAAAGATTACATGTTCTACTCGAACTCGCAACAATCATACTCCCAAATACACCTATTTTACACTCATGCATCAACCCTCCACACTGTCATAAATTCTTATATACACAGTATAATGCTATCAGATCACTCCCCAATCTCGATTCACTTGACCCTTCCACCACAAGATAAACAAACCTAACAGTATAGTGCAGTAACAGTAATTGAGGCAGTATAGCGCAGTGGTTTATGGCTCTGAGCTGCAAATCTAGAGACCTGGGTTTGAATCCCACAGCCCCCACTTGCATACTGTGACCCTGAGCAAGTCACTTAACTCCCCTGTGCTCCCAAGTTGCACCTGTAAACGAAGCTTTCAGCTTAGTGTGTCTCACCTAGTTAAACAATTGGAATATTAACCCTATGAAGATTAAATATATCCCTACTGAACAAAAAAACTTTTGTTACTGAACTAAAACAGATTACGGATTTCTGTCTCATTCACTAATCTACTGATTACCGCATTACTTAAATGGCACACGCTCAAAGCGGTTCTTAGAGGGGAAATAATTGGTTTTACCTCTGCCCAAAAAAAGCTTTCACAATTAACATAAAACAGACTACTAACTGAATTGACCGCAGCGGAAAAAAGTCACAAAGCAAATCCCTTGGACAAAAAGGTCCAGAAAGAACTGACACAAGCCAAGCAAGCCCTACAAGAATTTGATAATAAGAGGGTAGAGAGGCACTTAAGATTTGCGAATCATAAATATCACAAAGTCGGGGGAAGGCCTCCAGATTGCTAGCGTTTCACCTTAAAAAAAGCTCAGGCAGAGAGGTTTGTCCCATATATTCATGCTAAGGTGGATTCAAGAGTGAGAAGGCCAGGGCCCATATTGTTCCTATGCTAAACCAAGGAATAATAGGAGAGGTTGTAACCAACGTTTATTAATGCATCAAGCCGATGTTTAAAAATGTTTTTAGTCTTACTAATGGCCACATAAAGTGGCAATTTGTTCCATGGACCAAACACTCTAATTGTAAAGAAATATTTCCAATCAGTATACCTAAATGGTTTCCTTATTAACTGAAGCGGATGTCCCATGGTATCATGTAGATGATCTTTAAACTCCAAACCCAGTTCACACATAAGATATGGGTCCTGAACAATGTTGTATAGTAGCATTAAATCACCTCTAAGACGACTAGTAGAAAGGGGCATAAGTTTTAAAGATTCTAGCCTGCCTTTTATATGGTAGTTTTTCAAGTCCAGAAATTTTTATAGTGAATCATCTTTGAACATTTTCCAACAGGTGACCACCTGATTTTTTTTTTTTATAAGGGCACCAAAGCTGGGAAGCATATTCCAGATGGGTCCTGACATATGCTGTAAATAGAGGGGACATTACTTCTCGATCTCTGGATCCAATGTTATGGAATAGACCACACTACTTTGTTTCATTTATTAATAATGTCATGCACATGTTTGTTATATGATAAATCATCAGAGTTTATAATACCCAGCTCCCTTTCGTCTGATGTTTGAAGGAGTGTAGAACCAGCCAGTGAATATTGATCATTTATATTATTTATACCCAAATGCATTACTTTACACTTGGAAATGTTCAATTTCATGCCCCATTTAGTTACCCATGCAGTAATATGGTCCAAATCATTCTGAATAATTAAAGCTTCTGAAACAGACACGCAAGAACCCCTGATTTTAATGTAATCTGCCTATTTAGCAGTAATGGTGAACACTCCTTTGTTAGATCTGCAATAAACAGCTGGAAAAGGCATGGCCCTAAAACGGATCCTTGAGGTACACCACCTGATACAGGACAGCTTACAGATTTAAAACCATTGATAACTTGCTGTGTCCTGTTATATATCCAGTTGGATATCCAATTAACCAAAAAACGGTTAATGTTCAAATTGCAGAGTTTTTGAATTAAAGAAGTCCACCCAGAATGTGCAAAAACATATGTTATGTAGAGTGTTTTGATATGTATGTTAAGTCTTAGTGTGTCCTTCCCTCTGTCTGCTCTTAGGAGTTTTTCCTAAATTAGCCTGCTAGCTGTATGGTAGTTTTACAACCCCTGGGATCTCCATCACAAATAGGTATATTGGCTTTCTTTCTCTTACAATGCACCCTGGCTCATGTGACAGTGATGTAGCTATGCCCTTAGATTAGCAGGGTCTGTCACAGCTCAGCCACAAAGATAATACTTCTTTCAGAGAAGTTACACTGCTAGATTTTGGGTGAGTGTAATTATTATTTTTTGGCATTAGTACCTTGTCCTGCTATGTTACGACCTATAAGATGATGTTCAGTTTTTGCTACTTAGTATTGGTGCAAAAACTGAAAGTGAATGAGAGGAATAGAGTAAACAGTGACATGATTCAAACACACACACACACACACACACACACAGCAGAACATAGCAGGACAAGAAGTACTGATATCAAAAAATAATGGTTACACTCACTCAAAATCTATTAGTGTGTCTTCTCTGGAAGAAGTATTTTCTCTGTGGCTGAGCTGTTGCAGACCCTGTAACAAGACACAGGATTCCTGCAGGGGCAATTAGACATCACACCAAAGGGCACTCTGGGAAGACTACAGGCCATAAAAGAAACCAGAATGGCAACCTCCAAGGGCAATAAAACAGAGAAAGTTAGAAAAAACATCTCTCACAGCCAGAGGAAAAGAAAACACTGGGAACTGGTAAGAACACAGAAAAAAAGGCTACTACGTATCTTTTTCTGATTTTAACATGGAATTTTCCTTTAAGGCCCAGTGTGGCATGACATGAAATGCCCTGCTGAAATCGGTAAATATAATATCGCAAGGTATTCTCTTATCCAGATATTAACTAATGTTCTCATAAAAGCACATAAGATTAGTAGAGCAGCTACGGCCACTCTTAAAGCCATGTTGCTTAGGGTTATACTGATTTGGGGTAGGTGTAATCATGTCTTTTATAAGACTTTCAAAAAGTTCACAAACAGAAGATGTCCAACATATAGGCCGATAATTTTCCCACTCATTTTTGGCCCTTTTTTATGGATCGGGATGACATTAGATTCCCTCCAATCTTGTAGAACATAACCCTCAGCAAGAAAATAGTCAAACATAATTTTTAAGGGCTCTGCCACAAAATCTGCCAACAAAACATAATAAATTACCCTTTATACTATCGGGGTCGGGGCTGTATTTGCCCTTTAAAGTTAGTATTTTTTTTTTTTATAAATTACATCTTTAGGTAGACAGAAGGGTAGATCTGTGCCAGGAATGGCTTGGTCTAAGTATGGGTTATTATTTAGTTTATTAGTAAAGTTTTTGCAAAATTCTTTATTAAAAATATCCACCATGGTTTGCGAGTTATGGATAAGGACATTATTATTTAGCAATGGACCCACTTGACATTTAGGTTTCTTTAATGTGCTGATGTAAGAAAAGAAGTTTTTATTATTAGATGTTTTGGCATTAGTAGCCAACTGATGTTCCCACCTTGATTTTGCTATTTTGATCATGTGTAACCCCTAGATGGCGCTATCCCAGGGGCTACTACCCCTGCCTGATTTGCCACTAACAGGTTGAGGGGCCTGGATCCAATGGCGGGTGCCTCCACCCAGAGGTCAGGGTTTGCAATAGTTAAACTAACTTGGTCACACCCTCTGGGACACTGCAACCCCCTTTCTTCCCACTAGTGGCCCACACAATATATCAGAATTACCTTCACAGTATACACTTACCCCAGGTCTGGTTCCGGCACTGGGACCTCCTGTGAAATGAGATACAGTGCAACAATCACAGTACAGTACTTTAACATAGACAAATACCTCAGGCAGTATAACTTTGCTGAAACAAGCAGCTCTGATTTATTTAGGGGATATAACAAGGACAGGGAAATCAGGTTAATTAGCTTATCACTCTAATAATCTACCTATGGCTCTGTGCACAGGCCTATCCCTATCAGATTACTGTCCCTGGGTACCCAAGCCCTAGTGGCTAGTCCAAACCGTGGCAGCTGGTAGGGGCCCTTTCACCAGAGAAAAGGAGAATTAAACAGTCAGCAGTACAGTAATTCCATTTGGATTTAATGTGGCAATTCAACAGGAGCGACCCTGAATTAGTACTCACGACCTCCAAATAAGATAAGGTCCTTCAATGTCAGCAGGGCTCACTTGAGGTACACAAACCTCTTCACATCCATATAAAGAAAGCACTATACCAGGCAGGCTGCATCTGTATCCGATCAATTACTGCACAATACCCAGGAGAACACACAGCAGATTCAGTTCCTGACAGACCGAGTGTAATTTTCAGCAATTCCTCCAGTCTTCTACAGGGTGAGCCTGGTTTCTACTCTTCAGAGATCCTTTGATTCTTTTCACAGGACGGATTCAGTCCTAACAAGCTGCAGACCAGAACTCTGGGCCTTACACACGTTTTTTGACTAAAACTGCACACTGAAAAAGTACAGGGCTCCTTCCTTCTTCACTGCCAAAGCTCAACTGAACTCCAACCGACAAAACCGGGCACTTCCTTTGAGTTCCTCCCAGTTCTTGACTGGATTGGCTGTCACTCACAATAGACTGCTGCTGTTGGTCCAAAAGGCACTGAAGTCTAAACTACATCTCCCAGAGTCACTGCCCATACAATCCTCTTGTGGCTGGCTCAGATTATGAGTCAAGTTCTGATTCGTCCAAGGCACCATTTTAGAGCTAGCTTACCCACACTGATTGGTCCAGTTCAGCAGTTCAAAACTAGAATGGGAACTAGCAGACACAGTTCTGACTGCAAAGAAAGCAGGTTAGACAAACTGTAATTTCATTATTACTCTAAATAATTTCTGGCAAACAGTTACATCTTTCAGATAGGTTCCTTTGCACTCCTAGTGACTGCAAAAATGAAGTGAATTGGCAGCAGCTCGAGGTGGTACTCAGAGAAGCACACAGTCCCCCATACAAACTAATTATGTCTGCAAGCAGACAGCTCTTAAAGAGACAGTACCAGAGGCTCTAAAAACACTCACTGATAAATGGCTTAAATGCCAAACACCATTCAGGCTTGGAGCATTCAAGCAAGCTCCTGGAAGTCTTTTGGGAACCCCCATTTGCAGGGGGGTTACACATGTTTTTACATTTCTTTTGAATAGTAGTATATGAATCCCAATTTGATGGAGATTTATTTTTAAGATAACTGTTATATTTCTTGTGTTTTTGCCTAACTAATCTTTTTAAAGTGGGATTCATCCATTTAGGAGTTTTTTATGATTTTGCATTTTTTGTTTTGAAGGAATAAGTGAGTCCCTTAAATAACAAATGATGTTCTTAAATATCTCCTAACAATATTGTGGGGAAGATTGTAACAACACAGTCTCCTGAAATGAAGATTAGTGAAAGGGAGGTAGGACTTCCCCATGTAGCAGTTCACAAAATAGCTACAGAAGGTTACTCTGAGGAGGGAGGGGTAACCAATGGTCAGAAGGTTAGGGACGGCAGGGACCCTGAATGCCCGGATGCTAGAGCTATGGACCTCAGTTTAGAAACTGAAGAGGACATGTTCTGTGCCTTGGAAAAATGTGAATAATTTGCAGCTGCTCTAGTTTGGAGAGGCTGAGGGCTTTTGCAGAATCTGACTGGACACAGGGAGGTGACATGAGGCATAGAGTATATTGGGACAATGGACTGTTGTATTCGTAGGTGTAAGGACAGAGGTGGGGTGATGGGCAGGAAGCTTATCGTTCCCCAGGGGTACCGTGAGTGGTAGCTCAAGAGCACTCACGATATCCCCATGTCAGGATATTTGGGAATTGTGTGCACCTTGCAACGATTGGCCCAACTTTGCCCAGCAGGTGAAGGAATATTGCGGGTATTGTCACCGGTGCCAACAAATAGAGAAGGCAGGTAGTAAAACCAAAGCTGCCTTACTTCTCTTGCCCATTGTGCAGGAGCCATTCTGGAGGGTAGGAATGGATATTGTGGGATCTTTGAGTATTCCAAGCTCCTCTGGGAAGAGGTTTATTGTGACAGTGATAGATTATGCCACCCGATACCCAGAGGCAGTTGCGCTCTCCTCAGTTAATACAGACAAAGTGGCAGGTGCCTTACTGGGGATTTTCTCCCATGTTGGGTTTCCGCAGGAGGTTACCACTGATTGAGGGGGTACCTTCGTGTCTCATCTGATGAAGTTTTTGTGGGAGAAGTGTTAGGTGGTGCAGAGACGCACGACACCTTATCACCTGCAAGCCAAAGGGCTTGCGGAAAGGTTTAATGGTACCCTAAAATCGATGCTCCAAGTGTTTGCTGAACAGCATGGGAGGGACTGGGAGAGATATCTTCCCCGCCTGTTGTTCGCATACAAGGAGGTGGCCCAAGAGTCAGCAGGGTTTTCCCCCTTTGAACTCTTATATGTACGTAGGGTGCATGGGCCCCTACACTTGATCCGGGAAGAGTGGGAAGGCGAGCTCGCTACCCAAGGAACTCCCACAGTGAAGTATGTCCTAAAGTGTAGGGAAAAGCTGAAAGAGCTTATGGGAGCAGCCCAGAGCAACTTGTCAGCTGCCCAGCAGAAGCAAAAGGTCTGGTATGACCACAGACCCAGAGCTCGCTTGTACAGTGTAGGTCAGGAATTCATGGTCCTAATTCCGGTTCGGAAAGACAAGCTGCAGGCCGAATGGGCGGGACCATACACGGTAGTCTGACAGGTAAATGATATGAACTATATTGTAGAACTGCCTGATAGGAGACATGCCCATAGAATGTGCCATGTCAACATGATGCTGACGCCATATGCAAATAGAGCAGACATGGTGTTTGCAGTGTGTAGTCTTGGGGAGGGAATGGACGAAGGAGACCCCCCCTCTACTGGACTTGCAGGAGGAAAGCAAGCAGGAGTCCTCTGTGGAGGTAATCAAACTGTCACTCCAGTTGATCCCAGAACAGACCCAGGAAGTGAGGGAGATTTAGCAGACTTTGCACCTTTGTTTACGGCCAAGCCTGGACTTAACCCCCTTTGTAACACAGGATGTATACATTGGGACGCAAGCGCCCATACAGCAGACAGCCTACCGAGTGTCTGAGGCCGTCCTAAAGGACATTAGGAGGGAGGTGGAGGAAATGCTGGATTTAGGGGTGATCCATAAATCCCACAGCCCCTGGGCCTCACCCGTAGTCCTCGTTCCCAAGCCGGATGGCTCTCCTCACTTTTGTGTGGACTGTCATGGACTCAACACAGTCGCTAAGTCTGACACCCACCCAATGCCACAGATGGGTGAACTACTGGACAAGTTGGGAGGGGCGACATACCTTCCCACAATTCACTTGACAAAAGGGTATTGGCAGGTGGAGTTCACTGCCAGAGCTAGGGAGAGATCAGCCTTCATCACTTCAGTAGGCTTATTTGAGTTCAAGGTAATGCCTTTTGGAATTAAGAACATCCCTGCCACCTTCCAAAGGTTGGTCAAGCAGGTGTTACGCCACTGCGTACTCTTCAGTACCATGTATCTGGATGAAATTGCCATCTTCATTGCCAATTGGAAGGAACACCTATCCCATCTGAAGGAAGTGTTGGGCAGGGCCCACTGTCGAGGCTGAAAAGTGCCAGGAGGCCATGGTGGAGGTAGCATACCTAGGACATGTAGCAGGGCGGGGGCAGCTACGTCCCAGTCAAGCCAAGATTGAGGCGATAGAGGTGTGGCCCAGGCCTGAAACCCAGAAGCAGGTTCGGAGTTTCCTAGGGACCACCGGGTACTATCGCAAGTTTGTCCCAAATTACAGTAACCTGGCAGCTCCCCTCTCTGGCCT
Organism: Neoceratodus forsteri; assembly: GCA_016271365.2. NCBI lineage: Eukaryota > Metazoa > Chordata > Ceratodontiformes > Ceratodontidae > Neoceratodus > Neoceratodus forsteri. Next base: position 1,474,060,764 of record CM028132.1, on the reverse strand, counting down.
GCTAAAGAAAAGAATGCCCAAAAAGGTAAAATGGGAGCCAGCCTGTGAACAAGCCTTCACACTGCTAAAGGAGGCACTGTGCAGTGCCCCTGTGTCGGCCAGTCCAGATTACAGTAAACCATTTGTAGTCCAGACAGATGCCTCAAATGTGGGGATTGGAGCAGTCCTCAGTCAAACTTCTAACCAAAGGAAAGATCAGCCAATAGTGTACCTTAGCAAAAAATTGCTTCCCCGGGAGCAGACCTGTTCCACAGTTGAAAAAGAATGCCTTGCGCTGGTATGGGCCCTGAAGAAATTGGAGCCGTACCTCTACGGGAGGCATTTTGAGGTACAGACTGATCATAATCCCCTGCTGTGGCTAACACGGAGAAAAGTAATGGTTGGTTCTTAAGGTGGAGTATTGCCTTACAGGGCTACAATATGACCATTACCCACAGGGCCGGATCGGCCAATGCCAACGCAAATGGGCTATCTCATCAGTTAGAGCAATGAACAGAATTTGTGAAAATCATGTCCTGCATAGGGATGGATTCCCACAAATTCAGTCTAGGAGGGAGGGCTGTCACAAACTGCCTGGCTGCCAGCCCTTATTTGTGGATATTATGTTGTATATATGTTTTTTATGTAATTATATGTACATGCCAGTGTCGGCACAAAGGCACATAGGGAAAAGACTACATTTTTTTTAAAGAATTTACCTTCTTTTGACCTGAAGGCAACTGTTTGCCAAGATCTGAAATTGCATTCCCAGTTTTTTAACAGAGATATGCCAAAATTAATTTGTACGTCATGAAACGATACACTCAGGAGTAGAATGCTTTGATCTAAAGAAGCTGTTATAATATGCTACATTTTATGAGGTAACAGGAGAGGAACAGGCTTCCTAGAGAACGTGTGTGAATTTTATCTTATGGGTGTCAGTGGTCTACAGGGGACTTTAAAGGACTTAACTCTGAAATGTCATATCCATGCTAATTATAAGTCTCAGAATCTGATTCTTAATATGCTTGGAAATTTTGGAAACAGCACAGCAGTGCCATCTTCCTGCCTAAAAGAGACATATCCTGGCCAAATGGAGTAGTTGCTCTGAACTGGGAATTGATGACACTGCAAGATTACAGAAGGGTATATAACCCCCTAGCTCAGGGCACTTGGACATGCATGTTCATCTGAACACTCTGCTTGACACACACCAGAAGCCAAACTGTTGAAACCCAGTGTGGCTACAAGGACTAAAGGAACTGAAAACTTTCATCCATTTTGTCTGGTCTTCAATTCACTGCAATAATAAGGTGGACTTTTTAGCTAACAGTTTTAGTGTGTTTCACTGTAGATTTTTCCATTTTTGTTTATGCATACTGTAACCTGAAGGGCCACTATAAGCAACCAAATTGAGAAAAGGGTCTGTAAGGGACATCTGTAGGGATAGGAAGAATACCAGAATCTCATACCATAGTCTGCAGGATTTTGAACCAGGCTGTTGCATGTTCTATAGGGAGAAGGCCAGATCAGGTGTTGCGCTGCTACCCCCAAAGAAACTGTAATACCTTGGTCTTCCTCCTTTGTGTAATAGCCAAGGGAAGGTTCATATTTGGCCTCAAGACTGGTATGCCCTTATCCAGAGCTAGAGGGATGCCCTGGATCCTTGGAATCCTTGTGGCAGAGGGTGCAGTCATGACCTTGACGAGGAGGGTACCCCTGTTCCCTCCTCCCCCATTACCGATTGCATGTAAGGGTGGGCACTGTGTGCTCAGTGAGCCTGACCCCCAGGAGTGGGTTCGTGACAAGAAGCAGAGGATGAAGGACCACAGGAGTGGTGAGATTAAAAAGGAAAAAATGCCGGTAAAAGGGAGGATTCAGTGAACAACACAGGCAGACATAGGAGGGGGAAGTAGGGTACCACGCATGGGGGGGGGAATGTGTGGAGAGCCATGTACGCGAACACTAGGAGTATTGGAAACAATATTCCAGACCTGGAAGCCATTATGGCGGAGGCTAACCTGAATTTAGTGGCTGTAATGGAGTCATGGTGTATTGAGTGCCACAGCTAGGACATGGCCATACCGGGCTACTCTCTCTTCAGAAGGGGCAGGGGGGCGGGGTTGTATTATATGTGGAGGAGGGCATCAAGCTCATGTAGGTACAGGGACACCAAGAGGAAATGTAGGGGCTAGAAGTGCTGTGGATCACCCTGGAATCTGACTCTGGGGCTGCTGTCTGTACTGGGGTAGTGTACAGACCTCCAGCACAGGGTGAAGAGATGGATAGGGCACTTGTGGAAACCATCATCAGGATGACATGTACAGGGAAGTTGCTGCTAGTTGGCAGCTTCAGTTGTGGCTTTGGCAAGGACCTGGGGCATCATGCCCTACAAGGGGCCTTTCTCAGGTAGCTAGTCAAAGAAGCCAGTAGATACAGGGCAGTACTGGACTTGATGCTTACAAACCGGGGCAGCATTGAAGATATTACAGTGGGCAGTCCTCTAGGTACTAATGAACACCATAAAGACAGGAGCATGTGCACACCATGTGAGGACAAGGGTCCTTGACTTTAAGAGGACAGATTTTACAGAAATGGGAGACTGCCTCAGAAATTGCCTAGAAGGGCAGGGGGATTGCCAAGAAGGAGTAGAGGTAGAGTGTGGACAGTAAGGGAGGGCATAACTGAAGCAACCAACCTATGCATGAAGGACATGAACAAAAGTAGAGGTAAAAGGAAAAAGGGCCGCATTCAAGAAGTACTGTATAAGGAAACTCACAGAAGAGGTATACCTAGCAAAGTAAAAGGAAGCAGGCAAGGCAGTGAGGGGAGCAAAGACGCAAACAGAGAAAAGGATTGCCAAAGGGGTCACTGAAGGGGTTCTTCAGGTACATAAAAGAGAAGAGGAAAGCAAGAGGTGGGATAGTAATAAGAGCAGAAAGGGGGGAGACTGCAGAATGGGATCAAGAAGAAACTGACATCTTAAAATGGATACTTTTGGTCGGTCGTTAGTCTAGTGAGGTGGGGAAGGACCACCAGGGAGAAACAGGAAGGAGGTGGGCACAAGTCCATTTTCAGAAGAAGAGTCCTGAAAGAACTTGCATCCCTGAAGGTGGACAAGGCTATGGGACCAGACAGGATTCACCCCAGGGTAATAAAAAAGCACTGGGATGTGCTAGCTGCCTTACTGCAACAGCCTTGTTCAAAAGTTCACTGGAAATAGGCCGTAGTTATGGAAGGCTGACATGGTCCCTCTGCATAAGAGTGGCAGTAGGGAGGAAGCTAGAAACTTTGGGCCATTCAGTCTCACATCAGTGCTGGAGCAACTCGTCCTCAACCACTGTTCCTGAGCCAGAAATTTTGCTACCTTTCAGGCTGATCCTCTTGCTGCTGCCTCACCTAGCACCTACCAGCATGGATGCTACAGCTGTGGTAGAGAATAACTTGGCAACACTAATGCCACCACCACTTCCACCAACCACTCCTTTGCTACTGCTCTCGGCCCTGGAGCCCATAGGTATTTTTTTTAGGTACAGCAACCTTTTGCCCCACTGAACCTATGCACTTCTTAGCCAACTTGCTGGAACTGCTTCCTTTACTCAAAGCATCTATTTTCAGTTGTTTTTATATATTTAGATTTTTAATACTGCAAGGAAATAAAAAACACTGCAGTAAAACTAAATACCAGCAGCACAACACCTCACCAGAGGGATTAGCAGCGTGATCTGCATCTGAACCCAACAGTTTACTGAGCCACAAGACGCACATGACAGGAATAATGCAAACAAGTTACTGTAAGTAATACTATCACTTCAGGAACTAAACAAAATAACCATCATCACTATAGAAACAGACTGCCAAATAATTAACTTAACCACACAAAACTGTACTACAAGAAGAAAATTACATATCGCAGACCACAGGCAAAACTTATTAAGAAGAAAGAGTGAAGAAAACAAATCAGACTAGTTCTCACCGGGCTGCCTTGCTTGATAGCTGAAAAACTCCACTCCCCCCACACAGCACTGCTTCACTAGACAAAACTATACCACTACTTTCTCTTTTTTATGTATTATTTATTGTCCTCAACTGGGGGGAAGTTGTGCCTTTGGTCCCCCCCCCCCCCATCTATAGCCAGCCCAGCAGCTGCCCTGGTCGTGGACAGAGGTTGGACCTCCCCATCACTACCCTGGCCGCCTGCGAGTGGGTACTTACCCCACTATCGCAGAGACCAGGAGGATGGACCCAGGAGGGAGCTAACTTGTGTGCGACCGTGGTGGCACCAGTGAGCAGCCTTCATGCTGCTGAGAGTTTTTCTTGTGTGGATCCACCTGCAGGAAGGGGCATGCAGTGACGCCAGTGGGAGGAGCATGCATGTTTCTGCACACGCTCTTCCTGGCTTCTGCCCCCTCCCACCCCTGCTTCTGTAGCTTCAGCGGCGCTGTTCCCTCAGTGTCCACCAGGGGCCAGCCACACACTGACTGCTGTTTCCCCCCCCTCCCCGGAGAAGGAGAGCAGTCCTCTGGATGCTCGATTCTTCTCCAACCCTGCCAACACCCGGTGGTCCGTGCTCGTTCCCGAGCATGAGTCGCCTGGGTAGCACGAGGTAAGGCATCCAGCGCCTCAGCCCTCAGTAAACCACTACTTTCAGCTTAAGAAATCTGTAGTAGTAAATACATTTTATTCTGTAATATGAACAGGAAAGATGTTAAAACTCCATTGAACAAAATGCTAATTTCCAAGGAGATCCTTTACATTTAAAATGTAGTTGCCTATACAAAAAAAAATATTTTAACAATTTACACAATACATCACTAGATAAATAACACAAGTCACATAGAACACACAGAACTAAGTGCATAAAAGACATATTATTTTCTTAGATTCCCCATTTAGGTTATACCCTCATGACAACATTGCTGTGGTGCCATAGCCCTCTCATAAAACCATTGTTTTATTGGGCCTAGGCAAATGCATGTGTTCACATCTCTTAGTCTAATAGGCTTGGAGTTTTAGAAAACAGGCCCTCTATACCATGTAGATGACCTCCCAATTCCTAAATTACATTTCGGAACCATATATTCCAAGCCTTGTGCAGATCTCAGGGACTCCTTGGCGCCTCTGATTTTGAAAAAAATCCAAGACGTACTGGGGACATTTTTCTTTTTGTAATTTAAACATGTACGTCAAAAGATGCCAATCTCTTCTATCTTCAAGCTTCAGATGCGTACTCCTGGAGCATCGAGGACAAAGCGAGCCATCCTGTTATACATTACATCCAACTTGGCTAGCGCCATCCCGGATGCCCCAGCATATACTGCGTCCCCATAATTCAATACAGGAAGCACCGTGGCATTAATAGCTTTTAGGTGTATATCAGGAGTCCTGTAACTTTTTAGTCTGTACAGTATTCCCAGCTTTCTACCCATGTTTTTGAGTAAGGCCTCAAGGTGTGCTTCCCAACTTAATTTAGCATCCAGTAAAACTCCCAGGTACTTGTATTTCGTTACTTGTTGCATATATGTACTCCATCCAGAGCCTGGATCACTAAGGGAGCACCACTTTTATCAACACACATGAACAATACTATGTTTTTTTTTTTGTGTTTAAGCATAACTGCTGTTTCCTCGGGAAATTTTGAAAGTGGGAAAAAGCCTCCTGCAATTTATGTTGTATAGCACCTATTTCTTTTCCCTCTACATATATCGTTGTATCGTCCATGTAAATATGATGATTAACCGAAGAATCATAAAATTACAAGTTATTTATATAGATATTGAACAGGAGCGGGCCTGGTATGGACCCCTGAGGGACACCAGTTTTAATGACAGCTGTTGTGGATCTATAAGTGCCTATCTCCACCATTTGATCTCTTCCCATTAATTAAATCCCATTAAATCTCCACAGTTCATACGCTGTTCTGGCGGATAGTGGTTCCTTTATGGTGGCACCTGCAGTGGAGACCAAGGAGGATGCTGGGAACCTCCGAAAAGGAGACCCACAGGAGGGTGGCACAGGACCCCACAGTTGAAGGAAACAACTCCTGGTGGGGGACTCGATCATTAGGAGGGTAGAAGTTGGGGAGGAAGGGAAGAGGGAGGTCGGGTGCCTGCCTGGCGCCACGGCTTGGGGGACAGGAAGCAAATCTTAAGGATCATGGGAGCAGCTGCACGAGGGAGGGAGATGGATGTCATTATCCACATAGGGACAAGTGACCTGGCTAGGAATGGGATCAGAGCAGTGCAAGAACGGTTTGTAGAGTTGGGGAGGGGCCTTAGACAAGTAGCACATACAGTAACCTTCTCGGAGGTGCTGCCTGTCTATGGCAAGGGTGATGCTAGGGTACTCCACACCATGGAATTTAATGAATGGTTAAAAAACTGGCGCTCAGGGTTTTGGCTTCACTGGGGACTGGGGAGCCACCTGGAGGGATGCAAGCTTATACTGGCACGATGGTCTGCATCTGTCCGGGGCGGAAAGCAGGATCCTAGGGTGATAGGTTTACTTGCTTCATTGGCAAGCATTTAAGCTAGCCGGGGAGGCACTGAAAAGAAGCAGGGAAATCAGCCTCCCCACAAAACACTATAATTAGTGAGGTAAACACCAAGGTAGGAAGTCATTAAGGAGCAGGACAGAGGTAAATGCAAAAAAAGGCAAAGGCAGTAAGGGCAGGAATGGGGCTAAAAGGGGTAAGGCCATCAAAAAATGGAGGGTGATGAGTACCAATGCCCGTAGTCTGTGTAACAAGCTCCCTGAACTAGTGGCCTTGATGAAAGAGAGATGCCTGGATATTATGGCAGTCACAGAAACATGGTACACAGAGAACCATGACTGGGATGTCAACATACCAGGATACACAATCTACAGGAGGGACAGGGAGGGAAAAGAGGAGGAGGAGTAGCTCTTTATGTAAAGGAAGGGATCAAAGCAACAGAACTGAAGAGTAAACAGGGAGCAGATGAGGCACTCTGGGTCACCCTGGAGACGGTGAATGGCACCACAGTCCGCATGGGGGTTGTATACAGACCCCCATCTCGGGGAAGGAATGGACAAGGAAATGATAGAAGGCATTCTTAGAATGGCAGAAAAAGGGGAGATATTGTTGATGGAGGACCTGAATATGCCAGATGTTAACTGGAGCTCCTTTGCTGAAGGCACATCCAGGAGCAGGGTCATTCTTGATGCCCCAGACAGCTAGTATTGGAACCCTCTTTGGAGGGAGCAATCTTAGACCTGGTACTCTCAAATGGGGATGGAGAAAGAATCTTGGATTTAGAAGTAGGTAGCCATCTGGGAACAAGCGACCACCAAACAGTGTGGTTCACGATAAACACAGCCATAGAGTCAAACCATACAAAAGCAAGAGTGTTGGACTTTAGGAGGGCTGACTTTGGGAAAATGAGAGTGTGCCTCAGAAAAGCACTAGCAAACAGGCAAGCAGGAGGGGTGGAGGAACAATGGAGAGTAATCAAAACAGCCATCACAGCGGCAACGATCCTTTGTGTGAAGCAAATCAACAAAACACAACGAAGGAAAAAAAACGCTATGGTTCTCAAAAGAGGTGGCAGGGAAGGTTAAGGAGAAAAGGATAGCATTCAGGAAATATAAGGAAACACAGAAGGAGCAGGACAGAGAACTTTATCAGTTAAAGCAGAAAGAGGCAGGGAAGGCAGTCAGAATAGCAAAGGCCCAAACCGAGGAAAGGCTAGCCAACTCTGTTAAGGAGGAGGATAAGACCTTTTATAGGTACATTAGGGAGCAAAGAAAGACCAAGGGAGGGATACTGAGGCTTAATAAAGGGGAAGGAATGTGGGCAGAGTGTGACAGTGAAAAAGCAGGGATACCGAATGAATATTTCTGCTCGATATTCACAAAGGAAGAGGAGAGAGAGGTACCTAAACCAAACAAGAGAGAAACTCTGGATACGGGAGGGGGGGTCGATACTAGTCCATTCACAGAAGAAAAGGTTATGAAGAATCTAGTAAAAGTGCAGGTGGACAAAACAGTGGGGCCTGATGGGATTCACCCAAGAATTCTAAATGAACTAAGGGTAGAACTAGTGGACACCACTGACTTCTCTCTTTAACAAATCATGGCAGGATGGTGTGGTACGTGAGGACTGAAGGATGGCGGATGTGATTCCTCTTCACAAAAGTGAAAGCACTACCACTTGCAGCGCCAGCGACCCTGGTTCAGGAACAGACTCGGGTAGTTGGAGGGTCGGCCGGGAGGAGGAGGATTGAGCGCCTAGAGGCTGCTCTCCTCCTCTGGGGGGGGAGAGCTGCTCGTTCCGCTGCTGTACCGCCACCTGGGTGACCACAGGTGGAGGTGCTGCAGGCTAGCATGAAGAAGGGAGGGAGGATGCCGGCCAAGAGCCGGAGCACATGCATGCCACTGCGTGCTCTGCCCCTAGGCTCTCCTAGAGTGCCGATGTCTAGAGGAGTGGAGGAAACCAGGAAAAAAGGACCCTGCCACGGAGGGCGGAGACGGGACCCAACTGCCCCAGACAACTATAACCGGGCTGCCGATGGATGCCGCAGATGGACCTCCTGACACACACTAATGGACTGGAGGTGGGTAATGGGTCTTCCTCCCTCCTCCCCACCTGGGGGGGTAGGCTGAGGCAGCATGGAGGTAGGTCCAAGCGTCACCACGGTAGGTACCCAAGGAGGAACTAGGGGATCACAGTCTAGGGGTCCCTGAGGAAGTTCCACCGTGGCGGGGGAGAGGGAGCAGGGCAGAGGCAGGAAACTACAGACCTGTTAGTTTGACCTCAGTGGTAGGGAAAATGTTGGAATCACTTCTGAAGGAGAGAATTGTTGAGTATCTAGAGGCCAGTGGGGCACAGGACCCAAGGCAGCATGGATTCACAGTGGGATGGTCATGTCAGACAACTCTAATAGATTTCTTTGACTAGGTGACCAAAGTAGTAGACCAGGGAGGGGCTGTGGACATGGCCTACCTAGATTTTAGCAAGGCATTTCATACAGTCCCATACAAAATATTAATATACAAGTTAGCCAGCCTTGGAGTGGGTCCCAAGGTGGTAACCTGGATAAAAAATTGGCTGGACAACAGAACACAAAGGGTAGTAGTAAACGGAGTCCACAGTGAAGAAAGGAGGGTTACTAGTGGGATATCACAGGGTTCCGTACTGGGACCAGTCCTTTTTAATGTCTTTATAAGTGTCACTGCAGAGGAACTGGAAGGAAAAGTATGTCTGTCTCTCTGCAAACAACACAAAGATCTTCAGCAGGGTTGATACACAAGATGGAGTGGAAAGGAAGAGAAGGGACTTGGCAAGGATGGAGGAATGGTCAAATGTATGACTTCTTAGATTCAACGCAAAGAAGTGCAAGGTAATGCACCTGGGAAACGAAAACCCAGGGGAAGAGTACACAATGAGGGGTGAGATACTGACAGCAACAAAAATGGAAAGGGACCTGGGGTAATTGTATCAGATGACCTAAAGGTGGGCACACAATGTGAGAAGGCAGAAAGGAAGGCTGGGGGGATACTGGGATTCATAAGGACAGGCATCAACAGTAGAAAACAGGAAGTTGTTATCCCTTTGTACAGACAGTTGGTGAGACCCCATCTGCAGTACTGTGTGCAGTTCTGGAGACCCCCATCTCCGCAAAGACATAGACAGGGTGGAGGCTGTCCAGAGGAGGGCAACCAAAATGGTGCAGGGTCTGCACCAAGAGACATGCGAAGAGAGACTAAAGGAGCTTAATATGTATACCCTTGAGGAAAGAAGGGAGAGGGGGGATATGATAGAAATTTTCAAGTACCTCAAGGGAATCAACAATGTCTGAGAGGATAGTATCTTTCAGAAAAAGAGATGTGCAAGAACAAGGGGGCACAATTTGCAGATGGAGGGGGGATGGCTCAGAGGTAATGTGAGGAAGTATTTTTTCACGGAGAGGGTTGTCAATGCATGGAATAACCTTCCTGAGGAGGTTGTGGAGTCAAGAACAGTGGAGGAATTCAAGAATGCATGGGACAGACATAAGGCAGTCCTACTGGGGGGTAGGAGGAAGTAGGCTGTTGGTTAACTAGGATCTGCTGCTTATCCATCAGTTAGGAAAATGGGCAGACTAGCTGGGCCAAGCAGTCCTTATCTGCCGTCAAATTCTATGTTTCTATGTTCTGTGTAAGTTTTGAACCAGTCAGGTTCCCCAGTTGTATCCCTATTTCATGGAGTCTGGACAAGAGAATGTGGTGGTGCAGGGTATCAGGCCTTGGATAGGTCCACAAATATGGTACCCATAGTCATTCTCCTGTCCAGACTCTGCTGGACAGGAGAATGTCCGCTGAACAGACATTCTCCTGTCCAGATTTCTGAGGAAGCGTTATGGGTGATGCTCCAGAATACCACTGCAAAAAAGATCTGTATAGGGGTAGTGTACAGGCCACTTTCTCAGGGAATCGAGTTGGATAGGGAGCTGGGTGAGCAGATCAGGAGGGTAGGGGGGAAGGAGACACTATACTACTAGGGGACTTCAACCTTCCACCTACCTGGAGGAGAATGGAGCATTCCAGCTACCTCCTGTGGCAGAGAACAGATCCTCCTGGATGCTATCCAGGACTGTTTCCTGACACAGGTAGTCACAGCACCAACAAGGGAAGGAGCCATACTATTTATTTAGTTTTTTATTTGGAAAATGTTTCACCAGGAAAGGCAGCATGAGCTGTAAACCGCTCATTTCCAGAAGTGTCGGGGGTGGGGGGGTGTTACAATGTTGGGAGAACAAAAACAGATAAATACAGAGCAATATACTGCAGAGCAAGTATACAATAACACACCTTAACAGAGTCGTACCACAGGGGAGCAGAATGACCCAGGCCATCCTGCAGGAGAACAAACTTATGTGAAAAGGAACGGGAAATACGACCAAACAGTGTAGGATTAGAGGAGGTAGACACAGATTAAGTGCAGTGGGAGTAGACAGCATGTGGTGAGAATTACTTGAGTAGGCACTTGGTGTAGGAATGGGCACAGTTGGAGAAAAGAAATAGGAAGGGCTAGGTATGAGGATGGGGTGAGGGAAGAGGAAAAGGGGGCAACCCTGCAAGGGAAAATAGGACCAGGCAGTGGAGAAATGGGGGGGGTTGGAGGTTAAGGAAAGTGGAGGAGGGGAAGACAGAGGTTTGGAAGGCAGGGGAAGGGAAGGGTGGTGGAGAGAAGCAACTATCTAGCCAAAACTAAGCCCCTTCAGAATGCAGTGAACCCTGCAAGGAACGAGACTTCAAGAGAGGAAGTGGGGAACTGGGGGTGGAGGGAAATGCACCCTTCAGGATGTAGAGAACCCTGCAAGGGAGTCTGACAGAAGCCAGAGAGACAGGATGGAGGGGCATGCTCTGATAGGGGTCAAGGCTTAGCGGTCTGGAGGTGCGTGAGGAAATATAGGAGAGATAAGCAGGGGGGGGGAGAAGATTAGGTAAGACAAGGGGGGAGGGCCAGGGACAGGTGCAGTTAGGGGAATAGAAATTATGTAGTGCTAAGGAGGTAGAGGATGAGGACGATGAGAAACGGATAGGCGATGGAAAGGAGTTCCAGAGCTTAGGGAAGCGGTAGGAGAAGGCTTCCTGGCCAGTGGAGGTAGAGCAATGAGGGATCACTAGAGTGCATTCGTTGGAGGATCTGAGAAGTTGAGCGGGGGGGTGCAGAGAGGGAGTCGGTGAGGTAGGAGGGGAGAGAGCCAAGCCAGAATTTAGATGTGAACTTGGAGCAGTGGGAGAGATGCCTGCACTCTAGAGAGGGGAAAGCGAGAGAATGGTACAAGGAGCAGTGGTGGGTGTGGGAGGGGGCGTCAAGAGCAAAGCAACAGAAAGCATTGAAGAGAGTATCCCGTCTGGTGAGGGAAGACTTGGGAGCAGCACTGTAGACTATATCACAATAATTGATTATAGGGAGGATCATTTTCTGAACAAGGTCGCGCTGAACCAGTAGCAAGAGGGAGCTACGGTTCCTAAAAAGGGTGCTAAGCTTGGGGCGCAGTTTTTTCAGGATAACGTCAATATGTACAGAAACGTTAAGGTACTAGTCAAGCCATACACCCAGGTATTTAAAGGAGGAGATGTCCCGTCAAGGGTGTGGAAGAAGGGGAAGGAGGGCAGCCTAGAGAGTCTCTGCCTAGTGCCAAAGGTCATGGAGACTGTCTTCTTGGCATTGAGGAAGAGCTGATATGAGATTAGCCAGCATTGAACATCATTGAAGTCCAGCTGTAGTCTGGAAATCACGTCAGGGGAGAATGGCCAGAGGAGAACAAAACCGTGTCATCAGCATACATGTGGATTGAGGATGGGGCACACAGATGGTAGGTCATCCAGAAAGATAGAGAATAGGAGTGGGCCAAGGACAGAACCTTAAGGCACTCCAGTGGAGATGGGTAGTGGGGTGTGATGTAGAATCAGCTGTTTTAACTGATTGGGCACGTCCTATCAGATAAGCTCTGAACCAGTTGCAGGCTGATTGAGATAAGCCAGCAGAGGAGAGGGTTTCTAGGAGGAGAGAGTGGGAGACGGTGTCGAAAGCCTTTGCAAGGTTGACAGAGATGGCATAGGTGATGTGACCTCTGTCCATGGCAGATTGGATAGTCATTCTGAGTAGGGAAGTGGTAGTGGTGATTCTTCTGAAAACCAGGTTGGAATGGAGTAAAGAAAGAGGAGTTATCAAGAAAATTAGAAAGCTGAGAGAGAGCAAGGTGTTCCTGAAGTTTAGCCAGGGTGGGAAGGAGCGAAATGGGACAGTAGTTCCCAGGAGAAGAAAGATCTCCTCCCTTAGGCGGGGGAGAACTGTAGCATGTTTCCAGGATCACTGTGGTGTGGAAAGACATGTTTAGGAGATCAGATAGTAGGAGGGAAAGGGCAGGCACAGAGAGGTTGAGTAACTTAGGGTCAAGACCATCGGGGGAGTAACCCCTTGACTGGTTGAGAGAGAGTAGGGCCTTTAAGATGTCATTGGGGAGAGGATAGAGAAGGCAAAGCTTTCTGCAAGTTGGTGGGGCTGGGGTGGGGGGGTGGGCAGAGGATGGAAGGGAGTCAAGTAGTGAAGAGGCGCAGGAAGTAAAATATGAATTGAATTCAATGGCAACTGAGGGAGGGTCATCAGTAAATTGGTTGTTTATATTGAGCATCGGGGGGAGGGTTAGTTTGGGGAGAGAAGAATGAGTGGATTACTTTCCAGAAAACTTTGACGGGTTATTTATATTGGTATTGAAGGTTGACGGGAAATATTCCGCTTTAGCAAGGTGGATGGCTTTAGTAGAAGCATTTTTCGGAGGGTTCGGTAGATGGAGAGGTCACGTGGTAGTCTGGAGGATTTGTGGGTTTTCCATGCTTGTTGACAGGCCAGGAGTTCAGGGGTAACCCAGGGGAGGTGGTTGTTGCACACTCTGACTTGCTTCAATGGGGCATATGTGTTCCAGATGCTGGTAAAATTGGTAGAGAAGCGTGCTAGTGCTTGATCCACTGAGCTAGATGTGGATATCAGAAACCAGTCGACTTGAGTTAGGTCATGGAGGAGAGGGGCAAGGTCTAGTGATTTGTAGGATCGGATCGTGATTAGCTTGTGGGGGGCCTTAGGTCTGTGAATCTTCCTGACGAGGTAGATCATAATGATGGTTGGTAAGGGTGTCCGGCAAGATGCCAGCCTGGATTACCATATGAGGATGGGAGGTTAGGGCCCAGTCGATAAGAGTGCAGTTTTGTGTTTTATGGTTTAGACGGGTGGGCTCATTGATTAATTAATTGGGACAAGTTAAGGGCAGCGATGTCTGTGCAAGTTTTATCTAGAGCAGGTGCTAACCAGTTCAGGTTTAGGTTCCCTATTAGGTAAAGCTCGCCCGAGGAGGTAACAGACCCAATGGATGTGATTAGCTTGGTGGCAACAGAGTGGGGTAGACCGGGATGACAGTAGGTTCCTGCAGTGTAAATTGGCACAGAGAAGGGGAGAGAAAGTTTTATGACGAGGGGCTTCATTGCATTGGGGTCAGTGGAAGAGGTACAGTGATTATTTGGAGAAGAGGGGAGAGATTGCTGCACTGTATCCCTACCAAACGATCCTGACTGGTAAGGCGTATCCTGGTATTATGATGGAAGAGTCAAGGATTTGTTAGATAACCAGGTCTCAGTTACTACTAGGACGCCAAGAGTGAGGGATACTACTAATGGAAGAAGCAGGTCTAACTTAGGAAGGAGACTGCAAATATGGAGGTGAAGGATTTTTAGGCCATGTGGGAGGGGGCAGGGTGGGGATGGAGGCAGGGGGGGTGGAGTTAGGTGCTGTGCCAGGAGGAGGACTGGGGTTTGGGTTTATATCTCCAGCAGAGAGGAGTAATAGGGAGATAATAAAGTGAAGCTTTGTACTCTTGGTCCAGGGCATGCTAGCAGAGCTAGGGGGACAGGAGGAGTGGGTTGGAGCATAGAGTTGAAATTTAAGGAGGTGCTGTATTATGTAGGAGTAGGGGATAGATACGATTGAAGCAGATGACCGTGTAGAGACGTAGGACCAATAATGATGGACCAGCGAGGGGGTGGTCCTTTGGTTGTTGTTGAGGGTAAGTAGGGGGTGGGGAATTCAGAGGAGGAAGGATGGAGAGTGGAAGTACTTTGTAGAAGGAGGATATGAAAGGAGAGGAGGGTGAGAAGGAGGGGGAAGAGGCACTGGGAAGAGATGGAGGGCACGGTAGCAGTAAAGCAAGTCAGGCAGGTCAGCTGGGGGGTGCAGACCCAGCAGAATAGATCCTGCACAAGTAGATGAAGTAGGGGTGGACAGGGGGTAAGGAAAAAGAGGGAGCTAGATTGTAATAGACAAGTTGAGGCCAACCAGGTGTGTTAGATATTTGATCTACCAGGTGACTAGACAGATAAGGCGAATTGAGCAAAGAGAGAGTAGTAGGCAGCACGAGACTGATTGGGAGCATGTGGTGGCCAATACAGGGAAGGAAGGGCATGTACTGGGTGGAGCCAAAATGTATTTATTAGTGGTCGGGGCTGGGGAGGCAGGGCAGGGCAAATTATTGTAGAAATAGCGAGGCCCAGGGCGTCTGAGAAGCTGAGACCCCTGCAGTGTCCAGGCAGAAAAAGGTGCACCAATCAGGAGATAGTTTGCCGCGAAAGCAGTCAGTCAGGTGGTGGCAGGCCCAAGAGCGCTGAAGTTCGAAAAAGAAATAGTCGCTCGGTGTTGGACCTGTACCTGGGTGGTTAAGTCTTCTGAGCTTCAGGTGGATCTTCGGTGCGGCGAGAGGTGGTAAGAATAGAAACACCCAGAGCCAGCCCTGTGGTGCTGAGGGTTGAGGTGCTGGACGCCACACCTCGGGCCACGCCGGCAACCCGGGTTCAGGAACGAGCTTGGGTCCTCGGTCGGCAGGAGGAGGAGATTAGCGTCTAGAGGACTGCTGTCTCCTCCCAGGAGGAGTTCTAGGGGGCGTCGCAGGGGCGACCTCTGGTGAGATCCGGGAATGCGCGTCTGCGTCGCTATGCATTGAGGGCGGTGGCAGCTGGCCGGCAAGAGTGGCACTGACACCATTGCATGCACTGAGCATCGGGGAACCGAGGAAAATGGAAATACCCTGCCTGCAGGGATAGGCGACGGCACCACCTACCATCAGCCACACTCCACAGACGGATTACCTCCTGTCCTGGGCCAGCCCAGCCTGGCAGGTGTATATATAGAGCACCCTGGTAGGATAGGACGGCCTTCTCGAGGGCTCAGAGCTGAGGACGGGCTGGTGCCAGGACGAAGGGGAGTTTCAGGCTAGGAGGTGAGTTGGGGTATGGTGGATCCCTGAGAGAGTTCCCCGTAGTGGCAGAGAAGAAATAAAGTGTATTAAAAAAATAAATAAATAAATTGAAACGCCCAATCAGGGGCTTGGCTGTGGGGAGAGGAAGAGAGTAATGGGTTAGTTATAGCAGGTAGCCAGGGGCGGGGGGTAAGTGACGGGCAAAGCGAGTGGCAGGGAGAGCAGGGGCTGGCGACAGCAGAGCAGCAGGGGTCGGGAGACCTCTACTGAGACTGTGAAAGGTTTAAGTGGGGAGGCTGGGTCCAAGGCAAGAGCAGTTAGAGTGAAATCAGGCTGGCTCACAGGAGCAGAGAGAGGAGAGAGGACAAGTGGTAGCGAGGTGGGTCAGTGCCTAGCACTGTGGGAGGTTGAGATTAGGGAGGAGTAGGCAGAAAGTAAGGAGCTGAGCAAAGAATTGAAAAAAGGTAAAATTAGGAGGGTTGAAGGGCTAGGCAGTAGTACACTCTGGCTGTTTAACAGTTGATATCGAACAGTACCAGGTACTAGAAAAATCCTAGGCAGTTACAGATAACTTAGCAACATTCCTTGGTCTTAGCAAATTCAGGCAGAATCAATTAACTTGCAGTATAAATTAAGGATTGTAGGCACATGCAGCAAGGCCAAAAAAGCCAGCCTTAACACAATTAGCAGTGGAAACGATTTTGGCTAGTCCGAGCAAATTATTGTAGAAATAGCGAGGCACAGGGCGTCTGAGGAGCTGAGAGAGCTGCAGTGTCCAGGCAGAAAAAGGCTCACCAATCCAGAGATAGTTTGCCTCAAAAGCAGCCAATCAGGTGGTAGCAGGCCCGAGAGCACTGAAGTTCGAAAAAGAAATAGCCGCTTGGCACTGGGACTGTACCTGGGTGGTTAAGTCTTCTAGGCTTCAGGTGGGTCTTTGGTGTGGCGGCGGCCAGTGAGAATAGCTCGCCGACGAGTGAAAGCGCCGATCAGGGGCTTGGCTGGGTGGTTAGGTCTTCTGGGCTTCAGCGGGTCTTCAGTGTGGCGAGTGATGGTGAGAATAGGCCGTGCCAACAACAGTAGAAATGCCCGATCAGGGGCTTGGCTGGGTGGTTAGTAGATCTAGTGCTTTCAAATGGGGAAAAGGTCAGGGGTGTAGAAATTAGGGAACCCCTTGCAGGCAGTGATCACCGTACTCTGTGGTTTTCCATCTGCATGGGGAAGGAAGCATCTATGTCAAAAACGAAGGTATTAGACTTTAGAAGGGTGGATTTCAATAAGATGGGGAGCATAGTGCAGGAGCACCTGGCTAAGATCCGTCCAGAGATGGATGCGGACCATTAATGGACCATCATCAAGATGGGGATTTTAGAGGCCACCAACACATGCACTAGGGCTTGGAAAAAGAATCCCAGAATCAGGAGGCCTAGCTGGTATAGCAGGAAGGTGGAAGAGAAGGTTAAAGAAAAGAGGGCAGCCTTCCTGAAGTACAAGCATACCTTGAGGGAAGAGGACAGGAAGGCATATGCTGAGAAATCCCGGGAGGCTGGTAGAGAGGTCAGGGTGGCCGAGGCTGAGAAGGAGCTTAGGCTGGCGAAGGGGATTAAGGAAGGGGAAAAGGATGTTTTCCGGTACATCAGGGAGAGAAGAAGGGATGGGATAGTTAGAATTCAGAAGGAGAGAGGCAGGGCAGAAAAGGGGCTGGAGCAAGCAGAGACTGTAAATGAGTACTTTGCTCAGTCTTCACCAAAGAAGAGGATGACCCTATGCCACAGGAAAAGAAATGGGGGAACCTAGTGGGGGGAAAAGGAGGACAAGGGGAAGATTGAGGTAGACCGGGTCTTAAGGGGTCTAAGGGAACTGAGGGCAGACAAGGCACCGGGCCCATATGGGGTGCACCCTAGGGTCCTGAGGGAACTGACAGGGGTATTGGCTGCCCCTTTGACTGACTTATTTCACATCTTGCTGGAGAAAGGGAGTGTGCCACAGGACTGGAGGACAGCTCATGTGGTACCTCTCCACAAAAGTGGACCCAGGCAATTACAGGCCAGTTAGCCTAACTTCCATAGTAGGTAAGTTGATGGAGACCATGCTGAAAGAAAGGCTGGTGTCCTTCCTTGAAAAGAATGGTCTCCAGGACGATATGCAGCATGGGTTTATCTGTGGGAGGTCTTGTCACACCATCTTGACAGATCTCTTTGGGTTATGATATCCCTGGATATGGGCCAAGCAGTGGACGTACTGTACCTGGATTTCAGCAAGGCGTTCGAGTCTGTACCACATGGAAAGCTAATCGGCAAACTGGGAGACCTTGGAGTGGGAGACAAAATGCTGGGGTGGGTCAGGAGCTGGCTAAGGGACAGGATCCAGAGAGTGGTGGTTGGGGAAGAATTGTCCAGACCTAGACCTGTAACCAGCGGGGTTCCACAGGGCTCAGTACTCGGACCTGTGCTCTTCAGTATATTTATTGGTGACATTACAGAGGGAGTCAAAAGTAAGATCTGCCTTTTTGTTGACTATATTAAGCTCTGTGGGAGGG